>JACSYO010000527.1:1517500-1995000 GCA_016806645.1 Ophiodon elongatus
AAGTATATATGTCTTTAGTTCTACCCGCAGGAATGCAATGCGCGCATATATATTGACAAACATCAAATTAGTAAATTTCTCATTCAATCAAATATTTTCACCTTCACATGTTTACCAAAGCATATACACATGCATTTTATAAAGTTGTTTCATTCATAATATGCTATGTGGTCAAAAGTATCAACATAGCTACACACGTTTGGATCGGGGCTGTTTTTAATGGTTCCAATGAAGGAACATGTCATGTCCAACAATCCCATGTGGGTGTCATTTTCAGGTCTCCATATTTGTTCAGGTGTCCACAAACTCTTAGCCGTTTTGATAAAAAAATACTTTACGATGACCGGTGATGTCAGACCAGTAAAATACCTGATTTGCCCAGTGAATCTTTTTTTCCCAGCTGCAGTCAGAGCAGTGTGACTGTCCTGTCATGCATGCACATTACTTCAGCTGCTGCCTGTGACATCCAGAGATCTGCTGTCACAACAGAGACAAAATATTCATGGGCAGACGCCTCGCTGTGCTTTGTAGGCTTCCGTGTTTTAACAACTTTGAAATCAGTCAGGGAACCACAAAATCTATTTTCTTAATCCGGGTTTTTAAGAAGACAGAGTTTTATCTGACATCCCACATGACTTTCAGGGTAGTGATCAGCCATGAAAATGAGTTTTGAATCCTAAACTTTGACCAAAATGTCACTCAAAAGTCATCCTGAAATTCATCCAAAAAAGTTACTCAGAGTCATTTTCTCAGAGCTTTAAACCTCTGCTCCCTTCTCTCTCTACTCTCTGTCTTGTTGATATTCATTCATCCTCCGGTCGGAGAAAATCTCATTTCGTCTGGCTAACACTTATGTGAAAGAGAGGGAATGATGGCTCTGGGTTTTGTGACTGTGGGTAAATATTTAGGAAACTAGAATTGATTGAACCGTCAAGTCAGTAACTCAACGTTGTGGCTCCCTGCTCTGACTTTGCCCCTGACATTCCTGTAGGTTGTGGAGACAACTTGGGTAATGCATATTTAATGTGAATGAATATCTCACTTTTTAATTATACCTCCAGTTGCAATAAGTCTGATTGTCTGAGAGAAAATGACTCCACTTCTCTCTTGATTTATTCCCTCAGTAAACATTGTAAACATGAGTTTATGGTCTCAATCTCTAGTTTCAAGTCTTCTTTAATACAGCATGATGTTCATTTAGTAAATTATGGTCCATTTAGAGTCAAACAGACCATAAAGCAGGGTATGCTTTAGGGCGGGGCTACAAGGTGATTGACAGGTTGCTACACGGCGTTGTGCGGCCTGAGAGTTGTCGTGTTTTCATCTTACATCTTTAACCCTTTCACAGTGAGTTTTCAGCTAAGGTAAGTTAATTGTAACCTTTTTAGTAAATGCCCTATTCAGTGTTCGGATTGTACTTAGCTCCTCCCTCTCGTGTGACTTCCGCGTGCAAAAAGCCAAGATGGCGACGGCCAGAAGCCAAGATGGCGCTAGCCAAAATGCCAAACTCGAGGCTTCAAAACGGCAGTCCACAAACCAATGGGTGCCGTCACGGTGACTACTTGTACAGTCTATGCGATGGACTGGTCTTTCAGAAGCAACTGGACATCCATCAGCCAGGCTACCGGTAATGCGAGGCTTCACCTTTCTTGTCATTGAAGGGGATGAGCAGAATAGTATCATTGTCGTAGCAGGTATAAGAAGCCACACTAGTGTATGCCAGCACCTTGCGTAAAGGGTTTTGAGATATCCGTCTCCATTCCAGTACAATGGAGGTGATTGGTAGGAATTTGTGACACATCAAAGCTATTTCCCTCCTCGTGTTCTTTTTCTATTCTCTGGCTGAAGAAAAAATGCCCGAAATGATACCAATTTGACCCAGAAATACACAACAGAAGATACTTCTGACAGACTGATGCTTTTTTTTTTTTTTAACTCAGTGGAGCTCTTGGGTAAATAAAAAAAAATCAAAAGAAGCGCGCGCGTGTGTGTGTGTGTGTGTGTGTGTGCACAGCTCTGCTACGTCTGCAGAATAAAAAAATTAGATTACGTTTCTGGAGGTTTAGTGAGAAAAGTGTGAAAGTCAGTTAGAATAAGAAGCTCAGTCAGTCATTTATAAAAGCCAAATATTAAATTTCATCACTAGAGAGAAAGCGAGGCAGGGATAAAACACTTCAGAAGAAAAATAGAAGAAGAACTTCGACTTTATTGGAGATGGTTTCCTCCCTGGGTTCCTAACACAGGCTGCAGCTCAAACTGAGCATGTGCAGAAGTGTTTGCCTATTGGGGTCAAAACAGGGACAGATATGGGTTAAAATGGGATATGGCACATATTATATACACACAATGCATGCAACTTGGAACTGTCCGACCACAAGTTTTCATCTTTTAAAATCTTAATAAATATATATATTTTTAATATCACCTTAAATTAAACTAAAATAAATGTTATATCATTGCATAATACACGTTTTATGTAATTGAAAATTCAATTTGATTAAATATCTTTTCTATATAAATCTAAACTAAATTCAAATAAATATACTTTTTTATATCAGGGTAAATTCAAATAAAATTCATTCATTTTTTATTTCAATTGACTAAATCATTAATTATCATTTACCTTAACATAAAAATGCCACTGAAAACCAGACTTCAAAATCGTAACTGTTTCTCTAACATATTCATAACTAAATAAAAAAAATCTTGAAAGAATTTTTTTATTGAGAGTTTTAACACAAAAGAAGTCAATAATAAACTGTGTGGGTGTAATTTGATCACATTTGATGGACAGTGACCAAACAACCCTCCACCGACCGTCAGAGATTTAAATGTTACTAAATCCTGATTGCATCATTCAGATTAAGAAGCTGTCGGTTGTCATGACTTCACTGACTTTTAAAGCCCCCCCCCAACAACCTAAACTCCCACCCTGACTGATCAAATCTCATGAGCTGCAGCTTTGCAACAATCAGCCATTAACAGGCTGCGTTAAAGTTAATTAAGGATCAGTCAGTCAGGTAAATTTCCTCCACGTCTCTCTGTCTTTTTGCATTGCTTCATTAAAGCTGAATTTCCAATGTCACTTTTGAGATGTTATGAAGCTCGTAGCGATTGCTGCGCTGATGGAAACAGACTCGGCGGTGCGGTGCCTCCGATGTCCCATCAGTGTGTTTGTGCTGCACCGTGAATATTAACAGAGCAGAAAAGAGCCCAATGTGGAATGACTTTGACTTCCGCATGGAGTCTTGTGATGGCAGTGATTAGCAAAGTATAGAGGCAAGGCCATACAATGCAAAAATAACGGAGACAACCGCAGATGGTCATGTTTGCCGATGAGAGAGAGAAAGCCTCCCCTATGAGAGAGTAATGTGGTTGATTCTACAGCAAAAAGCCTCTTCTCGCCTCGAAGCGTGTGAGCAGAAGTGATGCACGGGGTTATGGCGACTGCTAATGTTGTAGCACGTAAGCAAGTTAAAGTCTGAAAACTAGAGCGCAAACACAATCTCAGTCCCAAAGACATTGTTACCGCTTCACTTTGGCTACAGCATCGCAGTGAAGGTAAACCTGGGAGTCTTTTGTTGCCCTTCACTCCCCACTTCTTCATATCGCATATCCAAAAGACCTGGATTTTAAAACTTTCTACTGTATATCCAGAGAGCACTTGAAACCGGAGACATATTCCTTGTATGTGTACACACACACACACACTTTGCCCATAAAGCCGATTCTGACTCTGATGAATCTAAATCCAAGCTTTACAAACATTCCTTCAGAAACCCGAGGGATGACATCTACTTCCATGTTTGTCTTCGGTCTGGGCGGCCGCCTGCTGGCACGCAACCGCTGTTTACTAAATGCCAACTTCTGTCTTTCTCGCTGTTGTATTCATTTCTAATCCCTGTTGACATTCTGACAATGTCACAAGGAATTAAAATGGCACCAGCCAATCTGTCATGTGAAAGCTAATAATACTTCTCGTCTTGTGTCGGCAATCCTCACAACTGCTTGGAAGTTCACATACTTTTTAAAAGTTTTGATTAAAATAAATTAAATTAAAAATGAAAAAAGAGCCTAAAATGCAAATAGTTGTTTGTTGCAATATTTATTCTCTGAATTTCGAATTTAGCAACTTGAATTGTTCATCAATTACAGTGAACAGGGTTTCCAGTTGATAAGGGGAAAATAAAAATATGCCAAAGCCCTAAAATTTAAACTATTGATAAAGTTGTTGGCTACATCTTGCACTACTGTTTCGGTTAGTTAATTTAATTAAATTTAATATTATTATTCTATTTGTTGTATATATTGTGCATTTTTCTTCTTCTTCTTCTTCTTCTTCTATTTTATATTGTTCTTTTCTTACGTAAAAATGCTGCTGTACCGAAAAAAATGTCCCCTTGCGGGATTAATAAAGTATTTATCTATTTATCTATCTATCTAAATTACAGTGTGCTTCAAATGTAACCCAAATCTTGTATTCTATCTAATTTCCATTCCCTTTAATTTCCAAAATAAAACACGGACAAAGTCCACGTTCTAGAAAGTAAAAACAGGATTGCAGCAGACCGGATAGGTGTTTGTGATATCGACTCCACCTCCTGTAGTTGGAGACAGTTTGAGGGCGGAGTCCAAGCAGAACGCTCCATGACCATTAGGACTAATGTGGCAATTTGACAGAGAGCGCCCGAACGTTCCACTGCAGCGCCGGGTTAATGTGGTGTCCAGTTTCATTTCCTGGTTATTAGCGTTGAGTGATTACGACAGCTTTTCTGGGAGTTAAATTCCCACTGCTGTTTGTTCTCTGCTGCTGTGTGAAAAATCCTCCACACACACACACAGAGAGAGAGAGAGAGAAAGAGAAAGAGAGAGTTCTTCTTTTCCCTTCATGTCATTAGAGCTTTATTCTCATTTCTCACTTTCTCCTTTTTCTAATCTTTCATTTCTAAACCCCAGAGTAAATGCACAGGAGAAGAAAGAGAAGACGGGGCAAACCAGGCGCTCTGAGCAATTATGGTGACAATAATGATAGTGTAACACATATTTCACCTTTTAAGTGAATCATCATCAGTAAGCCGTGCAAGTGGCATAGCTCTATGGATGGCAACGTCGGCCCAAACTGAAACATCTTAACGTCTCCTTTAAGTTGAAGTTGAAGTCTTTGATTTTGAGTTAAATGTCTTGACAACTACAACTTGAGTGTGACATTTGCTCCAGATATTCAAGGTCCTGAGAGGATGAATTTAAAAAAAACACAGTATGCATATAGTTTACTCTTTCTACATTTCTGCTGAGCATCTCAACGTCATATTTTGTGGAGTCAGGCAGCAGTGGGATTAATACATTCTTTCATGCAATCAGTAGCGTCATTTGTATTTGAAGTATTTCACTAATTGGCTCCTCCCGTCGAGTTAAATCTCTCTTTATTGTGCTGTGATCCTTCAAATTCACAAAGCAGAGTCACTCAAAGTCACCCAGAGAGTAGAATGACTAAGGGGGAAAAAATAAAAATAAAATAATGATGTTATTATTGAGCAACAAAGTCTGCATTGGCATGAGGGATGGGTCAACAATGGGGATCAACAAAACGCGTCACGTCGAGGGACACGCTTGACTTCTCTTCACTCAAGAGGAATTCATTTTCTTTTTGGCAGCAAAACATGAGCTGTCTGAAACTCCACTAAAACACTTTTAAGGACGACCAACTCCATAAGACACGGAGACTTGCAGGCCTAGAGCAACATCGAGGCTACGCAACCGTCTCTGTAGGAGCCAGTGTTACTCATTCAAAAGTAGTATCTGCATGTTGGGACCCCAAATGTTCGGTCCCTCCGCTAAGCCACGCCCCTCGAAGGCAGACTGGCCAATCATAGCAAAGCATCGGCCAACTCTGACCAGGGTCCGACAACCATCTCGCTCTACTCCATAAACTCTCATGCAATGGTTTCAGATTTTCCTCATGTTCTGGCTTGTTTGGTAGAGTTGGAGCTAGTCATGGTTAAACATTTAGTGTAAGTGATACTTGAGTTAAATGTTCCTAAAACGTTACGTTTCTAACTGTGGAGCTACATCATTAACTAGCATTAGCACTTCTATGACACGCTAGCTACTGAAGGTATACGGAATATATAAACGTGCTGCTTTTGCTTTTGAGTGATTAAAACAGTGAATAAAGACCGAAAAGTCCTTAATTTCATTGTCTTCTGTCTCGATCTACAGGTGATGTGGTTCACTTTTACACTGATCTGTATGCTTCAATAATACTAATACATTTTATTTGTATAGTGCTTTAAAAAAGGTACTCAAGGCACTTTACATGGTAAAAACAGAAACAATAGAAGCAATAACAATGTACACAAGAGAGATTAAATAACAATGAGACACAAAACAAAAGCATACTTAACTAGCATCACAACTAGCTTTAGCTTTTATCTTTTTAACATGTTTTCATAGCTGAATCAGTTTGACATCCTGGATATATACACATCAAATATTGTAGACCCTTCTGTCTGCTTCTTTATTAGATAAAAATGTATTCAGGGAGTGCAGTTAGTGACAGTGTGGGCTCCATGGTTGCTCTGATGGCTTGACGGAGTAGCAGTAGGGTGTGGCGGCGCTTAGTGAAAGGATAATTCCCTGAAAAAGATACTGTATGACAAGCAACAGACAAGAAAGGGCAATGATAGAGGCCAATGACATTTTATTTTTAGAATTTACACTTTTGTGGAGAGAGAGAGCAGGCTCCCACAATGTCTGCTCACAATTCTCCCCTACCTATTTCTTGTAATGCCTGTTATTATTTACACCACATGATTCATTTTTGTGAGGAGAAATCCAGTCTGATTACACCTTTCCTCTACATTAGAGAAAATTTTCATTCCAAACGAAGACTCAACCCACTGATTAGCACTCCTCCAGATGGAAGCGAAGCACTCAGTGAACACACCTGTTCAGGTGATTTGGTTTGATTGAAAACCTGGAGAGTGGAGACTCTCCAGGTTTTCCCATGAAGCTTATCTTTGGTGGTCTTCATTACAGGGACTCGCACCCATTATCCAAACCGCTTATCCTATTCAGGGTCGCTGGAGCCGATCCCAGCTGACATTGGGTGAAGGCAGGGTTCAGCCTGGACAGGTCAGCCAGTCCATTGCAGGGCACATATAGACAGACAACCATTCAGGCACACATTCACACCTTCGGGCAATTTAGAGTCCAATTAACCTGAGCTGCATGTATTTGGACTGTGGGAGGAAGCCAGAGAACCCAGAGGGAACCCACGCTTCCACGGGGAGAACATGCAAACTGAGGTCACACAGCTGAAGTCACCAGGCTTGTGGGAATATTTGTCATTTGAGTGAGTGTAGACATCTAAAAATAGCCATCGCATTGCTTTGTCTCACAGGACATTTAAAGACAAAAATAAATAAAAAAATAGAACATTCTGTTGGCATAAACTCGCAGCTCGCTGGAGCAGATTGTATCTTAAATCCAATAACATTTTGCAAACATATGGAGCTCATATGTAAGTTCATATCTGCAGGAGGTCCGCGTATGTCAGAGCACCTGTGATTTCTTTTTTTTTTACATTTAATGATTTATGTAGTTTACTGTTCAGTTCATATTACTCTAGAAGGGAGGGAGTGAGTGACTATATTTGAAGCCACTTTAGTAAAGTTCAGCAGATTATACTTTTTGCTCTCAAAAAACACTTGAATTTCATTTAATGCAGAAATGTGTTGAGCTCGACTGTGTGCATAAACATTGAAATTATGGTGTGGAGATCTGTATAAACTTTAGTTACCCATTGAAGGTTTGAGAGTAAACACTGTATTCCCAGAGATTTATTTGTTGTATCGAATGTAATTGATATTTTCTTATAAAATCACATAGTTGTCCCACCATATTGTATTTAAATAAACCACAAACTATTTAATTGCAAAGGCAAGATGGGCGAAAAAGTTTAACGAATAAAGTGTGATACATTGGAGAGGATCTGTGCGACTTTTAATGTTCCACATAAAGTCGTCTTATGTGTGTGATACAGTGAGTTTATGTTTTTATGTGGTGCTTTGTTAACACAGCTCAGCTCATTTTAATGACTGCAGTCTGCTGGTGGGCAGAGCAGGTCTTAATGCACCGTTGCCTGCAGGTGCTGTTAGTTTATATAAAACCTTTCAGTGCGTTTGTGCTGGTTGGTCCTTCAGGGGCATGAAGAGAGACAGTCTCTGATTTCAGTTGTCTTTAAATTCTTGATTGGTTTAGTTTTGAAGTCAGTGTGAATCCTGAGGTGCGTGTTCGTGTGTGTGGTTTAAACAAATAGTTACACCATTAATTGATCCTTTTGAAAAAATAAAAGGTCCCACTTTTGGCCACTTGGTGTCCGGCAACGTTGAAAACAAGAGAGCAAAAGGGCCTCTAAAACAAACACATGGGCATGTTGGCTCGTACAATGGCACCCCTTATAAACGGTTACCATATTACAAGTTAAGATGTGAACAAACTGCATCTATATTATTACAGATAACCCTGAGCTGGGGTTAATGTAACCCTACACCTAACCCTCAGCCTTAAAACTACCCTCAACACCGGAAAATCTTCCCAAAACGGTGGGATGTTAAGCATTTGTACTCGTAACTATCGCTAAATGAGACTCGACACACTATCTTACAATTTACCTTCCTCCTGCTCTCCAGCAGCGGTATAAATCAATGCTCTGATTACAGCTGTGTGGCCATAAATAAGCAAATCTAATCTGCTGCAATAAACATTTATTCAGCTTCTTTTCTCCATTCAAGGGAAATCTGCTTTGCTCACAAACCTTTTAAATGAAGAGTTTATCTCTAAAATGAGGCATTAAAAGCGGCTATTTTCCAGAGAAAAGAGATAATTTCTGGCTAATGGAACAACACCTTTTTTATGTGGTGTGTGGCGCGTGAAAACATTGGGGTAAGACCAATATATCAGCCTGCCACATTAGTTTATTGACCTCTAAAGCCCGATCCGCACGTGAGGTCCCCTGGTAATACTAGTCCTGTGCGCATAGGCCAGAGATTCTTCATTATAATGCAGCTGTTTTAAAGCAATGCCTATTTATTTTAAGACAAAAATGTAAAAGACAGTGAATGTTGGAAAGCCCAACAGTTGTTCCTGCGTGCTTCAGTGGTTGCCCTCCAGTATCCACCGGGTTCATGTCACTTTGCAGCCTGAGCAGACTGCGGCATCTTGGACAGCTGAGTTTTAATTTTTTATTATTTTTTTTTCACCTAAACCTGGATCGAAATCTAGACTCCTAGTAACATTTCTACTGCAGGACTTGTATGTGCTTGCGTCTCAATGGCGAGAGACAAACTGTAGCATCATGGGATGCGAGGTTGTGTGTGTGTGAATCCTACAAACTCTGTTGCAAACCTGCTTCTTAACCAACAGGGCTTTCAGGGCTTTTTGAGCTGCATCAGATCTCACAAAGAACAAAAATGGAGTTTGGATCAGGCCTCATAATCCTGATTTTCTTTTTATGTAATTAAGATTCCTAAATATTTACATCTAAGTCAGTAAGACCATCCTAAACTATTATCTTACTATAAAGCAGGGAATCTCTGTTTCGTTCTGAGCAGCCACATTCCTCGACAACGCTGCAAGCAGCAATACCAGGAGGCGATATTATGATCCCTACTATAGCGAAGGCACGATCCACCCCAGATATTCTCAACCAAAGCCTAAACATCCAACCAACAAAGGCAACAAGTACCAGCCAATCACCGGCAGGGAGGGGCGTAGCAGGGTTTGTAATTAAACTACCGGGAGCCAAGCAACCGTCCAGCTCCAAACGGCCAGGCGCTCCAAACAACCCACGCCACGATCGGACACTGCACTAGCATAAAAATATACCAATGCAGAGAAGAATACAGAGTTATTTAGGTGAATTGTCTGCAGATTCCTCCATCGGTCTGCTCTTCTTTCTCTCCACAAACACAAAACAATAATGCATTCCCAAACAGCCAACAACAAAATAAACCAGTGCTGAAAAAGACGTCTCCGATGTTTTGTATGCCAACAATAACTGGAACATGGTTAGATTAGAGCAACCCTGGAGTATAAATAAATAAAAAACACAGATAACAAATCTACCAAACACACAAAAATGATAAAACAAAAATCTTTCAGCCCCAAAAAGAAAAAAACACAAAACCACTATGGTTACTGGTATTTTAACACCAACTCCTGAGAAAAATATCTGGATCTGTCTGCCTTGCAACTTGTTTGTCTCTTGACTGGCTCAGTGGTGAGCAGGGTCGTCCTTCAATCAGAGGATCGGTGGTTCGATCTAGACCATGACGATGTGTCCTTGGGCAAGACTCTCAACCCCAAATTGCTCCCGTAGCTGTGCCTGCGATGTGTGAATGTTTAATATTAGGGTTAGGGTTAGAATGTTTAATGTTAGCTACTCCTGATGGGCAGGTGGCACCATAGCCCCTCCCATCAGCGTGTGAATGGCTGAATGATGTCATGTAGTGTTAAAGCACTTTGAATGGTCAGAACACTAGAAAAGCTCTATACAAGTACAGGTCCATTACCATTACCATTTACTTTGACCCTCCGCCATTTGGCGCTGGGTTAAAACCCATTCAGCTCTGAGCTTGTGTGCTAGAAGAAGCTGCTCATGTTTAAACTGAATGTGGGGCTCTGAGAGCTGGAATGACTCAATCATGAGGTCTAAACCGAAACAACGATTCAATGTTTTGCGTGCACGTAAACAAGAGTTTCTGCCCACAATCAGACGGGGCGATTTCTGTTTTTCTTTTCTATTCTATGCACTGCAGGCATCTTTGTGTCCTGCTCTGTGTTGTTGGTTGCCACAGTTTGCCATTGAAACAGGTTGTATATCGGAGAAAACTTCATAAGGGTCCGCAGTGATTGTGTCCATAAACTGCGGGGCAGTCATAGGGTGCACTTGTTTCATCTCAACAGGTTGTTTCTACAAAGCGATGAAGCATCATCATGTCAAACTTTGTGGTACATTGAATAAAATGACAGATCTACATTAAAGCTGTGGGGATATTTATGTTTGGTCTTGTCCACCGCTTCCTTTCACGCGCCCGCTGACAGAAGACTCGGTGTGTGGTGGAGCGGACAGAGTTATTGTGTAAGGCGGCGTTCTGTCTCTTAATCCACCTCGTTGTTCCTGTGCTGGGATTCTTTCTCAAGAATTTTTGAAGAAACCTTTTGTTTGTAGTTTATCTTCTGGAGGCTTTTTATGTGACAAAAATCTCCATAAAAATTATGTTTCCATACAAATGAACTGCATTCTCGATTACATTTTGAGGGAAACCCTTTTTTTCTCCTGGATTACAGTCGCAGTTTTAAACACGTGGTTACCGTTTCTTTTTATTTAAATGGAATAAAACAATAAGTATGTCTGTTATAGACGTAAATTAAGTCAACACTGACTTTTGGTTTCACACGGGACATGAACAGCGGCCTCCTGGTGAAAGCCCTGTTTCTGTTTGACCCGCCCCTCCAGCCCGACCTCCTCCCTACATGGACTTCTGCGGACTATGATTACAAATCTATTTGTGATACGTCCAAAACAAAAGGTAATCTGAGAGAAAATAGGTTTCCTTCGAAATGTAATTGACAATAAATCTTCATAAAATAAGTTCTTTGGGCTGGTGCAGAGGCTATTGCAGAAAAGGTGCTGATCACTGTTGAGGATAGTTGAATGCATGAAGCCCATAACAAAGCAGTAGTCAAGTTCTGGGTCAGGATTATTCTCATGTCAGCCCATGAGCTGTCAAATAAACCAGCCATGATGAACCATGTACGGTCAGAAAACTCTGTAACCCTGTCTTGATGTTAAAAAAAGAAAATTTCACCATAGAAAGGATGTTACACATCACTGAGGGTTGCCTGCCCTTTTCTCACCACTTGGAACTCACAAAAGTGATAAGCGAAGCCAAGGCGGCAGTTCCTCTAAAGGCCATCAGGGGGCGACTCCTCTGGTTGCAAAAATAAGTCTGATTGTGTAGAAGTCTATGAGAAAATGACTCTACTTCTCACTTGGCATTGTAAACATGAGTTTATGGTCTCAATCTCTAGTTTCAAGTCTTCTTCAATACAGCATGATGTTCATTTAGTAAATGTTAGTCCCATTAAGAATCAAATCATAAAGCAGGGTATGCTTTAGGGCGGGGCTTCCTTGTGATTGACAGGTTGTTACCACGGCGCTGTCCGGTCTGGGAGTTGTCCGTGTTTTCATCTAACAACTTTAACCCTTTCACAGTGAGTTTTCACTTCATGAAAGTTTATTGTAACATTTTAGTCATTTTAAATTCATCAATTGCCAAACTCCAGGCTTTAAAACCGTAGTCCACAAACCAATGGGTGATGTCACGGTCACTACATCCACTTCTTATTTATAGTCTATGAGAGAACCAGTACCTGTCTGTTTACTCCAAACTGCCAAAGCTAACATATACAGTAGGCCCCAATCATTGTAATCCTCTCCAGTAAATATCACATTTACATCAATTACTGCCCGTAGATATTTATTATAATACGTAGTTGGTGTCACACTTGATAACAAGCCAACAAAACGCGCAAGAAACAAGAACAAACATATGTGATATGCCACAGACACGCCGATACTGAATGTTAACCAGAGTGGGTGTCAGATTGGAATTATATATATATATATATTTTTTTTTTATCCTGTCGATAAGCCCCGTCAGATCAGAAACCACTTATGTGCCATTCTGCCATTTCACACCGTCTCACCTTCCCACAAACGAACAGCATTAGCAGCTGTCAGTCCTCCTCTCTCTCCTGACTGAAGCCATCAGTCTCCCCCTTGTTTCCTGACATTAGCTATCTGAGTCTCGTATATGCCCTCTCCCTCGTTGCCTTTGATGCCTCTTCCTCTTCGTCTCCTGCCACCTGCGAGCAGCCCATTTAAATTTAAAAGGGCCCAGAGGACTCTCAGCCGGGCTGTAAGGAGCTCTCTGCTGCCCTGACCTGGATAATATGTGGCTCTTTTAATAACGGGTAATGAAACTTACCACCTCGGCACTTAACACTGATGTCTCTCTCTCTGCCCTTCTCGGTTATTCATCTTCACTTCATTCATTTTGAATTCTTTTATCTATTTCAATTTATTCATGTGTCTTTCTCTTAATCTCTGTCTGTCTCTCTGAGGAGTCTTAAGGGAATCCATAGATGGTAATTATCTCCCTCTCAGACCTGTCTGTCTGCCTGAGAGAGACACACACACACACACACACACACACACACACACACACACACACACCCTTATCATTCCATTCCATCATTGAATGACAGAGGATGAATCAGTGTTGCTGCCCGAAATACATCCCTCTCCCTTCACTTTTATCACTTTTATCAATCGGGGGAGAGAGAATATTTTGATCGCAAAATTAATTTGTTACTTTAAGAGGCCGAATTTTTTAAATGTACAATTTATTTGGAGCTCGGCTTCTTAGGTGTTGATACTTACAAAAACAGACAATCGTCAAGCCGTTCAAATTTACAGGTGTACCGAAGAGAGAAAGTATACAGCTTCCACTTCTTTCTTGCACTCCTCTCACTGCCTCTCGTATCTTTTTCATGTTACAACTAAGTGCAAGTTCAAGAACACCTTTGAGACCTTTCTCAAAGTGCACACCATAATCTCTATTTGTGTGATTCATCTCGTCTGAAGAGAGTGAGACATAATTCGTACTAACATGACTACGTTTGTGATACCAGCTTGAGAGTGTATTTTGTCCCCCATGTCTTCCATTGGAGCCTCGTTCAGAAGGAGCCTCATCACGGCCACTATGAACAGGATAAATGATTACAGGGACCAATAACTCTAAAAGTCCTCTGAGGCAAATTTGTGACTTTGGGCTATGCAAAATAAATTTAACTCAATTTAATTAAATGTGGGTGTTCAGCCCACTCTCACCGGTTGACGTATAAATGAAAATTTGTAAGTGATTTTGTCCCAAAGTGTTGTTGTTCTTGTTTTTTTTTTTTAAGTTAGAAAGGTTTCTGACTGTGTTTTGTGTTTTCCTCAACGTTGTTTGCATACTTATTTTACTTCCATGCTTATTTTAAGCCGATACAATGATGTTTTTCCGAAACCCAACAAAGTCGTTTTGTTGCCTAAACATAATCGGGACCATTTTACTGCAACAATGTGGCATTAAATTAGGCCCTTAGTGCGTAGCTATGACGTGCGGAAACGTCGTACTATTTATACGCCTTCCCATGAGGTTGGGTTGGAGAATCATAATAATATTCTCAAAATTAGATCCAAGGCAGTCTTTGAGCCCAAAGATGTTATATCGCTCTGTAACACATGCATTTACATAAAGTATGTGTCACACATTAAACATCCACAGACCCACCGACTGTGGTACGTCGTGTGTGTGTGTGTGTGTGTGTGTGTGTGTGTGTGTGTGTGTCTTGCATGCTAACAGCTGGGGAGACACATCGAAGCCCAGGGTTTGATCATATCAGCTCTTTCGGGGAGCAGATGAACAAAGCTCCTTAATCTGACTTTTCAGCACCGGTTTCGGTCAATGCAAGGACTCAATATTTCCACATTGTTGCCTCAGCACTACTGCAAAATCTCTGATTGTATGGAAAACCTTCAAATATGTTTCCTAGAAATTTATATATTTAGTGTTGTATACAACTAATAAACAACAGGGCTTTTAAAAGAAAAAGAAAAGCAGATGGAAAGCTTACTGGGGCGCACAAGTAAGTTGGATTTTCCAAAGCCCCAAAAGGTAACAGCAGCTTAAGGCAGTCCAATTCTCTAGTTTTATTGGTGACTTAATTTTTATACTCCAGTATGCACCTCATGGGCGCTTCTGTGCCTGACAAACCTGCCTGCAGGGAGCAATGTTTTAAAAAAAAAATACAGACCCTATTAAACGACTTGTCTTCCTTCCGAGTTATTAGGAAGAGGAGTGTCTTTTACACAACAAGTCTCAACACTTTAGCCCTCCCACTCTCCCTCTGAATCCCACGGCTGCACAGCTCATGGAAACTGATGACCAGCAGAGGGTGGTGCTGCAACATTACACTGACCTGCTGTTAAACAATAGAACAAATGAAAAATAAAACAGGTTGGTTATATTTAAAGGAATTTAATGAAAAGGAGGGAGTGATATGAAGGTGCTCGATTCAAGAAAGGACAAGAGAGTGTTGTCTCCAAAAGAATTTGATCATTTACTCCACTCATTAGCAGCCTCTTTTTTTTTTCATTTCCAAGGTTACCGATAAAATCTGAAGGGCTTTGCTGCCTGTCTCTCACAATTTCTGTTATTTTTCTGTCTCTGCCTCTTCCTGCTTTTCATGCATATTTCATGGATATACGCCTCTTTTAGCAGGGAATTATATTTGGAAAATGAATAAACAAAAGGGATTTGATTATCCAAACTGAACTTCAAAGTAGAGTTCAAACTTTTTATTTAGAGACAACAAGCTTGCAGGGATGCGTGTAGGAGGGGAAACAATAACTCCCTTTACACTGCATTAAAATGTCTCGTATACAGAATATGTGGATTCTGAATACAGGAATCGTTTAATATTTTCCACTTGTAGTTCACCTTTAACACAGGCTTCTAATAACGGTTAAGAAACAATTGATAAGTTTGTATTTTCTCTAAATATTTCTCCTTCACTCAGCCTACTGCCTCTTCAGGGACGACAACTTGGCTTGCATGTTAACGCTTGTGGATACATTTTTTTCTACTTTTTTTATGTTATAAGGTGCAAATAAATGGTTGAAAAGTGTCTTAAGATGAATCAGGACTTTTTAATTTGTTTTCTTCTTGTTTTGCTGTATAACCTTTTTCCTCAATAGGCTACTTTGGAGTTGTTTTTTAGTTATTGCACACATTAAGCTGATATTATGCTGTAAACGTCTTTGCAAACCTATGCAGGGAAGGATGTTATTGGCAGAGCCATGAAGAGCTGATTGGTTGATCCAACAAGTTTTCTGTATTTTTGTCTTTTTGAAGTTTGTGTGTACATTTCAGCAAAGGTACTGCCTCATGTGATATTTCAGCAGAGCCTAGGAAAGTATAATTCTGATCAAGGTACTGAAGATTGTTGCCCATCTTGTCATTGTCTCGGTCCACTAGATTGATAAATCAAAAATTTTTCTTTCACATTAGTTTCACGGATGTAGTTCAAACTGCCATCGGCATGAAAAGAAAAGCTGATCCTGAGTTTCCGAACACCCAGAACAACGTATCCTGATACAGCGGTTCGTACTCCTCATTATTCGTGCGTTTTCCTACGACATCCAGCAGCACGAGTCAATTTCCTCTCGTTACATGCACACAGTCTTTTCAGTCTAGGATCCATCCACCACCCCTCACGCCCACACTGTGTGTGCTTTTAGGGTCTTAATACTTCGGCAATCATGCATACATGGATAAAACACGGAATAATTCCGTGGAATATCTACGAATTACGTCGCATAACTTTTTGTTGCTTTTGCTACAAATGCCAGATGAGACCGGCCTGCCCAGGAAACACTAGAGCATGGGAGAACGCCAGAAAGGCAACAACTATACATACAGATACATCAAGCACTATACATACAGATATATCAAGCAGAGGCGACTGCTGCTACCTGGCGGGTGTTTGTGATTCAAACCTATTGTCGATTGCCTGTCCGAGTCAGAAAAAAACCATTGTTGGGAGCTGTGTTCTTACCATCCACTAATGCCGCGGGAAGTATTACATCGCAAAGCCTGATGCTTTTCATACAGTCGATAAAAGGGGGCGTCCATGCGTCGATGTCCAACGCAGAGGGGAACTAACCAAGCAGTGGTATAGTGAGAACACATCGGAACGGCGGTCTCCTGGCGGAAAGTCCTACAGCTCTGTATTGAGACATAAACAGATAAATCTAGATTCATGATTTATCTTCCTCCACATCCGTCTCTCATGTCTTCATTGAATTATATTTTTAATGTTTTAATTTGCGTCTTGTGTATTTAAGGTACTGTAGAAGTAAAGTATTGGCTGTCGTAAGCTCTATATATGTATTTCTGGAGGTTTTTCAGCTGGTGCCACCTGATAAGAATACAGAGCAATAAGAAAAAAAACTCCTGGTCTTTATTTGTAAAGATAGTGGATGTGTTCGGGAGGGGAGGGGAGTGGAGTGAAGTGCACAGGCCAGGAGATCTCTTGGGAATGATACGCCTCCTGAAACACCTTTCCTTCTTTTTTTTTATTCTTGAACACAACACTTTACTGTTTGCATGCATAGGAATTTGTTTTGCATTTCACGCTCCAGCATTCGCACTTAAACAAACCAACTCTTTTATGTCTTTTTCCTCTCATTCCTTCTGTTCGTGTTCTTGCTATATTTTTGCACACCCTCCTCCTATTTTTTTTTAAATCTCATTTTTTTCTGCCTACTCCCATCCTCCCTTTTCTGTCTCCAAGCTCCTCTCCTTTACCCCGTTCCAGGTTTAAAAGCCACTCGTCTAATGCTGCTTCGCTATATCTTTCTACAGTGTGGCTGCTATAAGCCCTGAGCAGATCCCTAATATTTCTCATTGCTGTCTCAGTATCAGCTGTGTTCTGTTCTGTGTATTCAGTGCCAGCGCTGGGTTGGGTGAACTAAATCCCCGAGGGTGACAGAGACCGAGATGGAGAGAATGGAAGAAAAGGAAGTGAGGCCTTTCTAAAATCCCCTCCAGACCAGCCTGTACCATCCTACTAGATGCTCCCATAACTGCCCTTTTTTAATGACATTTGAGAGAAGCAAAAAAGCAGCTTCGAATCTTCAGCCCGGGGGGGGTTGGGGGGGGACGGGGGAACGGGGGAACGGGGGATTATAACGGAGCAGTGGAATATTTTTGTTTAAAGAAATAACTTGCAGCTTCAGTCATTGATGCTGAGCAAAGGTGTCCAGGTGCAGAAATAAAAAAGCCTTTTTATGAAATTAATCAGCCTCATTGTAGTAATTTGACACTTGCTTAATTAAAATATGTTTAGTCACACTAATGGGGGATGTCAACTTTAACTAGCTTGAATTTATTGTAACATTAAACATATTTCAAGTCAATTTTTTTTCATATCCTGCACGTCAAGATCATAAATTTGCCAAAGAGGGTTTTAGCATCATTTGGCATTTTCCATCCTTTATTGTAAAGAAAACATCCTCCAAATTATTATGAATTCACAAATTAGATAAAGAAATGTAAGCTATTAAAAAACTCCTTGATTGCTTTTGCCACAGTGAATATCTTTACAAGTGAATCACAAGTTATTCACAGGCCAGTTAAATGCCTGTAAAAATCCCCGTGGCTCTCCACTGACATTTAATAATTAACAGTAAACCACGAACGTCTCCATTTACAATTATGACCCACAGCTGACGGCAGCGACTTCACACCTGGATATTGTAAGTCACTCTGTATAAATAAGCACATTAAGTTGATAACACCACAACTTTATATTTGCATCATGAAAAAAAAAAACAATTAAAACACAGAAAGGTGTTGAAACAAAAACGCATTCGCGGTTAGATTACACCATTTTACTAAATTAACTGGTCACTTACAAGTGAACGAATATGGATTACGTCTGTAAAGCTGATCTCATCCGGTATTATAGACCTACGAAAAATATTACATCATAATTTGTAGATATCCCACAATTATTTTCTTCGGGTGATGTCCACGTATTGATGAATGGGGAAGTATAAAATAACACAAATGCCCACCGAGAGCGGATGGGAGGTATTGGTCCAACAAACGGTGATCTTCTACTTTCCGAAACCAAACTAAGTAGTTTAGTTGCCTCAACCTAGCTAAATATTTTACGATCTTTTCCTAAACCTACATGAGTAGTTTTGTTGACTAAACCTAACTAAGTTGTTTCCTGTGAAGACTGAAGTTTATTTTGAAAATAACGTTTACATATAACGAGCAGAACTTGAGGAAAACGCATTGAAAATGAGGAGTAACTTTTAGTAAGATATCATACATACCGTTGTTCATCTTTACATACATCATGTGAAAGATTGAGAAAACATTACACCCCATTAAAAGGTTTCATACTTTGTTTTATTACCAATTATTAGATGTGATGTTAAAATACAAAGGCTATTTAGTTTTGTTGATATGTTTGAAGCCAGACAGTCTCTATGTGTGATCCTTCAGAAGACACACTGTCACCCAAACATGTAGAATGATTGTCAAACATTGTTTGGGACTTCTGACAAATACAGTCCTCTATGTATATACAGTATATCATCAGCTTGGTGGCTGTGGAGCAGGGGCGCAACGGAAAAAGAAAATGAGCTGCAGAATCGATGCTTATTTTGCGAATTAGTCCGCTCTTCGTTCCCAGTGAAATGACCTTCATCAGTGCAAATCCAATTTGAGTCGCAAAGGATTTTCATTTTCAGTCTGTCTGACTGACATTGCTGCGGTGGAGAGGAAAAGGGACGTGGAACCGAATGACACACAGTGTAGTGACGATTTCATTCTATTTTTTCTGTCCTGACATATTGCCTTGGCTGCATTACGTTATTGCAGAATAACCTCAAATAGCAGCAATGTATGTGCATCCATCTGTCGGTCCGTATCTAAATATTCCTGGTCCACTGGATGCGATCCAATTTCCTGTAGCAGAGTGATAGACATTGAGTCATGGGGTGTTATTCTTAAATTTGTGGAGGTCGTCGAGGAGGGAAAAGGGTGGTGTGAGAGGATGACAAACTATTGGATAGTTCAGTTAGTTAGTCAGATAGTTTAATATTCTGTAACATCTCAGAAAACACGCTTAACATTGTTTTATCAGCTTGAAACATCAGGACTTTAACTCATTTTATGAGGATTAAACATGGTTTTGATTAATGAACTGTACAATATGGTTAAATAAAATAGTTTTGATTTGTATGCTCTGTGATTGGTGATAATAGTACTTTATATTCAGCACTTCCAACATATATCTATATCTTTTTTTGGTTTTAGACCGGTTTGTTCATAACTTGCCTAACAAGGAGTTACACATGCAAAACATTAAATACTTGCAAATGACAAGGCTTTTTGGTCATTTCTGTATTTTGTAACCTTTTATCAAATGGGCCACCCTGTTTTTTGTCAATGACATTGGGTTTTAAACAAGTTTGGGCATAAATAAATAAAAAATACAATACTTAATGGATACAAAATTGATTTTGCATTATAAATAAAACCAACGTCAACAAAACACAAAGGTTAAAGGGACATTACTGTTAGCCACTGCCCCCGCCTGACCGTGTTCATTTTAAATCAACAATCTGAGGGTATTTTGTCCAATTGTAAGTAGTTCTAGATGGTGATATTTAAATTTACGGAAGAATTACAATCATGCAGCTAACTCATATCCTGCGGTCCTGATCAGCTTTTGGCAGCAGACTGAGACGACCTGTGCTGTGTCTAAATGAATCATGGCAGACGAGTGCAGTTGTCTTTGTGCTTAATACATTGAGATGGAAGGAGAACACCAACTGTCTCAAAACCACAATTCAATTAATCTGAAAGCTTTCCCAGCTCCTCAGAGAAAAGGAGAAGAGCTCGAGTCGTGGATCGTCCGCTACGCACAGGACCAGTCAGGATAATGAATAGCTCATTGAATAATTCATATTGAGGCACAAGTCAAAAACATAAGCTAATATGTTTTTCTGAGTATGATGAATGAGGAGAGTCCCCAGCAGAGCATAGTGTATTAAGTCTAAATGACTCAAACATGAGGTGAAATGTTAATGGACAATTTACCTCTGAGGACAAGGCGCCCAGAGAGAATCCTATGGGGTCATTCTGGGATCCGAATGAAAAGAAAACTATTTTCAAAGGAAAAGCTTAAAGTGCTGCATTGGAAGTCATGGTTTGATTATTACATCCACAAGTTTTGAAGTTTTCCCCCGTTTATATGCCGTACAGGGATTTATTATACAATTATTATACAATTTAAAAGTTGACACGATAGATGTTCATGATAAGTAAGCCAGGAATGTGCATTTCATTGGTTTATGCAATGACAGAGATAATTTTGAGCTCTTGTAAAAGTTGAGCCTGGCTCAATGTTTTTTTTATTTTCTCTAACCCATGAGACGGTTGTTCATGTCCCGTGTCAACGAGAAGTCAATGTTGATTTGTCACGTGACTTTCGTCCTTAAGTAACACCACTTCCGTTATTATCTGAACTACAATCTTTTCCTAAACCTATAAGCAAGTAGTTTTATTGCTTAATCCTAACTGAGTTGTTTCCTGTGAAGACGGAGGTTCATTTTGAAAAGACTGTGTATAATGTAATGAGCGGAAATTGACACGTGTTGATGGACTTTTGAAGGGAAATGCACGAAAAAAGAAAATTTTACTGCTGTATGAGGATGAGTTGAGGCTGGACAGCTTTGGTGTTGGACGCCATCGGGCCATTGTTGAGCCCCTCTGACTGAGCAACACTGTTGGCTCTAGTCGGTCCTCATCAGTGGTGTTTAGCCATTTCAGTGGTCGGTGAAAAAGGGCTGCCTTGTTGGCTCTCCAGTGGAACAGCGTTTTCACCAATTTAATGTGGTTGTCTTGTATTTTTCTTCCACGTTTCCTTTACTTCCACAAGCTCAAGACAACGTGCTGGCAAAGCAGAAGCATGAATCAGATGCATCCCGATTCAAAATCTGGCCAGATAACAACACTGTTTTAACAGATGTAAATATTGGCCTAGTTTATCTTTCATGGATTTTCTTTATACGACATACAGACTCCTGACTAATATAGATTTTAATCTGACGGTGCAGAATGTGTATGCATTCCTGTGATTTGCTGGCGGGCATGTTCAAATGCATCTTCTTATACTTCAATCAGTCAGGCTTGGTAGCTTGGTTCCCAAAACCTTTGGTCAAAATTGGTGTAGTCTTGAGATATCCTGACTTTGGTATTCCCAGAACAAACAAACTCAGGATTTTCAACCAAGAGACCAATGTTTGTGTCCCAAAGTGTTGAGTTATTTTGAAGTTGCATGTTTTCCATACTTGCATTGCTTGTTTTACTTGGTTTATATACTTATTTCAAGCCCAACCATGATGTTTTTCCTAAACCTGAGCAATTGATTTTGTTTGGATTCACAATGTCAACCACGTGTTTACTGTGACCGTAGTATGTGACAAGTTGGGATGACAACTTGTTTAGTTTCTACACTTTACTGCTTTTCATATAATGCTCCTCGATAGTGTCTCATTATGGCGTCCCTGCTTGGTAAAACACAAGGTTCAATACATGCTTCTCTGCATGTGTGGACTCTGGGAGGAAACTGGTGCATCCCAAGAAAACCCTCACTAACATGGGGAGAACATGCAAACTTGACCAATAAAGTAAAGCTGTCACATTAAATTATCTATAGCACCAACAATCACAGAGATTAACTGAAGAATATTGGTCCTGTGTGAGGCTGCATTTTTAAAGTCATTATTTTTTTCCGCAAGGATTCCTCTGCACTATTATTCTTCCTCCTGTGCAGACACCATCGAGGCTGTATGTGGCGTAAATTATTAATGACATATTCAGGAGGCTCATTTAGATACACAGCAGGGGGATCCATTTGCAGGAATAACTTGCTCAAATTCATCAAAAGATGAAATTAATGACAGATAATGAGATGGAATAAATGTTTTTTGTCTCAACAGGTGCAATATAAACTTATTGGCTTCCTTTAACCTGCTGTGTTTCAGTGCTGAAAGAATTCTTGGAATCTGGTCAGTAAATTACATTCTGTGTCTTCTGTTTGTGTTCACTAGTTTTTTTTTGTCATAACTTTTATTTGAAACTATCTGGATTCATTGTCATTTTAATATTGTTTGTTTTTGTAACCTTGACTTTATTTATGTCACTGTTATTTACGTGTTTGAAGTCAGTTCAGACCTATCATAATGCAAAATTGAAGTTCCAGGACTTCTTAAAGGCCTACAATTAGCTCCTTGTGTTAAGTGATAACATACCACATGAATACAATACGTTGTGACAAATTTGGTTATTGCACATGAGATATTTCTGTATTGTGTGTGTGTGTGTCTGTGCTCTACTCAGTGGATCTCAAGTGGGTTGTGTATTTTTGGGCAGTGAATGTGAAAGCAATGTAGAGTGGTGGCGCACATCCAAAATAAACGCTGTAGGCAGGTGCTGGACCAAAAACAAGATGGCAAGAAAAATGACCTTTTGATTTGTATTTTCAGTGAATGTGAAAGAAAGTATTTATCGTTATAATAATATGTACAGATGGATGGAGGCGGGGGTTGCCGGGGGTTACTAGGGGTTGCTGGCGGTGGCAGCTGGGCCCTCCCAAAGCCAGGGAGAAAAGAAATTGTTTCGCCAAATAAGGCAAATAGTTCCTCAGCCATGGCACGGAGGACACCTCCCTGTGTGCCACTCTTAAGGCAGCCTCCCTAACCTCTCTCCAAGGAGCTCTCAACCATGCCCCATTCAAAGAAAGGAGGGTAGAATTCAAATTGTACAGTTTCTGTTTAAAAGGAACTCTCTTGCTGGGTCCATATTTTCTGGTTTGTTCGTACTGTCACGACTTACACATGGGGGCAAAAAGATAATAGTGGATGGATCCAAAGGAAACCACTACAGGATAAGGTTATCAAGAAAAACCGACACAAGGCAATACATGGGACGCAGGGAAGAGCGGCAAACATACCATAGATCTTAGACAGGGGACACATAAGGTTTAAGTACACTGGGGAGGTCCAGGTGATTAGACACTGGAAGATTCAATCAAGGGCGGGGCAGACCATCACACAGGTGGGAAAACATCCAAAAGCAGGAAGTGAAGTGAACACAGGACAAAAGAGGCAGGGAAATTTAAAATAGAACATGGAAACCGTGACACCTCTGCTGTGCATCTAACTCTGACAATCTCATTATTTTTAGCACTCGTAACTTTGCCAATAAGGACATACTTTTAGCCGTAGGATGTTTTGTGAATTCCCCCTTCTGCTCTTTTGTTTAAAGACTGTGAGCACTCTGAATAGTACAGATCCAAATAACCCATCTGCACCACTGTGGCTCTGCCTGGTGTGACAAGCTCTGCGGTGCTGAACCACATAATGGTCCTCAGCTCAGGGTGCAGTGCCTGTACAGCTTCTCATCAGGACACTGGTGCAGTGTGAGTGAGTGTGTGTGTGTGTGTGTGTGTGTGTGTGTGTGGTGGAGTTCACAAGTTGCAGAGGTTGTTAGCTGCTGAATGGCAGCTCTGAGATTACATGGCAGCACAGATTGGTAGCTGCTGCAAGCCTGGGGCAGAGAAGTCGGCACAGCAAGATGCATTGTTTATGCCACTCGCAAACATGATGCTCTGGAGGCAAACACAATAATCTCATTGTTGGAGCTAAACCTCAGGGGGCAAAATATCACCAGGCAAAGTCAAATAAGAGCCTTTTCATTTGCGTGCTAATTAACTAAAAGGCTAATTTAAATTGGGCAAAAATGAACTTTTATCATTCATAGTATTTTTTTTTTTTTTTTTTTAAATCAGTGACTTCTTTTTGCACTCCTTCTAGACTGATTAGCTTGTTCACTGAGCTGAAAATGTGCCACGTCAAATTATAGTCCTCCATGACTTGATGGGAGGGCAGTGTGCCACGGAAAACAAATGTTCACAGCTCTGCAGGGATGTAGTCCTCTGCATTATTTATCTATTCATTATTTATATATTCTTATTGCTGCTATTCTTCACATTCAGTACTCTCTATTTAGAATAATAAACTTCTCCTAGAGAGCATCTCACTAACAAATCCTTTCCAAGTTAAAAGCAATTTGTTAGTAATTGGCGTTGTCATTGCTCACTTTTAGCATTTTGTTTGATTTGATCCTTTTTATTAAAGGAAAAATCCGCCTGCCTGTTGTTTTTACCTGTTCATGTACCATGGCAGGTGCACGGGAAATTATATACAGTGCAAATATCGCAGCTGAAACACATTGCAGACAAGTTAAAGCATTAGCCATCGCTTAGTTTTGAAATGATATCTTATTATAGCTTACGGAAAGTTACTTCAGATTTTTCATGCGTTTTTTTCCAACAAAAGCCAGCAACACACGTCAATTTCCGCTCATGACACGCAGGGAGTCTTTTCAATTTAAACTTCGAAAAACAACTTTAGTAAAGGTTTAGTAAAAGAGTCATTTGGGTTAAAATATCTACGGAAGCGCCGTTACTGAACTACACCAGTTATGTAACAATTAAAACCAACGTTGACCTCCTGTTTCACACGGGGGAACAGCGGCCTCCCAGCTGAAGGATTGGCTTTTACTGGACCCATCCACCACCATTCCCTCCTGCCCTGTGTTGGCTTCTGCTGTCTTTATACTTTCTTGTTCATGATTATGTGCATGACCAACTAATAATTTCATGGGATATCTACAAGTTGCAGCGGCATCATTTTTCGTACGTATAGCTAGGAATGCTGGATGAGACCACCGTGACACGAATTGGTGTGAGAAGTTTGAGAACACTGATTTCACAGCATTCAACCATCTGTACATTAAAATATACCCCTCTGCATGCAGCCGTGTGGCTGAATTTGATTGATTTTAGTCGTATAAGTCGTTCATCAAACATTTGCTACTTTGATCTTCTCCAATGAGAGAATCTGCCATGTTTATCTGTTTTACATAAATCTAAATTGTTGGGTTTTTTTTAACATTTGGTTTCTTCCTGTCTTATTACCTGTGTGGACTGTTTACCACTCCAAAGTTTATGAATATGGTTTTTTTCCTGTATTATTCATGCAGTAGAAGTGAACTCGCGCTGACTCCATCTACACTTTTGTTAGCCGGCTGTAAACTGTGTGATCTGAGCGGCTTCTTTTCTGCGCGATGCCGAGACTTCTCCACTTCTACAGAGATACTGTAGTTCTCATACTGCACTGAGGACGACCTCGATGCAGGATCACGCTTGCGGAGAGAGAGAAAGTCAGAGAGTACACAAAAAAACACACACCCCTGACTCATTAATGTACAGTACTCAGCCACACACACACACACACACACACACTCATACAAAAAGTTAAGATGTATATTTCATGCTCTGTTGGCACTCTCTATGCTCATCCTACCTCAGCCAAGCCTGAATGAAACATTCATACAGTGGGTCCCATTTACATATCAAGCAACCCTCCACATCTAAATTTGGTCTTCTGCTCCTCTCCATAGTCTCCCCCACCAAACACGTAGCCGTTGCCTTCCAGAGCTCTCGTTGTTTGTGAGCCCAGAAGAATCATTGTTGTTCTAAAAGTGTCTTCCTGCAACTTGAAGCGCCCAAAAAAAAAAAAGAAACTTAATACAGGAGGGGAGAAAAAAAAGCTCAAACGAGGTGACTGCGCTTGGGGATAAAACAGGAAAACATGTCGAAGAACCTACAGTTCTAGAAGGTGAAACTGTCGGCCCTGCACTACAAATCTAGTCCAAATCAGGTCTACTCTAAATCATTGTCCTTCCCATATAGAGGCCCAGACACAGCTAAAGATTGAGAGGTCAAATGACCCGGACACATCTGTGCAAAGAATCGGGTTTATCTCAATAATCCAGGATTAAAGAAGTTATTTTTGCACAGCTTTTGATCAAGATTATCTTTTTATTTAAAAAAAAGAAAGTCAGGAGCAAGATGGTGTATGTCTTGGCAGACTTTTTTTTGGGGGGGGGGCAATTTAGGAAAACATCAACTAGAAAATACAGGATAAATTTGCAAAACCGTTTTCGATGGATGTTTTGGATCAGGAACACGGAAGAATCTGCCTTTCTGCAGAATTTATGGGGTTGTCTTGCGTGATTCTAATTATAGTGTGGCTATTTATTCACTGAGTCATTATATTCTTTTTTCGAACTGTCTGACTGAAAATCTGTGTATGTTGGTGGCACTAAATGCACTGAATCAATGATTTTATAAAACTGGACACGCGTGAAGGACTCAAGTGCAATTTTTTCCCCCTATATTAGATTAACATACTTTTACTACACCCGTGAGCCAGATGCAACGCAATTTCGTTGCCATGTGAATATTATGAGATGACAACGAAGTTAATGATGAGTCTTGAATCTCTTTTGTCCTTGTGTAACCATTTCAATTTTCTTTTTCTTGACTTAAGCATCTTATTCTACTCTACTTAACTACAAGCTGCCAAAGCCCTGTGGTCTTTACCTCATATGCACTGCAGAAAGGACTGCTTCTTCCCCAGTAATCCAACAATTTGGGCCACAGCATGAAGACTGTAAACTCAGTCAATTTGTCCTTTTTCTCAAATGTTTTAACAGTGTAATTGCTATAATTGCACGCAATTTAGAAAGTCATTGGTCATAAGCCATTGATGGTCAGAGATCTTCTCAGCTTTACTTCAGTAGAAGTGATTTGAAAACACCAGTACGTAATGGGATTCTTCAGGATGCTTAAATGTACCTGTCAGTGAAAACCTTTCAACTTAAAAGCTAAAAAGGTTGGAGTTTGGGTTTAGTTGAGAATGCACTTCTAGGTAGTCTCATACAAAAAACCTTTCTGTATCTTTGATAATAATCGAGTTTACTAAATCAGGACTGCTACCTCCTTATCAGAACCAGAATCCGGTTTATTGCCAAGAAAGTTTCACATGCAAGGGAAATGCGTCGGTTTACCACATGACGTTTTACATGTGTCAATTTCTGCTAGTTACATGCATATACTGTCTTTTCAAAATAGACTTCTGTGTTCTCAGGAAACAACTTGTTTAGGTTGAGGCAACAACACTTTACTTTGATCAGGGTTTGGTTAAGATCAACATCAAGATTGTTACGTAGTTAAGTAGGCTGTTACACACAAAAGTCAAGTCCGTTACGTAGCCTACGTTATGTAATTTAATATGAGTACGCAAGTTAAAATAAGTCAACATTTGGTTTCACACAGGACAAGAACTCCGTTCTCCTGGGTGAAAGTCCTGTGCTTTTTCCCAAATGTCAAAAAGTTATTTCTCTCATATTGTAACTTTTTGGTAAAATTAATTTGTGATGTGCAGTATTTGGTCTTTGCAGTACCTGTTTTCAAACTTTATCCCTGAGGGAAAATATGACTGACATTCATCAGAATTCATCACCGTCCTATTTCACCGCATCAATGCACAACAAGCTGTTTTACAGATTTGTGATATTGGGCTGTATAGATAATATTGACTGACATTTGACTTGACTTTTTTCCTCTTTTCCTACATTGTCTAGGGGAAGTGGCTGCGAGACCACCAACATAGTAAAAATAATGATTAAGACCTAAAAGAACCAGGAGTAACTGTGTAGGCAAGAATTTTAATTAAAACCCTGAATATGCTCCATTTATACTGACCAGTCAAATGTATTTTCCATTGGTTCTTTGTGGCTTGCTATCCCTTAGCAACAGTGCCGCCATTTTTTTGGTTATATTGTGTGTGGCTAGAGGCTTTATCTGTACCTCCAAAGGCTGAAGAATTTGTATTTATACTGGAGGCTTTCTGAACCTGTATTTTCATTCATTCCACCATCCATACCTCCAAGGTTGCTACCATCTGTATTCCCAGACATGCGTCCGTACCGCAGAGGCTGACAGGCTCTGTGTTTTTTACTCCTTTACACCTCAAAGGCTTCAGATGGATGGATTTCCAGTTGCTCTGGTGTAAATCTTTCATGTGTGAAATTGTCTGTGCTTAAAGAAGCCATCGGCGCCGTTGAAGAAGTTGTCTGCGTTGCAGTCGTTGTCGGTGACAGCCTGTGGTGTCACATTACAACCAGAGATCAGTCACATCAGCCGTTTTCATTCAATAAACAAATCATTTTACAACAGTGTACTCACATACGCTTGTGGCTGTCAGTCAATCCCCCAACAAGTCCACAAGAAGATACATTTTTGAAGATGAATTAATTAGCGGTTATGATGATGATGATTATGCTCAGTGTCGGTGCAGTCCAAGAATAGTGTTGGTTATGCTGTTTTTAGAAAGAGAGGAAGAATCTTTTGAGGAAAATCATGCTCCCCTTATCTGTAGACAGATGTATATATAAACACTGTCACTTGTAAAGACAAAATGCTCACAGGAATAAAACTCACACACATAAAGTATCTAATGGTTCTCATTAGATGCATGTTGATGGAGAATAACATCTGTTTTATTTCTTGCCTTTTCTCTTGCAGACATGTACCTGTATTCATCCTACAAAGGCCACAACACATACTGTCACACACACACTTATCCCACCAGTATCTGACCCACCAGCTGCAACCACAGCTGGCTGACTGACATTTTGACTAATAATTTATAAGTGGTCCATAAGCAGATGTGTGCCAGCTGCTGCCTCAGGGCTGCTCCACTCCCCTCTGGCATGTTGCTACTGCAGCCTGCGCTTTATTTAGACATTGTGATATTTATACTCCAGACATTTGGCTGATGCCGTTAGTCAGAGGGACACACAATGCATGACTGCGTGTCAGCTCACTTCAGGATGGCACACACGGTAGACGATCAATGTAACGGCCTTTACTGCGGTCAAACCTAGGTCAAAAGGTCCAGAGGTTTCTGATCAATTATTGATATTAAAAATGGTCTCTTATCTGTTACATTCAAAGACATTGACGTCAGCTGTGCACACAGCCAGGCACAGAAACCCTGCACACACGCGTCATTGAATTTGTGTTCTTTTAATGGAGCCTGTTTTGTTCCAGATGTCACCCGTAAGATGTTTAAAGTGAAGTCATAACGCAGCATTGAAGAACTGCAGGTCTCCACAGTTGAAATATTGCAGCTGTGAGATCTGACAGTTTAATTACTGTAATCTAAAGACGAATTGTAGCTTAATCTCTGTCATGGTTTGCGATCTGTATTCGCTGCCAGAGGGGAAATGGCATCGCTGCAAATCACACAAGGCCCTCTGGCAGCTGTCCTTGTCAGGGCTTTTTGATTTGGTACAAGTGGACCAGAGGCAGTCGTTCAAAAACCCACTAATGGAGAAAAGTGAGAAGCGCCTTGGTGTTCCTCATCATGATTTACAGCGACATGCTTGAGTGTCTGCAAAGTCACACGGAGCGCAATGTTTGAGGCCGTTTTTCTGCAGAAAGAAGAGAGAATTGCCTCAGAATTGTTGATACTTTATAAAAGAAAAGTAAATGCATGAGAATTTGTCTTAGTTACGCTGGTGCAGAGACAGATTTGCAGCATAGTCAGGGCTTTTCGATTTGATAGAACAGCACACCAGATTTCATTCCAAACCCCAAAGGGAGAGGCAGAGCTGAACAAAACAGAAGCTATTGCACATTTCATATGGTGGCAGCAACCACATCAGCAGTCCTGGAACTGAGAGAGAGAGAGAGAGAGAGAGAGAGAGAGAGAGAGAGAGAGAGAGAGAGAGAGAGAGAGAGAGAGAGAGAGAGAGAGAGAGAGAGAGAGAGAAATACAAGAGTCGAAGAACATGACCATGAAACGATCACACAAAAGAGAGAGAACGGGTAGAGGAATGTAAAAAAAAAAAAAAACTGAAAGAAAATACTACAAGCTAATGAAAAAGGCAGAGAGCAGGGTTGTATTTCTTTACAGCATCTGCTAGATTGTCTGTTGAAAATAAGATGCCCTCATTGTTTGAATTGTAATAACTTTGGTGATTTTCTGACTTTCCATAAGGTCAAAACTTAATTTGTTCAATGCAAAATTTGTTCTAATTCCCAACCAATGATTGCATTCCAACTATTTTTACATTTATTTCACCAATACTGAGAAGACTTTGAACTTCGTTTTGTTATTTTTTATTAATATTTTTCTTTACAGTGAGCCTTGCAAAGCTCAGTGGCTGTCGGTCTTTCTTCCAAATGTTCAGTACATTACTTTATGCATTTTAAGTAATAATAATAATGTGGGCAGGTCTATTCATGAAATTCCCAACAGCAGTACCCTTTTTACATAATTAGCCAAGACCCTGAATAATGCATTATGAACAATGATTGTAATTATGCTGGTTAAATGAGGAATTGGACTAAAGGGGCTTTAGTTTGATGGACAAGCGGAGGGATTTCCAATGCGATGGAAGGGCCACAGTGAAGCAGCTCAACATGCTTTCTACGGAATATGGTTTCTCAAAGAAGCACGTTTTTCCTTGTCAGAGCACCCAACAGGAACCCCGGATCCCCTTTGTTTCGAAGCTCATGTCTCGTGCGATAGTGAAAAAAGAAATGTTCAAACCAGCTGATGCATTTGATTGCAGTTACGCTTTAACAAATGCTCTTCTTGTCCTGATGTTGATGAATCTGTGGATGAAAAAAAAATCATCCTTTTTGATCCCCACTGTGTTCGCATCCTTCATGGGAGATGACGTGTTCTGCCCATAATGATTGCTCTTTTATACTGTTAAAAAATATCCCAGCATTAATGCTGAGAAGCTGTTATCACAAAAATACGATCCTGTCCATACTCTGTATGCTCTGTATGCTCAGTAATGGCCCTTCTGTTTATTTTTACCATTGTGTTAAAAGCCACCACTCTGCTGCTGCTGTGCTGCCGCTGAGCACCTTAAGTGACAACCCCATTATTTTTGAATCGCAGAGCTGCTCGCCTACATGATATTATCAGCCAACAAAGGTGCAGCCAATTCTCTAATACTAATGTGAGATATGAAAATCCGAATTAAATGAAACGACAGAAATGAACCCGGGAGACTGAAATGAAATAAAAAGTAAATTGCGAACCCGTCATGAATCAAACAGAAGAAGAAAAAAAAAAGTTCTCTTCTCAAAGTCAGCTTTCATCCGACTGTTACCGGAAAATATATTTCTAAACAGACTGGGAGTGAACTAGTTTAATAGAGCTATTAGTCAAATATATGGGGTGAGAGATACGGTCTGACTGGTTATCGCACACACACAGGCCTTTGGGTGTAGGGCTGAATTAAATGCCCATAGAGAGTATGTAATCCATGAGCACTAATACATCTCTTTCTCTCCCTCTTTGAGGAGACGCTTGCTGCCGGTGTGACTAATATCCAAATGCTCCTCCTGGCTTCTGATTCCTTCAGTCCAGGGAGCCAGGAGAGGTGTGACAGGCCTGCTCTGCTCATAACCCATCAGCTGAATAATTACAGCTAACCTGCTTCTCCACAGGGCTTTGGAGCTATAAACGGCCCCGCTGTCACACACTAATGGAAAATCATGGCCGTGGCAATGTCGCAGTGGCAGGCGCAATGCACGGGGGACCTGGGTGGACGTATTCGGGTCATATCCTTTAGCTCATGTGCAGGCTTCCCTGTAGAAAAGCTTCAATCTACACGGTTACACAGTGAGGCAACTTAAAGTCGAGCCAAATGACGCTCTGGTATAAGTGATGTGGACTATTTTAACGGCGCCGTATAGCTCCGGATAAGTTGCCATGTGAGCTATAGCTTGCACATGTCAACAACCGGGCAGTGTGTTTTAAGGGCCTTTCACACAGAACACAACAACGGCGCCACTGTGCTGTAAAACACATTATTTCCAATGCTTGCTCTTCACCATGACGGCTTTTTGCTGAGTCGAACAAAGCGTTAGTACAGCGTTAGCACAGCGTTAGCACAGCGTTAGCATAGCGCGCCCCTCACAGCGTCCTGTGTGAAAGGACCTTCGGTTCTGAAAAGTGAAGACAATGCTGAAGTGCCTTGAACTTCTTCTAATCAGGGGGCAACTCCACTGATTGCAAAAGGAAATCTGATTGTGTGGAAGTCTACGGGAAAATTACCCTACTTCTCACTCGATTTATTACCTCAGTTAACATCGTGAACATGAATTTATGAGTTCATTTAGTAAATTATGGTCCCATTTAGAGTAAAATAGACCATAAAGCAAGGAATGCTTCAGGGCATGGCTACCTTGTGATTGACAGGTCGCTACCAGGTCTTGGTTTTTGTCTTCGGACTTTAACACTTTCACATTGTGTTTCTCAGTTCATAAAAGTTTAATCAGGAGAGACTTTATTAGAATTTAAAAATAATTTATGACACATGTATAAGAAATGAATTGTGCAAAGTCTTTGTCGATTGGATTCCATCCAGAAGTGGGATAATAGAGGGGTAGTGATGCTGAGGTCAGATATGGCGTAATCCCCCTGGAGTCCAGACACAGGTGGTGGTGGTGATGAAGGGAGTTGCTGCAATCCGATGATGAATAAGGAGCAGGACTGTGAAGCCAACTGGAGGTGACTGGGGTGGAGGAGGGTCACATCTAATTGTGCTGAAATGACAACTGACGGCAGCAGAGAGGAGAACATGTTTTAAGTTTGACAGCAACGATGTGATTGGCTTAAGGAAACCGTTCAGAATCTGGTTTGTTAATTTAAAGTGAACGCCCACAATCAGCTGATAGAGGAGTTACAAGGCGAGAGAGACTGAGAGATTATGAATGATAAGGAGTGTAAAGAGAGCTTCATTTAATTGTAACCTTGTAAGTTGCCTAAAAATAGTCTTATTCAGCGTTTGGTTGTACTTAGCTCCACCCTCTCGTGCATGATTGCAAAAAAACAAGATGGCGATGGCAAACGACTGAGGGAAGTCACAGCGACTTCGTCCACTTCTTATATACAGTCTATGGTTTTAGCCGTTAAATGAATTGCTCATTCTCGAATGATGCTCACTTAGATGCCACCGTCAGTGCTGTCTGCTTACCCAACATCACATGGCTGTGCTCTCAATCCTGGCTAGGTCTTTACTATTCTATTGGGATAGGTGCAAACTGAATCTACACACACACACACACACACACACACACACACACACACACACACACACACAATGAAGGGTTGATTGCTGATGAGCTCAGGATACTGTATAGCGAGTGATTGTTGTTTGCAACCATGTACCTGATTAAATGATTAAAATTACTTGATGACAGCAAGGCAAGACAACTTTATTTGTTTTATTTCACACATCAGGGCAATTCAATTTGCTTTACAAGGTCATGAAACTTTTGAAAAGTCCAAAAGTACAGGCAAGTGACTGAAGAGATGGAATATTTAAAGTAAACTAGTATAGTTTAAATCCAGTATAAATAAAGCACATACTCAATTAAATTAAAGACAATTTAAAACATGAAATTAGTATGATGAAGTCTATTGTAAAAGCTAAGCTAAGAGGATATGTTTTTAGTCCTTATTGGGTAGAGAAAGCAGAGTAAAATACAGTTTTGACTGTAGTGGTCAGAGTTGGAGCTTTTCTAATATCATCCTGGGAGATGCTCTTTTTTTGTAAAATATTGACAAATCATTCATTCTTGGTCTCCAATAATGCCTCTTCACTTTGGCGGTCCCACCAGAGATGCCTCCAGGAATTGATTTCTACTTCATAGAGTTAGTTTTCACCTATTCACAACGCCGCCCCAACACTAGATGGATGTGTTGTACATTATTAGGTCATGTCATGCTCTAGTTACAAACCCCGAAGTAATCATATCTACAATCATTTCATTGTCTCCTAGGAGAGCTATGGCTTTATAAAATAGAAGGTTGGCAGTGGAAAGTCTGCTGGATCGAAAAATAGATCTGGTTATAGTGAAGATTACTGCACTTCAATTCACTTGATATTATTGGTGATGTTGGAGCAAACCACCTCAGCATCCTTAGAAACTGCATTCATATTGGACGTAGAAAAACCTTGCCATTGATCGTAATCCAGGGTCTTTTAATATCAAAGTTCTTGTGTCTTGTGGCCAAGGCTGACCAATTGCTTGGTCTGTTTAACAGTATTTCCGAAGCCCTGATGCCTTTTGAGGAGGCACATGTCAACTCCAGTGTACCTTACAGCATAGGGGGAGCTTTAGGGTAGAGTAAGAGGGCTTGTCATCAATGTAGAAAGAATAATTGCTCTGCATTCAAGAAGGGTCATAATCAAAAATACAAGAAAATGCTCTTCACTTTGTAATCATGAACTCAGTTAAGTGTGTGTGGGTGAAGATTGTTGTGCTTCTGTTTAAAAAGATTCAGCATTGATTGTATGCTTGCTCGAGTAACCTTGACTGATTGTTCCAACAAACCAATTCCCACTCCAGAAGTACTGTCCTTTAGCACCACAGATAACCTTCTGTTGTCCCACTGAAGCTGCTCAGCAGACGTTTAGAGGCCCGTTGTTGTACCGAGCAGGTCCAAGACTGAAATATGGACCACTGGTCTGCCTTCAACGTAATATAACCAGAGCCAATCACACTTTCTAGCTGCTGCTGTGTTGTAAAGAATCGAGCGTGGATCCTGGAAGCTAACTGAAGTCATCTGTTGATACTTAAAATGTGTCCTGTTTAGCTGCAGCTTGGCATGGAGGCAACACAACAATCGGCCGCCATGTTTCTACAGTAGCCCAGAGAGGACAACCCAAACAGTGGCTCGAGATAAGGCCATTTGAGTGTTTTGTGTCGTCCAGTTTTCCTATTCAGTTTCAGTTGGTTGCTATCTGCAACCTCACCGCTAGATGCCGCCAAATCCTACACATTTTAATTTGAAATAGATAAATGGTGATATTATATAAATACCATAGATTTCTTTCATAATAAGTCATTTTTTCAGAAGCTTACAATACTCGTCTAGCAAAAACATGTTTTGTGTTAATTGAAGGGATTAAATAAATGAAGGTTATTATAAATTGAATAATTCTGCTCTTCTGCTCACTGTTTAACTATGGTCCAATAATACAACAGAGATAGGTCAAATAAATAGAAATTGAAGAACACAGTAACATAGTTGTGATTTAGAATATACTGCATACTAGCGTAATTCTCAAAGACAACCATGAAACACATGCAGCATTTTATTTATACATTTTGTTTCCATAAGTACATCTACATGTTCCATTATGACAGTATATTAAATATTCTCAACATCACAATGAGTGTGAGCAGAAGTGGACGGCACTTCACTGCAGGCCAGCAGTATCATTCTCCACTCCAGAGGAGGACTCGTAGAAAGAGGTTGGAAATGGTAACGAAGTGTCTTCTTGATTTTCAGGCAGCTGAAAGGGGGCTTAATTTTTTTTGCATCATGTCTTTGTTGTTGTCATTTCCTTTGATCTATGGCTTTGGTATTATCTGTATCAAACACCCTTTTTACACCAAAATCAGAGCGTATATATTTATACAGGCTAAAAAAGATTGGACTCATTTCAAATAATCAGTACATGTTTTTTGAATATATTTTACTTAGTTCACGTTGTTATATTAAAGCCCAACCATGATGTTTTTTTATAAACCTAGTTATGTGTTATTTTTGCCTAAACCTAACTGCACCTTTTTTTTATTGTTTTGTTGCCTAACCATTAACTCAACCATTTCACAAAACCTACCTGGCATTATGACGCATACAAACACCTTGGCATATAACTCATGTGAAAAACCTAAAATGCTTAATAATGGCATGTAGAAATGTCGGGAAATGTTGGTTTAGGCCTTCCGATGAGATCAGATTTACCTGAAACAGGGTTAGTAAACAGTAAAAAGCAGCATGGAGGTCATTGAAAATGTAATGTTGGTGACTTTGTCAAAATAAAAAATGTGATTGTGCCAATTTGTGGGTGGAAAAAAGCATTAACTGTATGATCCATTGCAAGCACATGAGGCACGTACTAAATGTGGGCATTTGGTAACGTGCACAAAGAAATACCGTTCACATCAATGGAATATGTTCATGAAATTCCATGCATCCTTTTCCTTTGCCAGCACATCACTGTTATGCCCCGATCTGGTAACGTTTACTCCTACTCAGTTCCAAGGAAGAATGTCATATGTTCAAGGTTTAGTGACTCTTTACTAATACACATGGGTACATTGGAGATTCCTTATTCCAGAGTTAAAAGAAGAAATCACAGCATTACAGATTCAAAGGACAGCAAAAGAAATACATTAAAACCAATCATAAGAACTCCTAAGTCATGGGGAAGCGCTTCTACACACACATGACTTTGGTCATGCATCGGTGACATTTCTTTTAATGGACTGTAGAAAAACGTGATGTAGCATCTGTGATGTCACCTACCAGTTTCTGAAGAGACATTTTGATTTGTTTTAAGAGAAAGAAATTTGGATACTAAGAGAGGTGGTTGTCGTAGCTTAAAATAGCTTAAACATCTTTGATGTCGTATGGGGCAGGCTTGGAGGGCTAGGCGTAAACCAGAGAGTACCGAAGGCTCGGCCTCAGCCACAGCTCTGTTAAGGTTGGGCAGTTAGTTTGGATGTTAAGAATACTTCTAGTCTTGCTACTACTAGTGAATTAGCAACCGAGTAAGCTACCTGTATTTTGTAGGCATTATTTTCCAGTTAGGCACTTTCGAAAATGCAACTACCTGTTTTAATTTCACAATTGTGGGGATCAATTGATTCTTCCTCTAAAGGGCTAATTTCTAATGAGAACAGGAGACTGCATACCAAATAATTCTCGTTTGCAAACTAGTACCTGATTAAATCCAATTTTTAAATCCAACATTCTTCATTTCTCTGAACAAGGTTCTTTTGTGTCAAATATTGACAAACCATTAATTTTTAGGCTTAAAAGGGCCTTTACAATGTTGTGGTCCAACCAGAGATCCTTCTAGGAATTGATTTAAAGTTCATACAGTTTGTTTTGACCCATACATAGCACAACATCCCTTGGTGCCCCAATGTACGAAAGAAATGCAGCAAAAGTGCCCTCTTGGAGGCCCCTATGGTAGATTAAAAAACCACTCTAGGGTGCCCTCCCAGAAGAGAAAACAATACCAGATTACTATTGGGTCATAATGTGCTCTAGTTGCACATCACCAAATAATCATATTTACAGTTATTTATTTATTTTTGTGATAAGGAGCAAAGTTGACAGAGGAGATGGCTTTGCTTGATCAAAAACAAGTTAATGAAGATTTATGAGCTTTTCTTTTTTTGTGTTCTCTTCACTGTCAACAATCTTTACCTGCATCTGAAATATATGGGAGAGTATGCTGGAGCTGACATGCCCCAAACCCCAAGTAAAGCAATTTCCACTGCCAACCTTACTCTCTCATAAAATTAATAATGTACAAGACATCCATCTAGAGTTTGGGTGGTGCTATCAACCCCTTACATTGGTAGGAACACAATATATTCTTTATTGAGAAATGTCTTAGGTGGTTGGTTACGGGCACATAGTCCTCAGAAACAAAAATCAATAGTCAGCAGCAACTCCGAGAAATAACGGGGCAAATCAACTGTTGCTTTCCCTTTTTAGTAAGGCTTTTGTTCCATCCTTTTTTCACACAGTTGGTGAGCAATGTTTGCCTGGAAAGCTTTCCCGCTATGTGCTGTAGAGTAATTTGCTGTGTGCGCTGAAATGACAACTCGGCTCACTGCGTTTGTGCTGTACAATGGTGTTTAGCGACAGTATAAAGGTCAGACAGCCTTCATGATTGCTGAAGAGGAAAGTAAAGCAGGGTGAGTGGCACAGAAACGAAGATGTCTGTATCACATGCTCATTGAGATAAAGTCACTTTTCTGCAGAATAAGTTTTTTCCTCTACCAGGGTGATGACCTCTCACAAGGCAATAGCTAATGTCTGTTGATTTAAGTTGAGGCTAAGTCATCACGGCAATCCCCCAGTGCTTGTGTCAAATCGAGCTGTGAGCAGGAAGTAAAACTGATCGCTGTTTTTTCATTTGTCAGTTCACTGGAAATTTAAATTTGTTTTTCCTATTCTGTTTTTTTTTTTTTAACGTTATTGCACAAGAATCATTCTTTTCATATATTTTGGCATTCTGTGCGTGCATGTTTCCGAGACAGCAACTCAAGTAATCTGCATGGACGAACATGTCACTTGTATTATTGTAACAGTGGCGTATGAGAATGTGTGCACACAGCCTGGCGTTTTAATATGTTTGCCCTGCTTCCATTTAATGTCCCAAAACCATCCAACTTGTCAAAGAAATTTTCTCCACTTGAAATTAGCTTCTCCTAATGAAATTTTAATTTGTTATTATGAGCACAGTTGGTGCCTGAAGCGCTGCCTGTGAGCCGCAGATTTAAAAGCCTTGAATGCACTCAACTTGCAAACAAATGGATTCCAGGCTGAAAGAAATTGGATGTAGGCTATCCATTAAAGTGACGTTACCCAGGCAGAAAATGAAATCTGACCATTTGTCTCCAGCCAATGACATCAGTCCAGGACCTAATGGCCGACGGGGCATTCAGCAATGGGACAGAGTAATTCCACTTGACAATAATCATGGGATCCTATCAAGTCAATGACTGCATTTACCGCAAATGCCTTTGCAAAGATTGGGCAATTTTCTGTCCAGCAAATCCTTCTGTAATGAGCCTGAAATTGATTTGCGAGAGACGAGGTGAGAGTTGGTGAGAGTTGAAAAGTTTACATTGTGAGAGAAACTTGTGTAACGTTTTTATTGTACAGTCGCATCAGATGTGTTGCCTGTTGAAGTTTTTGTATCCATTGAGCAGTAAAGGCAAGGCCATTCTGTTTTTGACAACATGTCTAAAGCATAATATATTGATGTGATTAACACGTTTCTGTTCTTAACACAATGTTCATCAGTCCACAATTTAAAAGAAGAATCTCAAATTATAAACATTCATTTATATTTTCATCTAAACAATTAATCAATGGGTTGCTCATAGTGACAAACCCCAAAAGAATTGTTGCCATCAGCAACTTTATGGAACTTTTTGGCCTCTTTCATTCAATTGATGAGAGCACTAAAACCAAACTATGCAGTTAATGTGCCATAAAACTAACAGTCTAGTTTCCTGCAGCAGACAACTGTTTTCAGCCAACAAGCTCTGATAAACCCACCGTATGCTACCAGACCAATATTAGTGACCATCTGGTCACAAAACTGGAACATTTAGCAGTTAAAGAGCTTGCTATTTTCAGGAGTTGGTAGAGACCAAACCAGAGCCTAAAGGAGAGTGAATATTGGATTAACAACCATCAAGTGGCTGGAAACACAACTCCAATTCAATCAGGAGGGACTTCATTGGAGTGAAACAATAATTTATTACACATACATGATGAAATGATTAGTGACTTTAGTTACTGAAGATCCAATGATGAGACTGGAGGTGAATGTGGTGGTGGAGGGTCACATCGGGTCGTGGGTATGATAACTGACAGCAGAAGAGAGGAGATCAGTTAATTCATTTTGACAGCAACTATTTGATTGGCTTCGGAAAACCGTAGCAGAATCTGGTTGGTTAATGTAAAAGTGAACGTAGAGAATGAGAGATTTGTGAATGAATGAGTGTAAAGAGAGTCTTCCTGACTTAACTTCCGCTAAGCTTCATATGAATGCTGATGTTGTTTTTGTATCTGTTGAATTTTGTAAAGTGTTTTGCTGACATATTAACCCTCACAACTTTATTATGCGCCCCCTAGTGGCCATGATATCAATTGCCGCAGCTTTAACTGGAGCTTGTTCTCATGAATCAAGCATGACCTGTTCTCGCACCAGAAAGATGCTGTCATTACCCATTGATGAAGGAGTCACATGTCTGCGTGTTTGTTTGGCTCTGCCTGTGTGTCAGCCTCTTCTTGATGTGTACAAGTAATGTATCCCTCTATTGAGATCTGTGCCAGACATCCAGTACCCTCTGTAATGGGAGGGCGATGAACAGAATGTTTTCCTTCTCCAGAATGGGACACATTTAGATATTCTTTTGATCTTACAAATTGCATTTTTGATATCCAAGCCCATCAAAATGATAAGCATTTGCTCCTGCAAAATTCACTTTGATACCTCTCTGGCAGGCGTGCTGCTATACAGCACGGCAGCTGGTCTCCAGCCAAAATAGAGAATTGGACTGATACCATTTTGCGTGAGCTGTAAAATACTGTAAGTGAGTGACTGACAGAATTGATGGCCACATGATGCCACCGAATCTATATTACCCTGAAACTTCCTGTCTAAGGAAGTGACTATGTTATTCTCTACCGTAAAAGACAATACTGAAACGAACAACAAGCTATAGTTGGTATTATATGAATTTATGAACTCAAAAGAGAATTTTTGTTATTTTCAGATAGACACTCATTATTTTACAATCTTAGTTTCTGAAAACATCCTCAGTCACTTTTCAGTTTAAAAGTTTAGTTTCAGTTTAAATAGTTAGGTGTCAGTGTTCCTATGACAAGACGTTACCATCCGTCATCTGTGTTGAATAATTGAGATAAAAAGTTTGTGACTTGTTTTTCTCAGGAGCTTGGATACGTGTATAGTTCCTCACCAACACCAGGTTCACGTCCTTTCAACACACTTTTATAGTTTTATCCCACAAAAGATAACTAATAACAATTAATTGAGTTGCTAATCATACCTACACAAACATATGTCTGTTGCTATTCCCGTGGTTTAGGGGTTAAGAGGCAGACTGTGAACTGCATAGCTCTCAGTTCTAATCTAACCAGGGTTCTTTGTTGCATGTCAGCCCACATTTCTTTCTCTCTCTGTCTCTCCCTCATTTCCTGTGGTCTCTCTATCAATATCTAATAAAGACATGAAATTATTGAAAACAAAGCATTGAGGAAGTGAAGAAAATTGAATTTAAACGGCACGCCTCTCGGCTCTGCCTCTCATCCGCCCAATAAACGCATCATAAATATTGTCATCATTGCTTATGATGTTGAGATCATCCTCATATTGTTTACGACCTATTAGTGAATTAAAAAGGGATGAGTAATCTCTGTTAGGTATGGAAATGGCTTTTCCAACAGTTTTAGTTCTTGGACATTATTCATGTCAGCCTATAGTTGCGAGGCACAGAAAGCCTTTTTAAATGTCACAGGCTCCACCGGACCAGCAGCAATCTTAACAATATGAAAAGGAACAACCCCTCAAACTCTACTGGGAAAACAGAGGAGGGAGAAGTGTGATAGAAGAGAATGAACAACATAATAAAATGACAAACTAGTCAATCCATTTGAGTGACTGAAAGAGACGTTGCTTTTGAGTTTTCAAATGTGTTCTTTTGTCCTTTTGAGCAGCACAAGCCGAGTGGCAGCCCCATTACACTGGAGAGAAGGCAGACATCTCTACGGGCGATATCTCCAAAACTAGGCAATTCACACCAAAAAGATCTATATTTATAAATATCACTACAAGTGAAAGGAACAATATATTTATTTTTCTATTTTTTGGAGTGAACTTTCCTTTTTTAATGTTTGAAAGTAAGTCTGTTGATTTACGTATTTGCTTTGCTTGAACCGGGACTCCCCCACGTCCCTCGTGTGAACCAAAAGCCCTTTTGGCGCCTGCGTCGAACGCAGCCGTCACATTGTTTGTGTCAACAACATAATCTGCTTTTCAGAGTTGGACATGCTGGAGGAGTCGCTGCCCCCCCACCAGCCCCCCCGAGTCAGACCGCTGCCGCTAATGAAGCTGCGTTTGTTTATAGCTGGTTTCAAATCCTCCCGCTGGTCAGATAAGAGCTCTGAGCACGGCACCGCAGGAAAACCGAGGGATGTGTGGTTGAGTGAAGAACCAAACACTCAACATCCAACTGTGTCAATAAAAGCGTCATGTGTTTCTCTCCAGGATGTACAGTAGTCTGAAGGAATACCTACGCTTACACTGTATGTTGAGTGGCTCCATTTATACGGAGACACTTTGCATGCATTTTTACGAGTGCAAACACACACTTAACAACAGCAACACACACTCACACACAGACTACCTTCAATAAATAACAGAACTGCAACTGTAAGCTGACAAACTCAGCATAAAAGGAGGAGAGGTGTGAATAATTTATCAGAGGAAATTACCTCCAACTTTATTTCCATTCTTGGAAATTTGTTTTTCCACTGTTTGAAATGACAGGCAACTGATTTAGTTGATAGAAAAGTGTTCATCCATTTAAGTCCATCAACTTAAAATGTATTTTGATTTCCTGCCACAACGTGATTAGAGTACCGCGCCCAGAAATTGCTGTGTTATCTGTTGCTATCGCTGTAGTTTACGGTGAGGGAGGTTCTCGTGTGAAGCGCAGAGCTCATATAAAATGAGGCATTGTGGCCTTCGTGTCTTTTACGTCTTGAAACAAGTCCAAGTCACATTTCAAGTCCTCGTCTCTGACTGTACTTCCAGTCATAGAGGAGCAAAGGGGAAACATAGGTGAAAAATATCTCTAAATAATAAAAAATGATACAGTTTATAAGTGGAACAGATAGAATTTCAAGTAAAATTTTCACTTACATGTTTGCATTGATGATTTTTAGCCACTTTAGCAGCTTCTTTAATCCCATTGGGATTAATAAAATGCTCCACTTTATGATCTATATGTCAGATGCATTGCCATTCAATTTTGTACAGACATTGATGCTCCCTTGAGGATGAATTCTGATGACTTTTATTGATCACTGACTTTTCATCTAGCGACATTAAAAGGGTGGGCATTTTCGGTTACAAGTAGATATTTCTGCTCTCCTCACACAAAAAGAAACTACAGTAAATAGTCTTTTAACACATTTCTTTTAGCATGTTCAACTCTTTTAAGTTTACAAAAGTTTACTTTTATCGATTTCTTTTTTTGTATTTTTGTTCCCTTAACAATGCCATCCTTCTTAATGTTGAAATGTAAAAACACCAATACATTTCTGAATGTGTGTTTTTTGAAAACTACAAACTGAATGATGGGTCCTCAGTATTTCCAACGCCAAACATGTCCAGAAGTACAATGAGACTTTTCCATCCGTATTTTACTTACAATGTTTTTCCTGACGTGAATTTTTCTGCATGGATTTTATTATATAGAAATGATACAAACAGCAATTGTGATCTTGAGTCGAGCAGACAAAAAGCAACTCTTCTTGTTCTTGTTGTGATGACTCGGGGAAACCGGGTGTCAAAAGCCGAGTCGGTGCACGCAGGTGGACTCCCGCGACACCTCTGACCATGAATCTCTACCGGCAGACGGAGCTTTCCAGGTGAGCAGCTGCAGGCAGAATGATGGACTGCAGATGGAGGACGCTTCATGTGTCCTTCCGCAGGGTCATTCCACGCGACCTCTGCTCCGTCACTGTTTTTCTGCCTCATTAGAAACCTCTTTCCGGCTCTTCCTCCATCATCTCGCCTCACAGGCTGCTCAACAGATGGCGGCCCCGGCAACTCCGACAGCAACAGTACATTTACAAGCATGGAGAGAGCCACTGCTGAAGGACTGTATGTTTCTGTGTCCATTTCAATTACTCCAGGAGATAATTGAAGCGAGAGTCGTGTGTGAGTAAAGAGTAGAATTCTACTTGACATATGGTGTGGCTTTATGATTGGATAGTGCTCGGGCACGTGACAGCAACACATCTATCTAATGTTAAGGAGAGTGGACTTTGAAAATATGTGCAGATGTCAGAAAATTCAAATCTTTTAAAAAATAACATAGTTTGAGATGACGAACCAATGTTTGTCATCTCAAATGAGGTTATTTTTCAAAAGATTTGAATTTTGTGACAAAGAAGAAGTAGCTCCCAGCGATTATGACAGTGGTGTACAAAATAAAGCTATACTGTAACCATCTTTGGTACCAAGAAAGACATTGTTGCAGTCATGTTGTTGCAGTCAGCGGTGTAGTTTTCCCGGTTCTGAAAAAGCTGCTAGACGTCGAAGTTGCAGGTTGTTCAGCCGGCATTGCGATGCCTCCAAGAACAGCCGCCGTTGTTATGATGCCAGGCAGGTTACTGGAAAAAAGTAACTAGGCTGTGGGCAAATGATGGGGATAGAATACAACCCACACTTGCAGGGCTCTATACCCCACAGCATCATCATCAGCCTCCAGTCAAGCGGCCTGCTAGCCGCTAGCAAGACGCTAGCTAGACGCTAGCCAGACTCTAGCTTCGTGGGTTAGTGGGTGGTTTGACAACGGGATGAAGAAGCCGATCTGGCTGCAGGTAAACAGACGGAAGCGGCTGGACGTCTTCATCTTCTTAACTTCTTTACTTGTTCAGTGCTTGAAGCTGAAGAAAAACTGGGAGCAGAACTATATTCATCTCAAGTGTCACACGAAAGAGGCCTGTTCCTATTCAATGTCGAAAGCTGTTTTGAGCTTAATCTGTCGTATGCATCATTTTTCTCTTTGTTCACCTTAAATCTCAGTTCCACACCGTGTGTATGATGATCGTGTGTATGACATCATAGTTAGCTGGGAAGCCAATCCCGATCCAGTATGCAATTCACACAAGAGCGATTTGTTATTGTATCTGTGAGATGGTATAATGTGTTCAATAACCTTAAAACCTTACCTAACCTAATATTTGTCCTGGAGGCATTTTGTATTTCATTTCGCAGAGCCGAGAAGTTCACATCTCATCAGTTGCTGCTTTTTCAAATGTTGATTTGCCATATTATCAATAGCTACCTTTATGTTTTGACAAAACTGCCCTTGCTTTGTGATAAAATGAGCCTAATCTGGTCTTTGTTTGCCACAATCCTGTTTTCTAATCACTGGTTGTTATTATTCTATCGACTGCAGCATATGTGTTGAAATCAGAAATGAGATTAGGTGCTTGAGAGTATTGCATTTATATCAATTTTATTACTTAATTTGTCCGTTAGTAATGGTGGTTGAATTATCCATCTCCTCTCCCAGCGTTCATTTGCCGAGATATATTGGAGAGAAAGTAGAAATAATTTACAACCGTTGTCTCACAGTGCAGTTGGACTTTGGATTGGTTAATTGGAAAATGAACAAGGGGAAATGAAACAGGGTGAAAATCAAAGGACCTGTCTGAGCCTGTCAGCTCCCAGACTGAATTATTACCTCGAAGCTACAGATTCAAAAAAGCACACCACTGCAGAGGCACTAAAATTAAAGCTATCCATCCATCTGTGTGAATACAATTGGCATTTTATAAATACAACTGATGTTGGGATTCATAAAGTCCAAACTTATTAAAAAACACTCTGCTGCATCGATGGATTTATTGCTAAAGGACTTCAGTGTTCCTGTCAAGCTGCCAAGTTTTACAAAGGCAAGGAATCAAAGTTTCTAAAATGCCCTTTACAGTTTCCTGTCTTTTATTTCTAGATATTATTTGATTTTCCTTGGCACCCCCCTGCAAACATATTCTCTTGGATTCCCCTATGGTTGATATGGGTGCCCATAAATGGAGAAAATGTGATGAAGTGCCCTCTAGGCTGCCCTTAAATCAAGAAGACATGATAAAGTTCTCACTAGGGTGCCCTTTTAGTGGAGAAAATGTGATGAAGTGCCCTCTAAGGTGCCTTTGAATGGAATAATTTGAATGTTCCCTCTAAGGTGCCCTTCAAGTACACAAACCTTTATGAAGTGCCCTCTTAGGACCCCCTAAATGGCGAAAACATGATCAAATGCTCTCTAAGTTGCCTTTAATATTGAGAAGAGGCAAAGCAGTGCCATTAAGGGTGCCCTTCCAGTGGGGCAAGTTTAAGTCTACGTTTTTCATTTTTTCCACCAAATATGATGCGTTTCTCAGTCCATCAAGGTTGTCATAAGACACAACATTTTCATAAGGTCACTACTTTTACCAGTCCAGCTATCTCTTTACTGTAAGAATCCAATTTAACAATACCTTTTCGTCTGACTCTTGTATATGGAATCATTTTCTTTTTGTAATCACCATCATTAAAGTTGCTGTCTAATAAAAACCTTCAATCTTATTGAACGTGTATTTAGCTTGCTGCATAGCTACGCACCTACACACACAGTAAAGGAATAAGAATGAGCTAAACATAATGACTGAACGTCAAGCCTTTCAGTTTTAGTTCTTACTTTACTGGTATGATAGTATGAAAAATAACACTCACGGGGCTTTGTTTTTGGCCACTGATCAACTCAGCCAGATATACAGGAAGCTGTTATTTGTTTGATGGTGCTACAAATGGCCATCGGGAGGTTCTGGACAACACAGGGCGTAACTGCAAACAACGAGCAGAGCATTGAAAAGGAAGTCTTGGCCCGGATATCTGCTGGCAACACCAGAACCCCAGAGATATAGCCGCTCGGCCCCAGAGGCTTATCCGCTATCAGACCAATAGCCTCTGGATTCAGAGATGGATACGAGTGGCCCCTTTCGATTTGGACTGTTTTTGTTGAAATCTCATTGGCTCGTTCATTGTCATCGTGAACTTGACGAATTGTGACTAGTGTTCCAGCTCCAGGCTCGTCTTGCCAGTCTTGTTCTGATTCAGTGCAGTTGTGACATGCTCACACAAACTGAGAAGGCATGTGTCAGCAAGACTTCCAAAGTGTGTTGGAGGTCTTCAGCATCATCAAAATATTATTTTGGCTCGCTCCCTCCAGGCGCTCGCATATTAGACCTTGTACGTGTTCTATCTTTACAAGAACTTAGTAACTGGGTTGTAAAGGTGTTTCATAACATCGCTGGTAGCAGGTTTTTTTTTCATCCAATAGAGGAACACACACATGATTCCTCCATCCCTAGGGGAAGCATACAAATCAACAAGATCACACCCGCAACAGGACAAAAGTGGAATCTTTAGTCACCCACAGTGCTGAAAAATATAAATATGATCGACTGTGAAGAGTAGCCAACATATGGAATACATTCGAGAACTGCTTGCACACATGTCCTGAATTCATCATCTACCTGTGTGAGCATGTTTTACCCATCTTGTGGTACATAAATCTGTTTACACAGTCACATTGTAGGGACTGTTTTTAGGGGGGGGAGGACAAAATGGAATCAATTGCACGTACCCATAATTTAAATCATTACATTTGAAGGTAAATACTTGGTTTATGGGTAATGATTAGGTTGGTAGCGGTCATGGATAGGGTTAGTGCTCCAGGAAATGAATGTAAGTCAGTATAATGTCCCCAAAGTCATGAAAACACGACTGAGTGTGTTCAGTTTAATGTGGTTATTTCTTGCCTCTTATTCTTTACTGTTCACATCAGGCATAGGCTAAAGACAAATCAAGGACTGCTGCCTTACATCAAGTCGTGATTTTACTTCACAGTGTGCCTCACTTCTGTTCTCTGTATTTGTGCCACTTGAGTAAAAAAAACTCCTTCAAACCTGGAAAACAAAAACTTCTGGAGAAGATGCACACCTCAATTCAACATTCATATATTTTATACTTCACTTTTCATAATTGAAATGAACAGTAGGAGAGTAAATTGGACTCCGAGCTGAAGGTTGGTGGAGACTTGGCTGATTTAAAGTGCAGGTTAGACCAGGTTATCGGCACACACGGATAGATAGCATTTGGCTTGCAGGGGTTGGGGTGAAAAGCCCTGTGGCCCGTCAGAGCAGCAAGCTAGGACTTGTAATAAAATACGTCAGATTCAATTACTTCAGCTGCACCACAGCCGCAGGACACCTTGTTTTGTCTTGACCACCTTCTATCGAGTTATTGATTCCCTCTCTTCCCCAGCAGCACCTGTGATGCTTATTAACCTCATGGATTGTCTCACACTGAAATGGGAAAATGTGGGATTCCTCGGAGTGCTTCAGTGGCTTTTCTCTCGATGTCATTGAAGAACACAGGAATGGGAAAAAAGGGAGGAAAATGGACGCGGTGAAGCATACAAGCTCTTTGAAAATTCAATTCCCTGTAGAAAATGTTATATTCTCCCAGTGCGTGACATACAAAGATAAAATATTCAAAGTTGCTCATGTATGACAAATTATCTATATTTAAAATGAGTATATGGCAAGGTCCTTCAATATGCAATGTGGGAAGAATCATCAAGTGAGGAAACAGCAAATTCTGCTTCCAGACCAATCCTCGCCACCAAAGGAGCCAGAAAATTACCTCCTCAGACACGGCCTGGATCCCATGCCCATTCAGACTGCCGGAGGGGTTTTCACTGTGACCACTAAAGCTAGAAATGGGTGCACTGCTGCTACTGTAAGGCACTTTGGATAAAAGCCTCCAAGCAAGTGGCTTACATTCATTTTCATGTTCTGTCATGGTAGAGCAATGAGGGCAGACGTGGTGAAGCTTCAACTTTCCGTGACAAAACAAATACCAATGCCAAATTCAGTCATACGTACGTACATTTCTACCAACAATGATTGAACAATTAAGTTAATCATCAAGCCCACAATGTAGATATGTATGATTAAAGCAACGTATCTCTTATTTTATTTTATTATTTTATTTGTTCTGTTTTACTGTTTTTTAGTCCACATCGTTTGCTGAGGCAAGAAATAAATTGCAACTTTAGTTACTTGCATTTTTGTTGTTTTATTTCTTTCCTGTGATCATCAAAAATAATAATGTACTTAGTTTGATAAAAAACTGATGTTGTAAACATTGCAGGCGTTTCCAGCCTGATAGCAAACATTGCAGTTGTATAGTAGGAATCTTTACAACTACCTTCATCAGCAGTTTGATTTGTGCTCTCGCTCACCTTTTTTTTTTTAATCACCCACTGACTTGTTTCCCAATTGCCCTCATTTACGTGAAGCCAGCACGTTTACAGAGGGTCTACTCTCTGGATCAGATGACCCACCGATACTGGCCTCATCAACCTGTGACCTCCATTACACACTAGGGCGGCTGAGTGCAGCTGAGTGTGAAGCAGCTGGGATCAACACGTCCTATTCTGAAGCAAAATCCGCAGAGGATGTGGTTCTTGAGTGAGGGTAACTTGAAGTGTGCGATAGGCAAAATTGGTGGTAATGCAGGCAAAAGACCGGACTGTTGGAGAGGAGGGAGGTAATTACCGAAATAATGAGATATAAGCAGTTGAAATTGGTTAACTTTGCCGGTTGTCTGTCAACTTTGGGGGTAGGTTGAGAAGACTGGATTCTGGAAGGAGGTCAGAGAAGACATGCTCCTAAAGACCCATTTGAGGTGGTTCAGCATCTTATTAAAAAAAAAAGACAGCCTGGGAACATGACGGGATCCCCAAGGAAAAGGTTTCATAGGGTACTTTGCAAAGTCTGCTACCATTATGACTCTTATCAGCAGCAGGAAATGGATGGAGGAACTTTTTAATCTGCACATCCCTTTAAATGTGACAAACTGTGAAGGTTTTACTTCACTTTCTCTTAAAAATAAAGTGCGTCATATCAGTGGACATTATTCTGCTGCCACAGTTCTGAAAAAGTTTTTCACAAGATGTAACCTGGCTGCAGGTATTTTCTCCCATCGAGCCAAAAGAGCATTAGTGAGGTCGCCACTGATTGTAAGACCTGGCTCACAGTTGCTCTCCCCTCCATTTATTCCTTAAGGTGTTGGATGGACAAGACTCTGTGAAAGCCAGTCAAGCTCCATGATAAACTGAGAAAACCATTTACGGAGCTGGCATTGTCAAGTTGTTACCACGAGTTAACAGTTTTTCCAGCCTCCACGCTCCAGTCAATATTTGATGCTCAAAATCTCAGAGCAACATGCCACACAGAAAAGAACCCTCTCATTATTTCAAGATGTAAAATCAAACTTGCGCCTTCTGAGTCCATTTGACTGTACAGCACACAACTTGTACGTCAGACACTCCAGACTAAAAGCCTTGTTACGCTTGTGTGTGAGCATTGATTCATACCTGCAAACTGTGAATGCATTCTGATGAGTGTACTCCAAAGGGGATCTTCAAAGGCCTGCCTGTGCCTGAAGAGCCTCCTCTTGCAATTCACCTGTACAAACTGAATTCTGTTCCTTTGAGTGCTTTTTGTTTCCAAATAGACATGTTTGCCTCAGTGCATCCCCACTGGTAATCAGGGATGTGAAAAAGTACAGAGAAGGGCAGGGAAAATTGTGATAATTTGCCAAAACCTTTTAATACAAGGCGGTAGATAGGTTTTAAAGAAAATGACAGCTTTTATTGTGGTGTAAAGGATTCTCCAATTCCTCTTTGTTGATCAACTTCTTCACAAGTTGCTATAATCACATTTGAATACTACACATAGGTGCTGTGCGTAAAAGTAATATGAGCTACAACCTCAAATACAGTAACACAGTACCTCCACCTTTTCTTTTTTTCCCAATGTCTTACTTGGCTGACTGAGAAAAGTAAGTTTGAGCTTTATTACGACTGCCAGTCATGATGGGTGCATGCTCATCCAAATAACCACGTGTTGAAAATAACTGCAACAAGTAACACCGCTCTCCTGCATTTTCAAAATGTCTTCTGACATCTTTATGTCGTATCAGAGTTACTGTAAATACCATTATTCGGCATGTATAAATACTATTATGTTAAGGTACTTATGAATCTGAAACCTCTGATATTTCCAACTCAGTAAAATGAAAGCAAACAAACATGAATGCTTCATGTCAGCTAAGGTTCTGCATTCAAGGTAAATTAACCATAATTTAATACATAGAGATGATGCACTGCATTTTATACCAATATGGTAAATACAACTGGAGCTGAAAGATAGATAAATTCAGTGTGCAGTAACATTGCAACAAACAAATACAAACAACCATGAATACACACAGGAAACCAAATTAGGTAGCACTCAGGTTTCCCTCCGACTTCCCACATCACTCTGTTGGTGTGTTTGATGTGCTCTCTATAATCTTCCTTTCCAGTAATAGGAAGGAGCTGTTTTTTGCCGCCGGGGGAAAGCCATCATGTAGAACAGCAGCTTCAGGCTCCAGCTGATGAAATTATTACCTGCCTTATCTGGCCTGCCTGCTGCTTTGTAGTTTACCAGCTACTCGAGGTAAACAAATCCCTGGAACATAACCTCTAACCCCAAAGTGCTCTCACAAGAGTTTTCAAATCATTGTAGTATAAAGCTGCTTATAAGACTGAACCACTACCAGAATGGTACATTTCGTTCCCGGAGGCCAACCTTTGGTTAGGTAATCAACCATCACGCAGGTCATTTTTCATTACCTATGACAAATTGATTTGGGGTTATTACCAATCGTGCAAGATGCAGTGATTCAACTTTACATATGTGCAGTTGAGATCAAATAAAGGTTGAGTTACCAAAAATTGACATAGAAAATGAGTGAAAAAAGAAGGTTGAGTGTAAAGATGAGTGTAGCCAGAGCAAGGGCGCCGGAAGTAGGGGGTTAGAAACACTTTACGCCCCCGGCCCGATTTGGTATCGTGGCTGGTGTGATCCAATAGCAAGATGGTCTCTAGTTTTGTATTGTTTTGCCCAAACCATCTGTAGCTTCCAACCAAGTCCACCTAATGTTTTATTTTTCACATTTATCAAATAATTGATCATTTAAAAGTTGTTATTTATATTTGTTGACTTACATCATGTACAGTTTAGCCCAATCTCCTCTAGGCCTGTCAATATTTTTCATGATTGTAGCCAGGTAGCTAGCTTGCTACAGGAGGATGGCATTCCCATTCTAAATCCCACTTATTAAGCTCTGATTGGTCAAATAAATATTTTTTAAACAGACATCAATGAGCACAACACCAGACCTATTCCAATCATTGAATACATCTAAGGTGTGGACTATGATCCAGACTTTTTTCTGAAGTTAAATTTCAAAGTGTATAAGCCAATGTATATAATAGACAGTTACCTTAACTTCATAGAAACTATATTCTCTTGTGTGGTGTATTGATTATGATGGTGGAGAGTGCTCCAAATTCTTTCATAGCGTTCAGTTGTGTTGAGATTGGATGACTGTGAAGGCCATGGCATTTGATTATTTTCAATTTCATACTCATCAACTCCTTTGTGACCTGTAATGAAGCATATACATTCATTATGTTTCTCCCCTCATATACTCAGTGGTATCCTTTCATTTGTGTGTGACCCGACTAACACGACATCTTCCAAGCACACTATTAACGTCGCTGCCAATGTTGAATTTAAGTTGAGGGTCATTTATCTTTACAGCCACACATATTTTTGTTAACTCTTATATTAGTTGTCTGAAAGAACATGTCATCTTCAAATATCTTTTCTTTCTTTTAGTTACCTCTGCTGTGCAGAGGCTTCTGAATCAAGACAATTTTCAGCTTTTACTGTGCTTGTGGGTAGGTTAAAAAAAGCCCCAAACTAGAATTACAGAATCCGCCAACGAGTCAAGTTGCAGTTTACATCCAAGTCTGTGGATGGTGCGCCCCAAAGCTCGCAATTCAGGGAAGAGCAAGCTGCGAAAAAAACAACGATATAACTATCTAATCTAACACTATGTCTTCTCCAGTATGTTCCCTGATTGAACTGCTGCAGGCGACCAGCAGCTTCAGACGCAAATATATAAAAAAGTTGCCGCCGAACTGCAAGGCCAGGTCGAGGATTAGCAACAAGTAGTCGTCCAACTCGAGCCTGCAGAAGGCAGAGCAGATGATGTCACGGTACAGGGCGAAAGAATAGACACATTTGACTGTTGTGAGTTCCTTGGAGCAGGTGGGCAGTTGCTGTTTGAGAGCAAAGCGGCCGAGAGCAGTTAGCAAGATGTGGGGATTGCATGTGGATGGAATAAATTATTGAGGAAGGTCGATGTAGTTTCCGGTGAGAATCTGTTGCCTGAGCATGTGACGTGGGGGATGGTCGGGCGGATGCGACTTGGCGCTCAGGAGGTAATGCTGTGGCTAAAGTGAAACTGGTAGGTGGAGGAAAATAAGTCGGAACGACGCTGGATCTGGCAGCTGGCAAAGCTGTCGGGAAAAAAGGGGAGCATTTAAGGTGGGATGGGTAATGCTAGTGGGGTTAGGGGTGGAGGAAGGGAAGGGAGGGGGAAAAGCAGAAACCAGAGAAAACAACGGATTTTGGGTTAAATATGCATGTTGACAGTGAAGGTCTGGGGAAAAGAAATGGCAAGGTGAGATGTCTCTGGGATAGATGGAGCTCGAGGAGGGTGGGATACGACCTGGCCCTCAGAAAAGGCTGATGTGGATGGCGGGGTTTTTCCGAGTTTGGCTTTTTTATCAGACTGATGGAAAGGGCGGTTGCTCCGACTTCGGAGATGTCGGAGGATGGATGCCGAGAGCCACAGGGAACGTGGATGGTTGAACGCAGCCGAGGTTGCTGGCAACGAAGCATGGTGGGAGATGGAGGGAGAAGGAGGGACTTCAGGATATACAGTAGATGGTCATCTTCGAACAGTTTGTTATCGGAAGGGTTGAGAAAGAGCTCCTGGTCCTTTGTACAAGGTCAGCGGTTTAGGTTTTGCTCGTCTGTCGCACGTCATGTTGAGTCCAAAGAGGAAGTCAATAGGTCAGTTATGCTTAATGATATATGATCGGGGTGTGGTCCTTGTTCCCAAACTAAGTTTTAAAACCTAATTAACTTCTTCATTTTATTCTTTAAGACATTTGTGTGACAGTCATAATTAGCATATGAACTCTTGAGCTATGTCCAAAAATGTATTTGTGAAGTCACAGTAACTTTGACCTTTGACCACCAAATTCTTATCGGTTCGTCCTTAAGTCCAGGTAAACGTTTCCGCCAGATTTGCAGAAATTCCTCATAGGCGTGCATTACTGAGATGTTGTGTTCACGAGAATGGGACAATTCTAAAACATAATGCCTCCAGCCATGGCTGTTGTCAATGCAGAGACATACAAAAAAACATTGTGATGTATTGTATTGCCATTTTGATGCTGCAATGACATGTTTTTGACCTTGTTCAGCTTCTATCTCTCCAGTACAAATTCCACTTACAGAGCTGCTGCCATTCAAGTAAGTTGTGAAATAAATAAAAGTCATTTTTCATTGTCGTGGTGTTTACTGCTGATTGAATATGTTTACTTTCACAACGTGTTCAATTTACACTTGAAGAGCTATGAATTGGGGCTGGAATTCGAGCATACACACAATGCATCAAGGGAGTCTGGGTTTTGATTTCAGCCCAGGCCTATCCAGTAAAGCAAAAAATATTTCTATAAAAAATATTTAATTATTTAAATGACGCTGATTTTGAACTGTAGGTACAACAAGAGATTCTGTGGCACATTGAATCATTCCTGAGATAATTGAAAATTGAATAACTGTTGGATTAAATCGTTATACCTTTGCTTCTTTTTCTATACATTAAACACAGCATGATTTCTTTTGAAGGTCTTATGAAGTGAACATAAATAAAAAATTAAAAAAACACTACACCTAATTGAAATAATTTTTCATAAATACATGTTTTCTCCCAACCAATCACAGTACTCGTGGGTAGGTGTTTAAAAAAAAAAAGAAGCTTTTGATCAAACTCATTCATCATTTCATGGTTCTGTTTGCTCGCTTGATTTTAGGTATCTTGGCCAGCTCAGTGATGAATGGGGATGTGACTGAAGTGAGGCATTTTGTGGGCACAGCAGGTATTCATGTGTGTGTAATTGACAACACCTGTGTTTTCGAGGCCATGATAGCACAGGTTGGAAAATGTGGAGTAAATAACAGGGTTTCGACTCGTCTTTAGAGAACGACTGTCATCAGACTGTGTGTACTGGGTACACTAAGATACCAGACATGAATATGCAGCCTGTGGTTCATCCCTGTGCTGCAGCCTGAAATATGTTTCGACAGTCATCAGAGGTCTTCGGAGCCGTTTCATAGGAGCATGTTCCCGGCACACATTTGGCATTTTTGGTCTGCCAGTAAAGAGTTTATATTCAGCTCTGCCAATCACAGAGAAAATTCTGTTCCATTCTTCTGTGAATAGTGTCTAATTTCAGGGGAGGGATGTTTTTTTTCCAGCAGCTCAGATTCAGTAGCTCACACGTTGTGAACGCAGCACACAGGTGCTTTATTCATGGGGAACTTGACAGCAGCTCATGAAAATAAAGGAAAGCGATTTATTTATTTATTTACGCTTCAACCACCTGGGAGGGTCTGCTGATTGGAAATTATTACCTGAAGACCCCGGGTTGTGTTTCATCATGTCCAGATTATACATGTCAGTGATTCTCTGGAGCTGAAATCACCTGCAGTTTCATGCTACTTCTGTTTTCCTTGTGTAATTTGATACCGCTCAGATCGACATCTGGTGTTTACGGCAATTACTGAAATGTGCACCTGGCATCTCTTTCACAAGTGCCATATAAACAGTTTCTAGCACTGGTGTTGCATTCGTCAATGTATCAAGCTTGTGTATGAAACTGTACAAAGCCACGTTAAAGATTTTGTCCCATTTCCTTTGCTGGAGATGTCATTGTTCCTGTGTCACCACTGATCACAGATAGCGCAAAGTTTCGGAGGTTTAAGGCGGTCTGTCTTCGAGTGCAGACACTGCAGTGACTGTGAAGGGGAAACGATTGGTTTGATCATTTTAAATAATACTCCATTCATGTCAATAGAATGGGAAAACTTCCCGGTGTTGGGTGAGATCATGCATTATTTCCCTTTTGTCCCCTTTGTTTGCCGCCACACCTAACAAATGCATGTCAAAGATTTGTAATGGCTCATTATCAAGTTCAATTCCATCCACTTGATGAAGGTGAGAGGCCAAAGTAAATATAGGCGGTGGCCATAAGGCCTGGACACAATAACATTTAAAACACAGAGATTTCAAAGATGAATCAAGTCTTGCCAGTAGAATTGTAGCGATTAGTGTCGTTGCTTTGCCGGGACAAGGTCAATGCACACAAATTTCTTTTTGCGTCAAGTCCCAAGTTTGGTGAACTTTGACCCTTACATTCAGTAGAGCTTGATTGCAGCCATGGCAATCTTTCTTTTGTTTGGCTTGTGGGGTAGCATACAAGAACGCCCACTTTTACTTCTCTACTCTCTCAATGCACAGCTGGTTCTTGCTGTTAGTTTTTGCCGTATCGATCACGCCCGCCGCTGGAAGACTCGGCTACTTTGCCGGGAGGAGAGCAGACGGGAGCGCCGGCTAAGTAGTCTACCCTATTTCTTGTCTTATTTGTGGTCTGATAAACATTACATCAGTAACCTACATCCTACGTAAAGACACACAAAAAGTAACATCAAACAACAAACCAAGATCAATAATCATCTCCTGGAGGCTACGGTGACAGAACTGACCTTTGAGGCGACTTAGAGCTGCAGACTCCAAAATGGTGGAAGCTGTAGCTTATAAGCTTTGTACAACCATCAGGTTTTATTAAACCTCCTCCAACAGAATCTTCAAAGTAAAACGACTACACTGAATGACCATTATCACTGTAGTTATCATTTTAGCAGTGGAGTGCCGCTCATTGGTGACTGGGTGCCCCATTGATTCATAGTATATTACTCCTGCCTTATCAAAAGACCGCGTAAGCCTCAGAGACAATCATGATGTGACAAATAGGTGCTGAGCTTCCTCTCATGTGCAGTATTATTCAAATCAGCAAATAGATTGGTAATTTCTCACTCACCTCACCAGGCTTGTACCAAGTGTATCGCAAAGATGCCCTGATTAATTTCCCCGGGCCACTTTGTGGTGTGAACAGGCCTTAAGGCAGCCTTTTTAGGGACCTCATAGAGCGGGAAAATGGGAACTCACAGTAGATGAATACAAAGAGGGAAAACTTGTGAGAAATGATCCCCCTAATTTAACTTTTTGCTTTATTTAATTATTTACCCGCTTTGATGACTGACTGAAATTACTGATGTGCATCATCTGAAATCAAATTACAGACCTCCCTTTGATGAATACTGCCATCTGGAAAGGGCTTTAGTCTGGGGAATCCAACTGGTGATCTTCTGGATGCCAACCCGGTGTGCCTCCACCTGTGCTGCTGCGAAGCATCTGGAAGTGGATCCGAATTAAGGAAAGCTTCTTAAAAGATCACTATTCAGATATAGAAGACCATACTCTTGCATTCCTAAGCCCGTGATTTATTTCTCCTACATCTGCCAATCACTTCTCACGCATGCTCACTCATTATTTACTTGCTGTCATTGTTCGGGGCCATCAATCATGACACCAGCTGTTTAGATCACCTGGTCTCCTCCAATAAGCACAACGAAACAATTGCATGGTTAGCCTCTCATCTTGCTGCTGTCTCTTTTTAAATAGGACTGTCTCTCTACCTTCAGTTCATTCATGTTGCCGTTACGCACCCCTCCACCTCCCCATCTCCGCCCAGTCTTCATCAGATCCATCAGCTTCATCAACTTATCATTCAATCAGCCTCATCAGCCTCCACCAGGTCTGGACTCCACGGGGGATTTATCTTGTTGCTGATCAGGGCAGACGGCCCTCAATTACAAATCTCCCTGTAGAGTCCAAGCGCCAAAGACTCTGTTGAGACTTTATCATCACATATCATCTGTTAACAATAAACAACTATCCTTTCTTTGTTTGACTGGTCTCTCCTGATTGAAATACCAGACTGATGTGTACGCATGTGTAACTGCATTGTTCATGCATGTTCCTCTAACACCGATGGCCTCATTCATAGAATTATGTTTTCATGTCGGTTAATGGTACCACTTTCTGTATGACTCCTGTAGTTCAAGGAAAAATTTTACTCTGATATTTTAAAGAGCCAGAGAAGTGTTGCAGCAGATTATTAACTGGTAAATGCAAAGAAGCACCACCGAATGTGTACCGAACCAAGTCCATACTTGTGCTTCTTCTACGCAAGGACTCATTTTTTTTTTTTTGTCTCTTTGTTGTTAATTGTAAAGGATGGCATTAGGTGATTAATTGGAAAAGAGACACTGGACTTTTGTGTTGCTTACCAAAAGCATTATTTTTTTTAGTTAATCCTGGATTCCCAAATGCATTTACAATGCAAATTCCCTGGAATTAAATAAACTCGGATTCAAACAATTGTTCTCTTACAGCTCACAGATTCAAATCCAGCCATAAAGCCACTTCTATGATCACTCAGCTACCGCTGGAACTCTTTTAATCACACAAAACTCCAATAAAGCGACAGCGCCGTGAAATGGATGCTTTTTTACGGCGCTGCCGCTTTAAAACGCCATGAAAATTGATGAGTGTTGCACAGTGTCCCGGGCCCTGAAGACGGGCTGTACTTTATGATAACACAAGTTACTGATATGCACACTGATATGAGATCTCTGTTAAGGAGAAAAAGGATTTTTTTTTTTCCTTCATCTTTACGCACTCATGCAGCTAAAGGGATTATTCTGGGTCACAGGTTCAAACAGCTACTGTAGTTCTTGGCTGTTCTGCTTAGCTTTGCCTGGAGCTGTTGGTCTGCTTGCTCTCTTTTCTTTCATTCTTTCTGTCTTTCTTTTTTTATGTTCTCTAACTTTCTTTTATTTATTCTGCTCCGGCTTTATCTACCTCTTCAGTCTGTGTGTCTGCCTCAAAGGAAGGTGACACAAGGAAGTCTAATGGATATAAACAGGCTTTTATAAACAGCCTTGGAGGAAACCATAAGAGTACTCAGTGTTCGGAAATGAGTCTTCTCCAACAAGAGGGGTGTGCTCAGTGGGTTAATGAAAGGCATCTGTATTTTAGAAGCGGCTCTTAAGACTCATAGAAACCAGTTGAAAAAGGTGCATCTTCAAATATGCAAATATGTCTGGAGTCTGGGGTTCATGTCCTGTCTCTTCAGTCATTGTTGGTATCTTTTTTTTATCACCATCGTCTTTTCCCCCTGCCTTGATAATCAGCTTTAAGCTTGTAGCTTGGAAGCTACTGTGGGGGGTTACTGGGAAACAAGCAAGGAGATGTGCAGGAAGATTTAGCGTCTGCATGAGATTACTTAACTACAATGTTGCTTATGTAGTTATTTTAAGCCCAACCATGTTTTTCCTAAACCTAACTGAGTGGTTTTGTTGCTTAAACCTAAGCAATACTCCAGGGGTCCTGACCAAGCTTCAGTATGTGACAAACACTGCCATAACACCACTGAGAGAATATTAAGCAATAAAAATGCTGCGGTGATTTCAATGCAAGGAATCGAGGGAGCAGTAATCTAAGTGTAATCTCAGTAAAACCAGAAACTATTACACACACGTCACCTGTTCAATTTCTTAATTAAATGCATTTTGCTTCACAGTTTCTCAATTTTTGTTCTCTGTGTCTTTATACTCATCTACCTTTCTTTCTTTATTAATGTCCTCCATCAGGGGTTATACAGTAGGTGCATTAGAGACTTTAATAGACCTCAGCAGTCAGCCGGTGTCGGTCGTCAGCTATGATCTCCAGAGACAGAGCCAAGCAGCAGTTTCAGAGAATTAACTTTCTCAGTAGCAGTAATGGAGCAGCGAATCCGTCTGCTGCATGGAGAGAAACCTTTGTATTTTGTGTTTGATAGAATGAAGACCGCAATATGAAGCGTATACACAAGCACACATACATTCACAACACAGTCTTTAATTTCATACCTTAATGTATTATATGATGAGAGAAAGAGAGCGGAGTTTGCAGTCTGTACAAATGCGTTTATATGCCGCCTCAGTATACATTGGGGCGTGAAGCCAATGCATAAGGGCCTTAAACTTGCATTCTTTCTAATGGCCATCAGGGGGCGACTGTATAGAAGTCTATGAGAAAATGACTCTACTTCTCTCTTGATTTATTCCCTCAGTAAACATTGTAAACATGGGTTTATGGTATCAATCAATAGTTTCAAGTCTTCTTCAATACAGCATCATGTTCATTTAGTAAATTATGGTCCATTTAGAGTCAAATAGACCATAAAGCAGTGTTCGCTTTAGGATGTGGATCCCTTGCGATTGACAAGTTGCTACCACGGTGTTGTCCGGTCTGGGAGTTGTCTGTGTTTCTGTCTCAAAACTTTCATTCTGTCATAGTTTTATTTTCAGTTCATGGCAGTTAATTGCAAACTATTTGGTCGCCTAAAAATGTATTTTTCAGCATTTGGTTGTACTTAGCTTCATCGTCTCAGGTCACTTTTTGTTGCAAAACACCAAGATGGTGACGACCAAAATCCCGAGCAAGATCCGATCAACTTGTGTAAACAAGACTCCGTCTATACGCTTGCAGCTTTTGGAGATTATAATTAGGTCCAGAGGTGCTTTAAACTACATGCTAACAGGCTGTTGACTAACAGGTATAATGTTCACTAATATAGCTACGGCTATAAAGAAAGGCAGATGGATTCATCTTCTGGGGAAAATCGATGTCTATACAAACTATGTTAATCCATCCAGCAGTTGTTAAGATATTACAGTCTGGATGATAGTGGTGGACAGACAGAGCTACACTGCTAGCATTGGTAAAATAAAAACTGAAGATTAAACAACGTTAACATTTGGAACCCTGACTTCTCTTTATTCCAGCCCTTTCTTGTGCTTTATGTCATAATTTGAGAACTTTTGTGTCCTGAGAGAGAGAGAGAGAGAGAGAGAGAGAGAGAGAGAGAGAGAGAGAGAGAGAGAGAGAGAGAGAGAGAGAGAGAGAGATTTCACTTTCTCAGAGCTGAAAAGCACAATGTTTTGAATGACTTTATTGGCTTCAGGAAGCTGTACAATATGTAACTCTAACGAGGTTGAATGTCTCTGTAAAAGACTGTAAGAAAGTGTAACATTATGTTGGAGGACTCTGATAATCTCCTAACAAATGTCCCTAATTGTTCTGAACAGCGTTTTTAAGCCGTTTTCGTTAGCCGCCGTAGCTTGTTGTTGTTGCTTCACGTGAACTTTTACGGTTCTACTGTCGCAGTGCGCTTTGGTTTCTCCTCTTCTTTCTCTGTTTGAACTCTGAAGGAGAGAACTCTGTCTCACGTAAAAACAAGCATCATTATTACCCCTACGGCTCCCACATGCCAGGAGCCTGCTGTAATTGAGACCTTGATCATCCCACACAAGACGATGCATGGATGGAAGACAGGGGGAGACAGACAAGCCCCAATTAGCATCTCCGCAGTAGCCTGACTCTCGGGAGCTCCAGGTAGTCCCAGGGATCTAATTTGAAGACGGTTTTGAGAACTCAAAGTTATCGCAGTCATTTTATTGAAGAAGAACGGTCTCGCAGAAGAATGGTTTCCACATATTATTCATGAACTGAATACCAGCACCTGCCAATCATTGTGGTTATTACAAATCCTGTGCAGTCCCAGTTTACTGCCTGAATTTATTATTGATTTTCTCTGAAGACACTATATTCATTTCTTCCTGAATTTCTTTTGCATACAGACTAAAAGAGAAAAAATGTCAGCCTACAGTCAGGTTTGTTGCAAACCCCACTCAAGACATTTACTCCCTATAGTGATCTAAGTGTTGAGCAACGATCACATTGCCGCCAAGGTCAAGGACAAAGTTGCACAAGAGCTTCATTCAGCTGAAAAAAAATGTCAATACGATATTTTATCGGCAAAAATTATTTGTCAGTGCATTCCAAAATGCTTTTGACAGTTTATTCTAATTAAAAAATTGTTTAAGCCTGAGTTTTCCAAGGTTTGGTTACGTTTAGAGACAAAAACACCTTGGTTATGGTTTCGGATAGCTAATGGTCTTGTTTAAAAGAAACCAATGTTGACTGTTAAACAAACAGTAGTGTCAGTCACATGCTTTTTCGTCCTTACCATCCATTCCAACCCTATGACCATATCACGTTTTTGAATCATAAGCCTGTTTTTCCATCCAAATGAAGCACACATTTCAACAAAACCTACAGAAAGTCAGCAAAAGAAAATGTGGATTAATGCCATCCATCCACTGCCGTTACGCAAATATGAGGAGTTGGTGGCACCAATTAACCATTGCACAAGAAAATGACGCAAAGAGATGATGTATTAAAAAAAAAAGTGGCATGGCAGTCAAACCACTAATGGTGGAAAACATGATGGAAACATTACATCATTAGATGAAATTATTTGTTTCATGTAATGATTTCAGTTGGTTCACAATCTTCTCATCACTCCACAAGCGTTGTCTGCAATTCCATTGGACTTCAGAACATTTTGTTTGTATTATCACTTACACCTCAACCAAGCATAAAAACGTTTTTCAATATTTTGAGGTTTCTTTTTCATATTTTCTGCATTTCCACATTCACTTTTTTCATGTGGAAATTGAAAATTCACATAAAAACTGGTGGATTCAAACACACACATATAATTTGCACAATTACAACGTCATCATTAAGTCATTTTTCACAATCTTTTCAGCTTAGGAGTCAAACATTCAGATTGTAGGGTATAATGTAATAACACCATGCCTGTTGCTATACACCATTATATATATTTTAAAACATATCAAACAATTTCTATGAAGCAGTAAAAGAAATCTACCACAACCTGTCACTCCTCAAAGTGAAGTTTTTGATTATTAAGAGTGCTCCGTCAGCTACATTAATGAAACGCTTTTACCAAAAAAACTACAAAGGATGTCCAATTTTCCAATTTGAAATGTGTATGAGTCGCTCAGTCTGCTGTTTTGCGGAAATGCGGCGCAGATTGAAAGATCATCTCACTTTGTAGCTTTGATGTTTAAGTATAACAAGTAGTGTCTTACTAAAGATCAAAGCCCAAGGTCTTGCCTCACCCTTAAGTTGTGCCCAGATCTCTTCCTCACATCTTTTTTTGCACTTATTATTCTGCAGAATGCATTCTCTGTGACAACAACTCACATTACTCCCAGACTTCAAGGTGTCTGAAGCACATTTAATTTTTTTTTTCCAGCAGCACAAATGATTCTCCTCTATTTTTTTGTCCTCTCTTTTGGTCTGCTTTCCACCTTGAACTTCCAAAGAGGAGCGAACAGCCGCCGCATTTTAAAATTTGATTCAACTTTGCTCTCTAAGTGGCCTCTTTTCGACCCTTTGTCTTCATGCTCTTAATCACACTTCTCATCCAGCGAATTCACGTCATTCATTAACAATCACTTTGTTCACCTCAGAGCACCAATAACTGGCCTCTCTCCCTCGCCAACCAAAGCCGATCTCATCTATGTTGGATGTAACGCCCAGAATGTGCTCCAGTTAGCTTTGCTTAAATCTCTAATTGAAAGCCTTTCCCGTGTCCCTTTCTCCTTGTCCATGCTTTGATTGGATGATGATGAAGAAGGAGAGGACAGGACAGGAGACCCACTGTTCCAGCAATCTCTCACAACCCTGACCTAGTAAAAAAATAGCCCTCTCTGAACCCAGCCTGTAATCTGTACTTTAAAAGAGGAAATGTAAGCTAAGCTAAACATCTCCCCTCTTTTAGGCTCCCTTTCTCTGCAGTGAGCTACACAAGAAGCTTCTGGGTCCCCAGCAGAAGACATGGCACTCCTTCAGTCAGACTCACGGCAAGCAGATGAGCTCAGCGTGGCTCTACGAGGCCTCCAGCCTTAACCATTAACCTCCTCCTTATCATCTTCTGCTGCTGGACACGGTTGGCAGGATCAAGGGGTGGGGGGGAGGGAGCCCCTCTCAGGAGCCCCTCTCAGGGTCTCGACACAAAGAACATAAACTGTGTTTGCTCGGTCAGATATTTGATGTTGGAGCCCTCTTTTGTTTCTATATATGAAGGATAAAAGGAGCATATTTACACTGATGCTATGTGCCAATTCCACACTCCACCATTAATTGTATACAGGATGTATGTACTAAATGTGTTTTTAGTTTCAGTTTCAGTTTTTGCAGTTAGTATGCAAATCAGTATTATTATAGTAAAGAAGGAGCAACCACTGGGTGTCAGCACAAGCAGGATTATTAGAATGGGTTCAGTTTCTCTATGCATGGATGAAGGCATCTGTCTTCTTCTATTTAGTGCGTTATGATGTGAAAAGTAGTGGGTGGTATGTTTAATGTGTTGATGGTAGAGCGAAAGAGTGCATTTGCTGAAATGCATTGTGTTTGATATACATATGTATCACTGCTGGAAAATAAAAACAGAAAGCCTGTAAAGTAAGTGCAAAAGGATGTTTTTTTTGAGAAATGTAAGTCAGACAATAATGACCACATGTCAAATCATGTAGGATATTATAAGGTCTTGAGAAAAGAGACGAGAAAACCTACTTTGATAAATCAAAACAAGATGATTATAGTCAAAGTTCTTTACGAGAAAAATATCAATGTCCCGGAAATGTATCTACTGTCTTACTCCTGGCTGTTTGAATATGACCACAAGGTATAATAAATGTAATAAAGGTAAGAGGGGTAACAATACAGGTAATTATCACTGTCCCAAGAAAACAATGTATCTCCAAATTTGTCAATTTAAACATTTTCAGACGAACACAGATGTTAAGATGCTGTGCCATTTGGTGAAGGAATGTTCCATCAAGAAAGAAAATGTATTTTGAAATTAAACACCGCCGCAGCTCCAAAACTCAAAGCAAGAAATGAATATCAAAACGTCAAATGTCATGTCTCTGCTATTCATTTGTTCCAAACAGTCACATTCATGGCAAAATGTGCTAAAATATGGCTGAATGCACTTGCTTGCAACATCAGCTGTTTGCATTTCTCATTAGTGACCAGCATGACCTCGCCGCCTGATACCGCCGCTCAAGGCAAACCCAGTCTCACAGCAGTTCGGGAAAAAGTCACAGACTTGTGCTGTATGAGACACACCGGGCCTTCAACTAACTACAATGCAAACCCATCCGCGTCCTTGTAAGATGCTCAGAGTGGGATGACCTAGAGTATGAGGACCAAAAAATAAACACCATAGGTTGGAAGGGGAGGTGGAGGGATCAAGCAAACACAGGACCTTCTAGTAGGACACAGGTGTTTGAGTCCCAAAGTTGTGTATAGTTATTTTAAAAGGTTTTCCGTACTTTTGCTACTTAGTTTATATACTTCTAAGTAACCTCAGCAAGTGATTTTGTTTGAATGCACAATGTTAACCACTTGTTTACTGTAGAGGCCAGTAGAGGAGCATCATCTACGTTTGGATTTACCCTCCTGGTGCTTTATGCAACTCGGTCACCAAGCTATACACGTAAAGCACTCTACAGGGAAAGAGGTCGGACTGAAATCATCCAAATGCAGGAAAACAGACCATTTACAGTAGAACCAAAACAGAGAGAGTTCTCTATGTCGTGTTCAAATCCTGATTAATGCCTAAATGTGAAACTACTGTACAGGGGTTAACAGATTAACATATTCTGTGCTGCTCAATTTTCCATTCTGTTTATCCCTTTGCTAAAAAAAAAAGTTTTTTTCCAGCCTACGGATATAGCACTGTAATAATCTAGCAGTATTAATATACATAAAAAAAAAAGAAAAAATATATTTTGGCTTCCAAGATGATCCAGAATAATTACCCAAACTCAACCTCATTTTTTCTCTCAACACACTCCATCTAATGAAATGCATGGAAATGAAGTGAGGGGTGTATGCATTGAGGCCATGGCAAAAAAAAAGCATTATAGAAGTTTGGGAACTTTAAAAAGTAATTAGTTGCTGCCGAAATAGCATTCATAAGGCATTTTCTAATTAATTTTTTTACGAACTGAGCTCTTTAAGACACAAAGGACACAGACGAAGTTTTGTCCTTTTGCCACTTCAGCACCTGCTTTTTTAAAGTAGCTAATTAAAACTAGCAGCAGCAGTCGGCTTACTTCCAGCAATAGACTGGACTAGACTAATTCCAGAGTCGACTGTTGCTCAGTGATGATCAGCGGTTGGATCCTCGGCTCTGCTGGTCCATGTGGCACCCTGCATGGCAGCCCCAGCCCTCAACATATGAATGGATGTGAAAGGGTTAACCGCTTTCAGTAGTCAGAAGACTAGAAAGGTACTCCCATCTTTCCATTAAAGCTTTGAGTGGTTGGAAGAGAGCTATACCAGTGCAAGTCCATTTGCCACTTACGTTCCGCAAAGTATACTTTTTTGCTTCCAGCGCCCTTGTTTGAACCACAGCCGTATTCAACCCCGGCCTTCATTTTGATCTCATACACACCTTTAAAGTTTTGTAACTGCATATTGCATGGTTGTGGTGCTTTCGTTTTGACAGAATCGCTCCACAGACAAGACAGACATATAAACATGTGGTTAAGTACTTCAAAAGTGCTTCCATTATAATTCCCACTACAGCAGGTGTCTTCAAGACCATTTTGCCGTATTGACACACAGACTCACAAGGTCAAAACAATACTTTCTACACGCTGTTGCAGCTGATTAAAAAAAGTAACATGTCGACAAAAGTATTAAAAAAAGTAACATGTCGAAAAAAGTGTAAAAAAAGTAACATGTTGAAAAAAGTATAAAAAAAGTTCCATGTCGAAAAAAAAGTATTAAAAAAAGTAAATGTCGAAAAAAGTATTAAAAAAGTTACATGTCGAAAAAAGTATTAAAAAAAGTTACATGTCGAAAAAGTATTAAAAAAAGTTACATGTGGAAAAAAGTATTAAAAAAAGTAACATGTCGAAAAAAGTATTAAAAAAAGTTACGTCGAAAAAAGTATTACAAAAAGTTACATGTCGAAAAAAAAGTACATTTATTTTTGACATGTTACTTTTTTTAATACTTTTTTCGACATGTAAATAAAGAAATGTAATGCTCTTTTTTGTAAGACCTAATCTTGCAAAGTCCATTGAAGTTAATGACTTACAGTAAATGCACAATGAAGTGAAAATAGAAGATGATGATAATGGAAAACTTACCCACTTAACTCTTAACCAATACTCACACATCAAGCCATAAAATCAAATAGTATACTTCATGGGGACATGGATTTCTCTCCCGAAATGGGGCGATAATGTAATGTAATGCACGATGTTAATAATACAAGTACACTGCCCTGCCACACTTCAATTTTTTTGGATCATTACACTTTGTACAGAGGAAGCAAGACACCATCTAAAGGCCATTTTGTCTTGCTTCCAATGGAATTATGTTAGTTTTCAGGCAATAACGTCCAGTTATGATATGATTGTTGTCCTTGTTTTCTTTGTATTGCAGCCATTTTACAGCCGCTACGGCGACATTAGGTAACAGTTCCAGAATGTATTACCTATAATTCATCATTCCCTAACAGTTTGTGTCTCCAAAATCAGTGAGAGATTGTTTTTTTGCCGTGTTGACGTTTGAAAGTGCTGATCAAAGCAGCCAGACTTTTCACTCAATTAAATAGAGAAAATAACAACTTGTCATCGTCCACAGCAGGAGCTCTTTATTGATTTTCATGGCTCATGTTTCCGCCTCATTACTCATAGAGCTACAGTAAAAACAAGGGGCAGGGAGCTTCAGAGGAGACGCTGCTGCCCACATTTGCCAAAATCACCAGAGGAAAGTACCAAAACCCAGAACTAATTGAGAGCTAATCAGTTTCAATTACAAAGGTTTTCCGTTCAGCGTGGTATTGCTGCTGTGAATGCCGCCAATGGCAGGAGTGCGGCCCACTTGCGCCCACTCACAATATGCTATCGTGCCATTTTAACTCAGAGTGGTGGGGTGGGAGACAAGATGGAGAGATAAAATGCCAGCAGAAACTGTCGAGGCGCACTGCCAAGTCAAATGTTCAATCCACCCTCACACAAGTACAGCCTCTCCTTGTCTCGCTCTCTTTCTCTGGCAGAGTCACACCATCGTAGCTCATTTCAGTTTACTTGGCTTCTGAAAGACAAATGGTTGGTGGTTTTTGGGCAAAATGCTGAACATATAAATGGAAATTGGAAAGCAACACTGGAATTTTAACTGAATTTAACCAACGGCTGGTGCTGGTAACCCATTTTTAATCAGTTAGTGTCCTCATGTATGGCTGGTTTGTCATTTCCGTTTAAGCCACATGCTGAGACCCGACTGCCGTCTCAAGAACAACAACAGCATCAGAGGTTTCAGTGAATTATCAGTAACGACTCATACGTTTCAAGTTCAAGTAGCCGCATGATTTGTTGTACTCTTGTCGGTCAGGAGCAGAAGGGGAAGTTGTGGGATATTCTCATAGAGCCACAGAGTCCTCAGAGGGAGGGTGGGGTGGGGGGGAGGAGAGGGAGGTGGATGGGTCAACCACACATGGATTGTTGTGTCATGGGAGACGGCGGTTTGTTTCCTGCTTCCTAGCAAGAGTCAAGCCTATACAGCCCCAACAACTCTTACCATATATATATATATATATATATATATATATATATATATATATATATATATGTATATGTATATTTATATATATATATATATATATATGTATATATATTTATATGTATGTATATATATACATATACACATATATATGTATATATATATATTTATATGTATGTATATATATACATATACACATATATATGTATATATATATATATATATACATATACACATATATGTGTATATGTATATATATACATATACATATACATATATATGTGTATGTATATATATATATATATATATATGTATATATATATATATGATTCACTCTAAGGTGAAATTTAAAATTCTCCCAAGGGTATTCAACTACATTAAAATCTAGTCATTGGGAAGGCGATTAACGATTAACTTCAATTGGGTTCAAGCTCTGAAAGGGTTAATAATTAAAGATTTGTATCCAGTTCGCACAAAACCTGATACAAACAAACATCAACTTCATCCAGCCCAAAACAAAAAAACTCCTGGACCAAAAAAGTTTGCCACATATTTCCCATATCTGACTTGGGTCACTTACACATTTTCTTTTTCTTTTCTTTTTTTTTAATTCCAAATGCAGAACCAGTTTTTCTGAAAATTGTGCCATTTTAATACATGGCTGGTTTTTACACTTTCATTGTCCTGTCATTTCACAGAGAAACCAATAACAACCTTTTCAGAATTTCAGCTTTTTCTCCGAGGCTATTCAAAGGCGAGGGCGCGCTGAAACTTTAATGAATGAGCGGTATAACAAGCAGCACATCTTGTTTAGTGCTCAGTTGTTATCAGATGGAGTATAACTCACACGGGCATGAAGCCATTTAAGGTGAGAGCAGGTGAGGGAAGAAGTAGAAAGTAGGACTGAAACTTTAAAAACCTCACACCATCTGATTTAATGCACCAACACTCGGCTGTGAACACCCCCCAGACAGACAGCTCACACCTCCGCTGCCTCTGAGACTCCAGCACAAAGCGACTGAATAAAAAGGAAGAAGCATCGGATAGACAACAGACCTCCTCTGGAAAAGAGCACAGAGCAACAAATGTAATCCGGGAGGTTCGACAACAGTGTCTCGCCACCAACACACGACACACAATGGAGCACAGCGAGAGGCAGCTGCAGCTCCTCGGGGAGCTGAGGACGGGAAGAGAGCGGCAATGAGCTGCAGCTGACAGGGAACTGAAGGTCAGCCGCACTTTGTCATCACGTGTCCATCCGCCAGAAAAGTGCTTCTCCACCATCCTCAGATTTGCTGACCCTCAGTCGGTTCAACTCACTTAAGAGAACTTTCTGAAATTCAAAAAAAAAAAAAACGAGAAAGAATTGGTCGATGTGGCGTGTTCTCTTCGATCTTTTCTACAAACCCCTTTATCTGATCGTACCATTGGTTCTTGCATGAGGCCCCATTCTCCTGCAATGAAGTGTTTTTAGTTATATTATGGCTTTTTCGATCATGACACCCTTTTTTCCCTCAGATAGCTCGACAACAACGGCTGTGAGGAATGGCCATAGCAGTGTTGGGTCTCTGGTGCACTGCCTCATATTCCTCATAGGCCCTGGACAGCGGGATGTTTTTGCTTGTAGGGGCCGGAGCTGCACCCAGTTGCAACCATGACTACCTTGTAACCCCCCCCCCCTCCCACAAAAAAAATGAAAATGATAAAAATCTGAAACAATTCCATAAGAGTCTATGGAGCACAGCTGGATAGTTATCAGAACCTGGTCAGAGTTGAATGATGTTATGCTTTGCTTACACATTTTAATAACTTTGTCTTAAAGAAAACATTGTAATTGAACCAAGGTTTTTGCAGATTGACAAATATAAGTACTCAGCGACTGATAGTTTTGCGTAGAGCCATTGATTAAATCCCCACTGAATATGAAAAGCCTACTGACTCAATCCAACAGCAGGAAGTAATCTCATGTCTCATATTTCTATCTCTAAAATATACAGTATCTGTCGTTAGCATTAAGCACACTTACACACACGTCGTTTGTGTGGATTTTATGACGGCACGTCCTCGAGTTTTGTCCAGATGGCTTCAGATTTCCACTCAACGACTCCAAACACAGCAGGTGTGAAAGCACCTTCATTCTCCGGTTTAAGGGATTAGACCAGTCAGCCACACAAAGAAAATATGTCTGCTCATTGAAAAGGCCTGTGGATTGTTGGGGTTTTATCTGTTCTGCTTCCAATCTCATTTCCTTTTATTTATTCAGGGACTGGTGGTGGTGATGGTGGTAAGTATTTTCTTACCAAAAATAGTTTATATTGTGGAACAGGAAGACTATAGCTTCGTTTTGGAAATAGGACAACCCTTTCCACAGAAACACTCTCAACGAGCTGTGGGATGGCTAAAATAAATAAATAAAGGAATACAGTTCTGTTAAATCATGTGATTAAAATATAAAATCAACTGAGGATTGGAGTCCTGGATATAAACAAAAAACCTAAAAACGCCCTTCTCTACCCAGTGTGCTGCAGGATTCAGGTCATTCTCACCACGGTCACAAAATAATACAGAAAATACAGAAACTAAAACAAAGTTCTGATAGTCCAAACAGGTAAGTTTCGATCTTCTCTGCAAACGTTGTATTGTTGGTCGAAGTCTTCATAAAAAAAAAATTTAAACAGACATTCTCTTGTATGACTTTTTTTTTTTATTATTATTTTCCAAATATTGTGCTATGGCTTTTTATGTCTTCTTTGAAATACTATACAATTACTTCTTTTCTGACATAATATACAATGATTTTTTTTGACATACTATTTCATGACTTTTATATTACTTTTTTTGACATACTATTCTTTGATTTTTTTCTGACATATTATACTATGACTTTTAATAGTTATTGTTTTTGACATACTGATATACTATACGACTTTTGTATTTACTTTTTGCATCACACCATACTATAACTTTTACAGGACATTTTCTTTTTATGTTTGTTTTTTTACATATTATAATTAGATTTTTTTATTTCTTCAGACAAACTATTCTATGAATTTTTTATAAAAACAAATTTTACTTACTGTACTACTTATTTTTTGACATACTACACTTTGATTATTTTTGACACTTTCTACATACTAAACAATTACTTTTTTGACACACTTTACTATTACTTTTTATGACTTTATTTCATATATACTACACTGACTTTCTACATAGTATCTTAGGACTCTTTTTTGAGATACTATTCTATGAATCACCTTTTTTTACTTACTATACTTTTACTTCCCCGGTTAATATAACGCAACATCCAAATGATTTGAAAGAGTCAGAGTAGAATTAAAAATGTGAGTGGTTTATTTCTAATTCATAAGTACTTGCAAACATAACATGTCATCAAAATGTGGTGTAAGAGGACACAAAGTGGTGAACTATCCCTGGATAATTCCTACTTTTGAAAACAAAACACAAACACAATTTTCGTAACTTGCTTATCTATAAATAGCTTTACTAAAACTGCACCCTAACTCACCTGCCTCCCATCACAAACCTTCTAAAAAGTTTTCAAAACAGTGCAAAAGCTCAGGCAGGTAGAGAATACGCAGAGTGCGTGAACTCTTCTTCAGACTCTGCTCCATGAATTGAGGTCCCCGACTCGGCCACTTGAAGTCTGTGGAAACTAATGATGAACATGAGCGGACTGCGTGAATGGAAACCAATCATCAAATAAGCACCTGGAGAGAGAACTGGGGAGGGGGAGCGGAGAAGAGGCAGGAGAAGATAAAAACACATACACGGGCTCTTTGCCGCGGCCTGGCATATAATAATATCATCAATAATTTCATGACTAGTTATACCGCATTTAGTTGGACTTTTTATTTTTATTTTTGGTGTATACCACGACTTTCTTCTGATTTGTTGCTGACATCTTTTGACACACTATGCAATGACTTCCTATAACAAGTCATAGTGTAGTGCGAGGAATTATGACTTTTGTCGACATACTATACAATGGCTTTTTACATTTTATTTAGAAATTCTATATGACTTTAAAATAAAAATATTTGACTGATTATACTTTAATGCATTTTTTTGACACACTCTACGATGACTTTTTTACGACGTACTATATTATAACTTTTTGTGACTTTTTTTCAACATTCTTTACTTTGACATTTTGTGCCTTTCTTTGGAGATCCTGTATTATAACTTATGTCAATGTACTATACGATGACTTTTAAGGCTTTTTTTCAACATATCAAAATATGACATATTTCAACATACGACACTATTATCTAATAACTTTTAAATGGCATACTATACTATGACTTTTTAACAACATACTGTACTATTTTATGACCATTTTAATGACTTTTGAATGACATATTATACATATTATACTATATTTATGACTAACGTTAAACTACTATTACCTTTTTGATTACTAGATATAATTCACTGACGTTTTTCAACATATTATACTCAAATTTCCTCATGACCTTTATTTAAAATACTATACTTAGACCTTTTATTTTGATATATTATACTGACTTTTTATGATTTTTTAATGGCCAACTACACACACACACACACACACACACACACACACACACACACACACACACACACACACACACACACACACACACAGTTGTGTTGAAGAGGCCCCCTGAGAGTGGTCAGCACATCCAAAGTTTAACTAATTAACATGTTCTATCTTGTTATATTTGTTCTGTAAAATCACTAAAGTGAGACAATGATAATTTGTAGGTTTTGCATGTGTTATGTGGGACTGTTTCTTTGCAAGGAGCAGTAAAATCAGTCCCTTGTACAAATTAAAGAAATCGGTGTTGATTAATGAGCTTTTGTTGTCACAAGTAAAAAAACAAAACATGTTGGTTCATAGACAGAATTGATTAATGAGAGGTCTTTTTTATGCCTTCCTGAAATTTCCATTTAGTCTGAAGTTGTATTTTTCTAGCAGCGACCATCTGCTTGCATCATATTTAACAGGGGGTTTATTTATCGCTTTACATTCACTGTTGTTGCTGTAACAAGGGCATTTTTCTTGAACTTAAGCATTTGTTTATCTCATGCTACATTTCAAGTCACATCCGCTTTAGAGAAAAAACAAAGTCACATAAAGAAAAGTCAACCGTAACTAATTGTAATTGATTTAACGTACCATCCTGCAAGCTCATTAAGTGCCCAAATCAAACACACCTATGATGCATCATCAACAAGTGCCCATGGTGGATTCCCACCGGTGGACTGGTGATAGAGGAAACCGAAAGTGCTGAGTGGATTGGTTAAATATTGGGACCAGAGAGTCCGAGTGGAATGGTTGTATAATGCTGTGAAAATAAAGAAATTGCAAATTTGAACCTGGAGCAGATTAAGGAGAACTTCGCCTTACTCAAGAATCACAGATCACACGTTCAGATGGTTGAGTAAACCTAAAGTAACACATTAATTGTAAAGGTTGATATTCTCCAGAGGAGTACATCAATGTTGCTAGGCAACGTAGCATTGAGTGTGTGTGCGTGTGTGTGTACCTGCTGCTGTCTCCATATGCTTTTTTATCGACCATTTAATTGTCTGAGTTTGTCCTCCTTTCCATTGTGTAATCTATAATTGGTAGTATGCAAAGGCTGAGGTGTGCCGTCTATATAAAAAGGAATATATTGTTGCTTTGGATATAAGGGCTCTGTGTATAATATTGTTGTGCTCTTTTCATCTCTGGCATTTAGTTTCCTTTCGTGAAACACAGAGCTATCGCCCAATGGGAGTGCACCTCTCACTTGCTCTGTGGAGGATTATGAGTGTACAATGCAGCTCACACCTTCATTACACATCTGTTTGAAGGTGCCTCTCATTATTCCGCCTTCGGGAATGAAAATAAATACACAGAATGAAATAACAATATGTTCTCATACATAGAATAACATTAGAGGATAGATTGCATTGAAGATAACTTATACTTGAATCAGTGTTGTCTGCATACAGGCATCATTGTAGTAAATGTATCACTTTCATATAACACTCTCTCCTTTTGGTGTCTCATTTATATAAAATCTACATTGTTATTTGTCTTCATATCAACTCTTTCATCTCTGGAACTAACAGTAAGATCCTGTTTTATGTTAAAAGTTTGTTGAAGCATCTTATGGCAAGTTGCCTGATCACAGATGTGCATTTAAAGACTGGCAATCTCGAGACAAATATATTTGGACATAAGTTAGCACCTTCGACAGATGTTTCCTGGTGCAGAGCAACTGAAGATAACTACTGCATTTGGCTCAATATCACGTTTGTTCTGCGGGGAATTGTAAAGTTTTCAGACATCTGTCTGCTATACCTGTTGATTTTTAATGTTTCCAAACTCAGTTTGTGTGCAAAATTACATTTTTGGATCCTCTATTTCAGTGTCCTCAAATCCAGAAACGTACATACACCGAATTGTTTAATGTTTTGAAAGGAAAATGTAGGTATTAATAGGCAAGTTGTATTTTTGGAGGATTCACAACTACAGTGCTCTCGGTCAATCCAAAATGTTAATAAACCTCAAACCTGAATATTTAAGAAAGTAAAAGTGAGGTTTTGACTTTCTTAGGAGAATATCTATGTGCGCAATTATTGGGCAACTATTAGTGTGCACAATTATTATGCAACTGAAAAAACGAAAATATTCCCATTTCACTTGTTTATTTTCATCTGTTAAAGTGAGAATAATAAACAAACAACTCAACATTTACAAATAAACATTTCTGACATAAAAAAAAGAAAAAAGAAATCAGTGACCAACATAGCCACCCTTCTTTTCAATAACAGTAATACGCTTTCCATTCATGGATTCTGTCAGTTTCTTGATCTGTTGACGATCAAAGACCACAGCCTCCCAGACTCTGTTCAGAGAGGTGGACTGTTTTCCTTCACCGTAAATCTCCCGTTTAAGAAAGGCCCACAAGTTCTCCACAGGGTTTAGGTCAGATGAGGAAGGGGGCCACGTCATTATTCTTTCATCTTCAAGGCCTTTACCGGCTCTCCACACGGTGGAGTACTTCGATGCATGCGATGGAGCATTGTCCTGCATAAAAATCATGGTCTTCTTGAAAGATGCAGACTTTTTCCTGAACCAAGTGAAAGAAAGTGTCTTCTAAAAACTGGCAGTAGGTTTGGGAGTTACTGATCCGGCCACGGGCCCATCCATCTGGTCCGTCAAGCGTCACTCTCATCTCATCAGTCTTCAGATATTTCTTGGCCCAGTTTTGACGTTTCAATTTATGTGTCTTGTTCAGTGGTGATCGGGTTTCAGCCTTCCTTACCGCGGCCATGTCTCTGAGCACTGAGCACCTCGTACTTCTGGGCCCTCCAGGTAGGTTGCAGTTCTGTAATATGACAGCACTGGAGGATAATGGGTTCCTGGTAGCTTCACGTTGGGTTCTCAAATCTTTAGCAGTTCATTTGCGTCTTTTTTTCTTCTTTCTTTTTTTCTTGCGAACCTGTTGACTATTTGCAACAAAACGTTTGATGGTTCTGTGATCACGCCCCATTATCTTAGAAATTTCAAGAGTGCTGCATCCCTCTGAAAGACTTTTTAAAGATTTTGACTTTTCAGAGTCAGTTAAATCTCTTTTTTGGCCCGTTTTGCCTGAGGAAAAGAAGCTGCCTTACACCTTGATATAGGGTGTTGATCTCCTTAGGCTACACCCTCCCTCATTATATGAATACACATCCCCTGATATGCTTAAATCCAATAGGCATTCAAGTTTATACAGCTTGGAGTTGGAAAATATGCATAAAAATTATGATATGGTCAAAATACTCACTTGCCTAATAATTGTGCACACAGTGTAGTGATACAGGTCCCAGAAATCCTTTCAAAAATATCACACATATAGACTAATGGTGACAGGAGGGCAACATAAGAGGATTCATGGTCATCCCTATACAAGGTTGCAGGCAACCAGTGGAGACTTCAGAAAAAACCTGCTACTAGCCCCCTATAGTATCCTACACTACGTTTATTTATTGAGAGAAGTTTCAGCTCTTTTCCAAAGTGATTCATGCCTAGAAGCCCAGTACAGTACAACCACAGTCTGATCTGTTCTGTGAGCTGCCACTGAACAGCTCAGTGGGGGATTAAGTTCGACTCCTATGATTTCTGCGATACGTAAAACCAGGAAAGAATCATAGAATTTGATGATAAAAATGGAATCGGCTGTAAAACATGGAGTATTGTGGAATGCCAAAATGATAGGATTCATGAAAATCAGGGTTTTCCCTATTATCATAAGCGGTTTTTCACAGCACCTAAGCTGAATGAACAGTTTTCTGTGTTTTTTTTTTTCTCTGTATGGTGTTTCACAGAGGGAGAGCTTCAGCTCCTCCAAACACATACACACACACAGTCACGTTGAAAAGGCCCTCGGAGATGGCTAGCGTAGTTCAAAGACTGTAGCATTGATCTTCCACTCGCAATTTTTATTTATATATTTTTGGGAGCTTCCCAACAAAAGCCCCAGATCAGAGGCAAATTGGTGTTGGCTCAGCGTTAGCTGTTCAAAGACGCATGTCGAGGGGCCTGCCAACCACCTAGCAGGCTAAATATCTGACCTGTCGGGGATCGAGAGCCAATGAAAGAGCAAGACACATGTAGAGGTGAAACTTGGTGCTGGAGTTCCCAGTTAGCATCCAAAAAACTTAATAATTTGACACAAACAACTGAATTTAGAGAACTTTATTTTACAAAAGGATAGAATGTTTTGTTTTACAACTGCCTTGAATCACTTTATTGCATAAAAAAAAATGACATGTTGAGTTGCATCAATTCATTCATATTGATTAAAAGATGTGAGATCAATCCGGGATTGAAAGCATTTTGATTTTCTCCGACACTCGCAACATGTCGACGACTCATAGCTAACAGCGCTAACCATTCAAACTACGGCGCAGGTGCTGACAGAGTTAACAGTGTTAACGTGAGGGGGAACCAGAGAATCCCTTACTAAGTAATTTGTTGTGCTACTAGATGTACTCTACAAACGTCAACAGCTCTATAGTAAAAAAAGATGGTTAGATGGAAAATCTTGGAAAAGGGAAGCACAGGCACATCATTGACAATAATCACTGTTGGTGTAATATAACAAGAGTTGAATGGAGGATAATGGACAGTCTTGGTTATCCTACGAACAGCAGCTGTGAGGGACAAAGACCAAAAACCACAATGGAAAACACAGAATCCTTAATAACCATAATGACTGTCCCTGTTCTGGACAGCAGCTTATGCATCAATTTGGGAAGCGGCTGGCAGACTGACCAGAGCCACACAAACAGCTTTGCCTGTGTGAGGCTTAAATGATGGTGACATCACAGCTGCCAGGATTAGCTGTTCCACCGCCTCCGAGGCCAAGCAAGTTAAATTTAGATGTGGTTTGAGCATCGCTTTCAGTTTAACCAATGCCTTCAAGGGTATGGAACTGTTTTTAAGTTAAGATTTTGTATATCTTTGTTGTATTCCATAACCATGTCGCATTATTTTTTACTTGTGCCTGTTCTTAATTATTGATGTGTTTATTGTATAAGCAATTAACCAAAAGCGCGATCTTTCTCTTGCCTTTTAACCAAAGTGCTATTGTTGTCTAAAGGTTGAGATTTGCTGACCCCTAACCCTGAAGCCATTCTCAGCTAACATTGGGCGAAGGCACCGTGGACCAGACGCCAGACTATCGCAGGGCTGACGTAATTTAGAAGTAATCAATTAACCTAAGCACGTCACGGGGAGAACACGCAAACTCCACACAGAAGGGCCATCCAGCCCGCAAATCAAATTCAGCCCTCTTGAATTTAAGCTAATCTGAACTATTATATTCATAATTGCTCGCAAATTTAGACAATTGACAGAAAGCAATTGAACATTTACTGACAAATGCCAGATACATCCACCAGACCATCCAGGGCCATGGTATTGTTTCTACAATAAAAAGAACAATACAGAACTATATATCGGAGCATGTCTAGAGTAATAAAAGCCAGATGACATCAATAGATTCACATGCTGATATAATGTATCCCTCCACCACTTATTAGCATGAGAATAACATCAGAATGTAATTTACACAGAATAAGGGTTATGGATTTTAGCCAACATTTCTTACAATTTCTGTAATTTAGGCTACAATAAAAATATTTTTCTTTAATGATTCACTTTAAAGATTGAGGATTGTGTTTTATTTATTTATTTTAAATAGCAAAGAGTAAGTTTAATTGATAAGCATTGCATGGTTCTAGGGTGTTCCTTAATTATTTGGGGTACATGTCATATCCTCTACTTCCAGATGGGGCTGTGTATTGTTACAAAATATTACATATTGGTACCTGAACGAAATTGCCTATTTCATGAAATCCATTTTAACAAAAGGAGAATTACATTACGATACAAATCTTCAGTTACATTTTTCAGCTACTTTGCTATTTTCCACAGTTTGATAAATATATCAATATATAAACGTTGTAGCACGTTTTACCTTGGCATTTTTTCAACTCAAAGCAGTTGTACAACGTAAGAAAATAAACCTCAAGACTTGTTGTTTGTTAACGTAGTAAAAAAAATTAAAAAACGTATAAAAAACTGGTCTACCTCCAGATCCACTGACGCCCCAAAAAAAAAATATTAGAGCACAAAGGAATGAAATGAAAAAGCAACAATAAATCAGTACAAGTAGTCTTCAGTGCAAACAAACTGTTGTAAGTCAGTCTTATACTTACAGTTTCATACTTTAAGGCCTTTAGAGGCTTCACTCAGCAACATGTCTGCTCCCGGCTGACGGTGTCCCCGGCAGTAGAACATGAACACTGAGGGTGTGGATGCTGCTTGCACACAGGGACACCTGGTTGCCAAGTCTGAAAGCATCGGCAGAGTGTCCGTCGTGTTCCCGAGCCAGGTCACTGGAGTCCCAGGCGTTCAGGTAGACGGTAGACCTCTGTAGAGCCGTATCTCTTCCTGAACCTTCTCTGAAGCGCTGACGATATCCTCTGTTCTTTCTTCAGTTATCACGTCCTCCTCGGAAAATATCTCCCCAAGGGCCGAGAGCTTTGGGCCGCTTCTGCGAGCAAAAAGAGAACAAAGAAAGAGAAGACAAATAATACGATACTAGACCATCAGGGTCGACTCGCACAAGAAAAGTTTTCTCTGGAAAATGAAACGGGAGAAAAAAAAAAAACAGGTTGTCTTTATAAGTTTTACCAGTGTTGCTCCTGCAGTTGTACTGTCTTCAGCAGATGAGTCGTCATCTGGTTCACCAGCTGTCTCTTCAAGGACCTGTTCCTTCTGCTCTCGCAATGCAACTTTATTCTGTTTTCAATAGATTATGAGGGTCAAATATACATAGATATACAATGGAAGAGGAGCAAAACATTAGCAATAACAATAAGCATCTGTTGTAAGGTCCATCGCCTCCTCCTCTCGTCTGGTCCTGGAAATCAAACCTTTTTTTCTTCATGTGCCACTGAGCTACTTTTAAAGAAACGTACGCTTTACCCAGTTCTCTTCATACATCCATGTGTAGTCCGACACAGATCTTGGGCTACATTTTTTGGGACCAAATCAGAAGGACGAAACACTTTTCAATGACTATTTTTGTGCTAAATAAATGACAGGCCGACCAGATTTGGCCCAATAAAAAATTTGGAGGTCTTGTGCTTCGTGGTAAACTCTTACACAGAAAGAAATGATTGCCAGTAAACAGAATCTAGGCAGCAGTCATGTTTCTTATAACAGTTATTTGACAAAGTGTAGTTGTAGTATTTGAATGTGAAGGCCATTCAAGTCTGTCTGCATTTCTTTTCTTTTTCTTTTGCATTTCTTTTTCATGGGTTGCTAACGGTAAATGGTAAATGGACTGTACTTGTATAGCGCCTTTCTAGTCTTCCGACCACTCGAAGCGTTTTAACACAACATGTCTGTCACACCTTCATCCACTGATGGCTACCATGCGAGGTGCTACCTGCCCATCAGCACTGTCTAACATTCATACGCATTCACACACCGTAGGCACAGACTACAGGAGCAATTTGGGGTTAAGTGTCTTACCCAAGGACACATCGTAACGGACTAGCGGAGATGGGGAGCCAACCGCCGATCCTCTGACTGAAGGACGACCCGCTTTACCACTGAGCCCCAGTGTCATTAATTATATGCATTTTATGCCAATATCGAGAAATCCTTTTTTTTTAAGTTTCCCTGCAATTTCTCCTTGTATTTCTTTTGAAGGTAATGCAAGATTTACGTCCAGTGCCAAGGAAAGAGTAAACAGCGTGGGCGTTTTATGTAGTGAGGTTTAATGTAAGGGTGTGAAGGTTAGCCATGCAGCATGTGTGACTTTCACGCCTGAGGCAAGAGGTCATGTCCTACCACTGACCTAAAGTTGACCTTTTGTTAATTGCACCACAACATCTTTCCATAACCATAACCACTTGTTTTAACACAGAATACCTTAAAGACGTTTGACACTCTTGGAATACACTTGTTTGCTTTCTTGCCAAGAGTTAGATGAAAAGATCAATAAAGAACTGTCATATTTAACCATTAGATATGAAGCGGGAGCCGAGAGATGGTTAGCTTAGCTTAGCTTAGCATAAAGACTTGAAACGTGGGGAAACTACTAGCCAGGCTCTATTCAGAGAGCTGCAGGTCAGGGACCGACCAAGGTCACGGTTAAAAGAGACCCACATTGCATCACATGCTGTATTTGCCATATATATTGTGAACATATGATTTGTTTAAAAATGTTGTCCAACATCAATGTTCTGTCTGGTGATGGAGTTGGTGTTGGCTGTTGTATCGGTTTTGTGGGCTGGTCTGAGTCATTGTTTATTCCCAGTCTGCCCCCTGTGGGGTCACGAGGTAAAAAGTCCCTCGGGTAACAAATTCATTTTTGAATGAATTTCTTTTCTAATTTTACACAGATGGAAAGCACACAACCCAAATTTGAATTTCTTGAGACGCTGACAGTGATGATGGGATATTTTGAAACATCTGTCGGCTTTTCCTTTTCTAATCTAAATTTTTTTCCTCTCTGTTTATGAGAAAGTGACATTTGGAGGCAAAACCCATCGTGATATAATTTTGAGACATCTGTTGGTATTCGTCTTTTGATTTTCTCTCCGTCTCTCTCTCCCACTCACATCTGAATACAGAGCACAGCATGGCAATCCGTTAATTACACAGCTCCCAAAGTTCAATATTTCTTAGGCCATAACTACAAAGAAAAGAATGAAATGTATAAATAATGAATTTGGCATTCTCTGTGATTAAAGCTGAATATCAAACCAATCAGACAGTCGTTGCGGCAGCTATCTGATTATCATTCTCATACTTTTTTCCCGGCTGGAGCGATGCTCCGTTTCCTCAGCTTTCATGCATAAAACTCCAGGGAAAATAGAAGTGGAAAAAAATGGAAAAAAAAAAAAGGCATGAAATATTTGCTATTCATGAGTTCATTTTATTCAGATTTCCCTCTGTGTGATAGTTCATATCGCGGCTTAATATGGTTTCATGGAGACGGGCGTCTCGAGTGAGGCTGCGTGGAGCAGGTTTTTGTCTGTGAGAGACAAAGAGATGACTTTGAACTGTTTGCACGGAAAGTGCAAAAAACACGAAACTCTTTCACATTGGCTGTGACTCACGAGGTCACGCACGAGGTCACGCACACAACGAGGGGCGTCGGATGTGGGCCGGCATCACTTGACTTAGATGAAAAATAGATAGCGGCTCAATCTAAAACACTTTCTGTTTGCACTCCGGCACCGCATTGCCCCTGTCCTCCCACGGCACATGCCTGTCTTTGCTTGGAACAAAAAAAAAAATAATAATTTCAATTCAATCAATATAACTTCAGGCGATCCCTTTTTTTTTTTCACCGATTTCCTCGTTCTCATCGCCTCTCTCTGTCCTGCCATCTTTTTTTTCTTCCTCTCTACTTCTCTCCCACATCATCCACAGCAAATCCATCCAGCCATCATTCCCTCCACTCTTGTCCAACTCCCTTTGTTCCTCTCTCTCTCTCTCTCTCTCTCTCTCTCTCTCTCTCTCTCTCTGTGACTCAGAAAGTATTCAGACTCCTGACTTGAACACAGCAAACTCTCCCACTGAATACAGATCACATAGACAGGGGGGCGGGGGGGCGGACTGGCCACCGGGAAGTTCGAGAAGACTCCTGAACATTCAAGGCTGTACCGGCCGATGGTCACAGAGTTCATGTTTTTCAATTTCCAATATCAGTAGTTACTGTATGGTCCTCGGGCCATGGTGGGCACTCGCATTAAAAGGCCGGGTCCCCATAGCCGCAGACAGCACGGAGCATAAAGCTGCCTGTCAGACTGGGCCAATTTAAAATTCTCAATATAGTTATCTGCAGGGATGGCATCCAAACCTTGAAGTTGCCATCGCAGCGGCTCCCCTCGACAAAAAAGTCGATTCAATTTTGGATTACTGCAGAAAATAAGCTCTGTGGCCACAAGAGTTTATGAAACTTACACGTTTTCTTCAGCGAACTAAAATCTTTGCAAATGAAAAAAAATACTTTTAGGATTCTTTTCGGCGTGAGGAAAAAGCCAACGTTAATAATTAATTAATTAATCGCATGAGCGCTGGTACCCACAACGAGGCTTTAAAGGCGGAGTAGTCGTCGCCATGGAAGTTTTGTAGTCTCATTTAGCCGCTTCACGCGGCGCCGCTCTGTCATTGCAACCCACGTCGTGGTCGAACGGTGCAGTAACAATCTTTTCATCGTGATTTAAGCACTCTGCTGCCCCCTTGCGTCCACATATACAAAGTGCACCCCCTGATTTTACCGTCGCAACGTTGCTGTAGTAGTTAGCGGGTTAAGGGAACTGGAAGTGCAAAAATGCTGACTCATTTCCTTGTTTTAGGTTTTCCTGCAGCACTCCATGACGGGTCGTAGCGGTCCCTTCCCAATTTGGACCAAATTTCTGTTATTGTTAAAATTTCTTCGGCTCAGTCGTTCACCGTGATCGTGACGGACTGTGACGAGTGATCCAGCTCGCTCGGGCCGTTATTGTTTGGATTCAGTGCGGTGGTGAGATGCTTATTCTGTACAAACGGAGGCAGGTGGCAGCAACAATATCCTAAAAGGTCTTGAAGGTCTTAACAATCATCATTTTATAGCACAAAATCCATATTAGCGTTAAAATTACTCCGGACACTCAGATAAAAGGCCTCTCAAAGTCTCATCTGTGTTATTAATACACTCACCGTGATTACAAAACCCTTAGTTTTACTCATATCTGATTGAGATTTGCACTTGTCGCACCCGTCTCTCTTACTACCCTGTGAAAATAAAATATATTTTCTAGAAAACCCTGCTGAGGAGGTTTATTTTTTTAATTTTCTTTCCAGTGGTGGTGTTGCACGCCATCAGGATGCGTGTTGCTGTTTACGTGTCATCAGAAACTACGCAGCTTCCACTCGGCTCAGGAAACAACAGGGCAACCGTCTGTCTCAGAAATCCACTTGACATTGAGCTTCACGTCCTCTCGTCCGTCGGCCGAACCCATTAATGTGGCTATTTGTTTAGAGGCTGATGAGGATATTCAGTCAGCAGTGGGGAGGAAACAAGCGAGGCAAATGGGAGGAAGGCCGGCTATGATCCGCTCGGTTTGAAGCAAAAACCGACGCTGAGAGAGGACGAGAAAAATGTAATCTGCTGCAAATAGAGTCCAAAGGTCTTTATTGTCAACATCCCCGATCTACGGCATCTTCTTATTAACCTCATACCCGCGCTCAGATAATCAACTTAAATGAAGAATCACAAACAACCTGACAAACATCCTCTTCACCCAGACGGCAATATCGTGGCCTCCGTGTGTCTGAAGCCATCAGCTGAGCTGGGGACGAATCAGACCTCCACCTCCTCCTCGGAGCCGCGGCGTGTGATCTCCGCTACATCAAGGTGCAGCAGGATGTAAACAGCGAGAACGTTTTCTCAACCAGACACATCTCAGATGTTGTGTTTTCATTTCATCTCTGAGACTTGACAAGACGTGAAGCGATATTTAAGGAGGGATAACTAAATGCCATCAAGCCGATTTCACGGCTGCTCCGTCACCATGACAACGGCAGCGTTCGTTTTACCGTAACAGAAAAAGGTAAAGTGGGGGGGGGGAGAAGAAAGAAAAAGGTCTCTGCAGGGGATTTGAGTCTTTTTCACATTACTTGGTGAAATCATCAGGCTGCAGATTAGAAAGTCGCACTGTGGCCATGGCAACGACAGGGACAACAAAGCTGAAGTGACAGACAACATGAACAACAACTGAGAATAAACCTCCGAATGACACATTAGTGAGTCCTAAGATATCACGCTACTGAAGTGACAAAAGTTTTGATACTCAATATTCTATCCAGCAACAATGTCAAACATTACCTGGTTTTTAGCTTCTCTTTTCTTTATGGTATTATTATTTTGCCATTGTAAAATTTATATTTTTGGGCTTGGGACTGAACAAGCAACTCACCTCAATTGAGTGCAGTGGTGACGTGCTTATACTGCACCAACTGAGGAGGCAGACGTCAGCAAGAAGATCCTCAAGTGTCTTGAAGGTCTTCATTATTATTAGATTTTCTATATATGATACTTCATGACAGATCACCTATTTGCAGTAGTCGCACCCGTCTCTCTTACGGTTTTATCTTCTCAATTCTAGAGTGTTTTTAGGAGAAATGTCTTATTTCTTATTACCCTGTGAAAATTAAATATATTTTCTGGAAAACCCTGCTGAGGAGGTTGATTTGTTTTCCAGTTGTGGTGTTGCTGCTTACGTGTCATCAGAAACTACGCAGCTTCCACTCGGCTCAAAAAACAACAGGTCAACCTTCTGTCTCAGAAATCCACTTGACATCCTCTCAGCCATCGGCCGAACCCATTAATGTGGTTATTTGTTTAGAGGCTGATGGAATATATATACATACAGTATATGTCCTCATCCACTTCAGTGCATCGTGGCATAATTCTGCTGAACATTTTCTGAATTGTAATGCGGCAACATGATTCTGATGAGGACAGAAACTGAAACATCAGAAACTGAAACATAACAAAACTTAAAGAGATAGACTTCTGAGTTACTGGTTACCTTGAGACGGGATCCCCCAACAGCAGCGTATGGCTTTTGGTAGTGATTCCCAGATCCTTCCACTTGGGGCCCTCGGGGGCCACTGACATCCACCATCACCTCTCTGTCTCTCCGTCACCTCTCCTGTGCACTGTCTCTCTTAAGTAAACAAATTAAAAGGATTTGCATCATATCAGCATAATATCAATTTAAATAACGAAGGTATTATAATTTGTTTTTTTGACACTTGACCTTCTGCATGACAGGACCTCGAGATCAGGCCCTGGTCGATTCAATTTACATCTATGTGGTGAATTAACAAATTATTATTTATAATCACAAATAAATGGGAAGGTAATCAAATTCAGCACAAACGATACGCTGCAAACCCAACAATAAAAATAAAAATTGAATAGTAAAAGAATGTAGATTATAGTTGATTGAAAGTAATACCATCCCAGAATAATATTGGGCATTGTAACTAAACAAATTATATTTAATCATTTTAAATATGTTGCATTTGAGATTACGAGCATTGTTTTAAGTCACTCTGCAGGACCACTTTATTTTTCACTATCAATTTTCAGAAAATGTCTGATGCCGCGATACTTTAATGTGGCATGAGTAAAGTCGTGTTCATGATCCAGCTTTGTTTTGTGATACTTTACACCAAAAGATGCAGAAGAAATAAGACCGAATAAACGTGTAATGAAAAGATTGTCTTTCTACAAACAGCAGCGGCTCGCTGCCGTTTGTCATTCTGTATTTTGTTCTTCAATTTTGAACCGTGGCTCAGTTTTGTCAGGTAATTTTCCCGCCAGCGTCCAGCCAACAGAAGGATTTCATTTTTATTATGTGTCCCAATTAGTGGCGACGGCAAGATGCTCTTCACTGCCGTCCCAGCCTGTGATTTATCCAGATAAGACCCGCGTATTATTACATAAACGTCCGGCCAGCACAGCTTTCAGCCTCACAGTCCAATAAACAAAGGGTTACGGGGCTGACAATTTGTTCATCAGAGAGCGAGCGGCCCCTCGCTGTGCCTGTAATCATCTGACGGGGTCCCTCCACGACGGCAATCAGACACGGAGCCAGTTCAGACACAACGCTGGTCTCCCTCCAACTTCCTACATTTCCTCCTCTCTGAACCGAGCAGGGGAAAAGAAAACTGCATGTTTAAGTCGAGCTGCGGTTCCGCTAGTGGCCACTAGATGGTGGTTACAAGACGAAATCTGACTCTCTTGGAGTGAGGAAAACTCAACAACACTTTCTTTTTATTTGGATTTTTGGTTTGCATGAGAGTAATCTTGGCTCCTGGAGACATTTGGAACCAACTGGTTTCCTCGAGGGCAACACACACACTAATGACGGTGTACAACATCTGCTCACTGTTTTATGTAACTGCCACGCATACATCTGTAATGATGTACATCACTCTCCAATTTGCCTGTCTCGATGGCCCAGAAAGACTGAAATTCGATCACATTCCCTCCCCAGACTAGCGCATGCTGTCGGCCCACAGTGTGAGTTTATAGATTCACTGAGTTGTCCTGGAGGGTGGAGCGGGTGTAGAGTTGATTTAGCATAAAGTACAACTGATGCTTGTGGGGATGTCATTAGTTTTGTAGGTGTTTGGTCAAACCGAAGGATTAGCATTGGGAGCTGCCGGCACTAGATCGAAAGTCTGGAGATGACCAAAGTTAAGACCAAAGAATTTTATGATTTAATTTTTATCGCTCTCTCCGCAATGTTGGTTGACGATGGTTCTTAATATTGTTAATAGGCTGCCGTAAATACACAGGTACATTTTATAATTTTTTTTTTACAGTACTACAAATGTCCCGTGATCTTTGAACTTGAATCCGTTCCTGTTTTCACATCCCTTCTCTAGTAGGCTACCTGTGTATTCATGCCAAAGATCACGCAGATCTGAGGTTTAGAAAACTTGATTTATGGTTCAGAAATTTATTCGAAGGCACTCACGGCCTCCATCAAACATTTATTCGACTGCCCAGCAACATGACTAAACCTCACATCATTCACCTGTGAATGTGAAGTGCCTTAAATTCAGCAGCTTCGCCGAGTCAGCGTAAAAGGACGTGAGCTGTTGAAGGAGCAGGGAGCCGACTTGATTGGTATTCGAGGAGACCCCCCCACCCCCCCGACCCCCCACCGATCCCCGTGGCCGACTGGACGGAGACACCAGCAACTGAAATGCATTCGAGCACAAGTCGGGCGACGCGAAGCCACAAAAGCGAATGTGACATCTTCCGTTATTGTTGCCCTGCCCACACGTGTCGCTGTCAGTTCACATCGGTGCTGGAATCGGGGCTGCGGCCTGATGCAGATGTGAGGAGTCGTCCACAGAAATTAGATATGAGCGGTAACTCTGGATCGAGCACGAAGGCCCGCTGTGGGAATAAAGCTGCTTGTCTCTCTTTTTTTTTCTTTTTCTCGGAACGGTTCTACTGTCTGGGTGAATTTTCTCATTTCATACTTTATCCACCTGAAACGCTCCTGTGTCTCTATTTCTCCGTCTGATCTCCACCTGTGGCCACCGTCTTTCCCTGTCGTTATTTCTTTCTTTTGGTCTGTCGACTTGTCACTTTTGGCTTTTATCGGCCTCTGTTCTTCCCTTCATGTCTCCTCCGCTCCCCTTCTTCTTTTTACATCGTCGCTGGGTCTTTTACCTCAGCCCTCCCTGTCTCCGTTGTCCCGTTGGATTAGAGTCCCATCGTCTGCGCTCCACTTCGAATTCATCTAACATTAGTCGTTACTTTCTCCTTCTTCTTCTTCTTCAACTTGGCATGTTGCTCTTCACGCATTCGACTAGATCTGTGGTCTCTCTACGTTCGTTTGAGGTTGCCATTCATTTTTGTTTTCATAAAAATAAACTTAAAAGAACCAATCATAACAAGCATAACCTCCGTATAGAAATATAAAACACATATAGGGGAGACTGAGGAGAAAATGATGAAATGAAAACCCCTTTTAGATCACATCCTGGCAGCATAGCGTCTTGCTTATAACAGTTTGATTCATGAATATAGAAGTTGGTCTAAATAACAACTAAATGAATTAAATAAACTTCCAGTCATGATTAATGGATTTCTTAAGAAGTGATGCTAATTGTGGGTTGATAAGATCAGCCATGACATCACGTCCTTCCCCCTCTTGTGTCTGGTTTTTTTCCCCCCGGATTGCCTCATCATTAATTTGCCAGAAATGATCCAGCAAAGCTTTAACACGAGTCCTCAACTCAAACCAGAAATAAGTGTCGACCCTGCACAAGCTGGACCTTGATAAAACCTGGACAGCAGTGTGGATAGATTATAAGGATTGCCATAGTGCATCTCTGGACCTCTTTATCCCCCCTCCTCTCCTCCCTCTCCTCCCCCTCTCCCTCTGCCCACATCTCATTTTCTCTGCTCTCCATTATTATCTCTCTTCTCATCACCTCCGCTCAGCGATCGGCCCATCTGCTCATCCCTCACTCCGTTTTCTTTCTTTCAACCTGGTATCTATTGTCCAATTTATACTTGCTTTAAAAGCCTCTATCTGACATTGTCCTCCCATAAATCTGTGAGATTATTATCACTTTGGATAACGTGGAAGGGAACGCCGTGCGGTCCGGGCAAACCTTAGCATCCTTTGAGTACCGAGTACGCTGCCTTGGGCCTTCAAACGAAATTATAAAATGTTGTAAAACATTTGCACTTGTCATCAATTTTCTTTTGCGTGATGTTGCATGTAAGTGTTCACATATCGACGAGTCACATTATCTGATAAGACAATATTATACTGCAGATATAAACAATGTTATACTGCAGATATAAACAATATCATACTGCAGATATAAACAATATTATACCGCAGATGTCATTACTGGCCGTGGTCCATGTTGATAGTGGTTGGCCGACCGGTTGCCATCCACAGAGCCACATATTGTTTTAAACATAACTGTCAGAACAGGGATTTTTCAGCCTCCTTTCTCTTCAGATTTCAGCAATTACAGATCATACTAATTTGAGTTTGGCGCATAATAATCAGAGAATTTGACGACCTCGAGGTTGAGAATGTTGAGAATGTTATTTTAGGCCCAAATTAACCAAAACCTTTGTTTGAATTCACAACGTGAACCACGTGTTTACCGCAACCCGTCGGTTAGAGAGCGATGCCAGGACGCTCTCACAAAGCCTTAACTTGTGACGAGTTAAAGTGAGACTGTGTCAAATTTTGAGTTTCTGAGGATTCAGTTCAACTCACTGGATCGAAGCTCGGTGATTAGGAGACTTAACCCGCGTGGTTGGAACTGAAGCGGCTCCAGGAGTAAATCTGCATCCTCTTACTTCCCAGGCAATATTTAAATGTCAAACTTACCTCCTGTTTCTAGTCGCGCCTCCTCGTAATCCTTTCATGCAGAGGAGAAGGATTACTCACTCCTCAAGTCATTAGCATATGTAGACGTCACGCCCCTTCAGCAACATTTCTCCAAACTCCGCTCAGAGTGCACATCCAGACTCCAGCTAAACCTTTATCTCCACTCTGCCGTCTTAAGCGACCGGGACGATGATGAATGATGATTTCTCCCCGTAGCTGCAGTTCTAGTCGGAGAAGAATCAATGCAAAGTCGTTGGAGACTCATCCCGCTCTTTGTATGCCCGCCACAGCGCAGCCACAATGACCACGAGAGAATCACAACGGGGATTCATCAATCAGAACCAGCTGAAAGAAAAAGGAAGAAGAAAAAAGAAGAAAAAAGATGGAAAAAAAAAAGCGCATCAGTATATCGGCGTGTGTAATGATTCTAAAAACAAATGTTCAGACCTTTTATCTAATCAATGCGAGGGTATAAAACTCACTTGTCTTGTCGTCCTCACCTTGGGAGCCGCACAGTCCTCAACAACCACACTGCTGTCAGAGATCATTTGAGGAAACTCACAGATTAATGTGTACGTCGTGGATTTATGTCCGTTTACTTTATACTGTGAAGTGTTGGTTCACTTTGTTCATTCGTGCCGTTCAAACTCTGCTCGCACCGAATGAAAACGACACGTTAAAATGTGATTCTGTCTTCTTTTTATGTGTGTTTTGTTCCGACGTGGGGTAATCAAGGTCCTTTCCATGTTTCCTTCCACATGTTTTCCTCTTGAAGGCCTTCTATCTACGATGAGCGCGCTCGTTCAACCGTAAAAACGTCTCTTTGAAAGCGCTGTTCAAAGTGGAGGGATGCAAGATGAGTAAAATGGAGCATTTAAAATAAATACTAAATGGACACAGAACCCACAAAGGCCCACTGAGACTTTTTGTGGTGCTCAATTTGGGAATATGCATCACTAAAGGCACAATATCAACAGATTCCGTTTGAATTCATTCAAATAATTTTGTCATTACTCATGCCCTCTCCTGTGGAGTTCAGCCCAAAAAAACTAGTTGGTTAGGTTGAGGAAAACATTGTGGTTTATGTTAAAATAAAGATTATTTTTTTTACGTGACATGTCTTATGTAGTTTGCGTTAGCTAAGTACATAAGTTATGAAACAAAAGTTGACTTTTGGTTGTCTCCTGACTGAAAGTCCTGTTTGTTTGACCCCTCCACCCACCTACCCTGACCTCCACCCACCCTGAACCTGACCTCCACCCAAGTGGACTCTTTGTGCTCCATCAATATCTCGATGGAAGCCCTGCACGTCCTGGTTCGCGATTACGTGGGTTGTATATTGACATAATTGCGGTGCATTACTTCTCGTAGGTACAAGTACGAACGTTGAATGAGAACAGCCGGCTCTACACATACAACATGCATAAATGGATTTATTTATTTTAGTCACAATGTGGGTTAACACTTGTTATCACCATTAAAAGTTGTTCCTGGCGAACATGTGTAGAGTTGCCCATTTACACAGCCAGCAGACACAGAGCGACAGCATTGATTTGGCAAATACAAGTCCAATATCAACTTTCCTAACTCCTAGTGTTGCTCTCTAACTCCCGAGGGAAATATCTGGCGATTTAGCTGCTTAAATGCTCCCCGATGTTCACCAGCTATTGCTAAGTTTATCTGTCTGCTGTCTGGTGCTGGGCAGGTAACATGTAGTGGATTTATTAGAGCTTTTTTTATGAAAACATCAGTGCGCTGCCTTGGAAACGGGGGTTGATGAAAGACGGAAGAGTGAACCAAAACAATAAACCTGTGAGCTGTAAAACCAAAACAATGAACTGAAAATGAAGTCATTTGACACGTTAATATAAAACATATTGATTTGTTCAGCTGTAACCAAATGCCTGTTGAGCTCTCGGAGGAAATCGCAGTGCTGCATAGTAGCATAAGGCTATTAAAAACCCCTGTGCATGTGGAAAATATTTTTTTTATTTAAAAATGTTTCTGCATCAGCGAGAGCATGTGTGGTGTATCTTTTGCCCGGCTCACAAACGTGTTTCTAACCAGAAGGCCACATAGGTTGGAGGTCGGAGCGGGTCAGACGAACACAGGACTTCCACCAAAGAGGCCGCTGTTCATGTCCAGTGTGAAAAAAAAAGAAATCAATGTGGAATTATTTTAATTTATGTCCATAACTTAAAGCTACTGCAATGAATTTTCAATCAGTATGATTTTGGCGGTCCCTGTGGACAAAAGCGGTAGTGTCTCTGAGCACCAGATTTCCTTTAGAAAACCATTAATTTTACTGCAGCAGGTTCAGATAGCCTCCAGCAATATGGCTGGCATGGTTTACTAAACATAACCAAATTTTGTTGTATTATTATTGTTGTTAACCACATGTTTAAAACTGAAATTGTAATCAAGGAAAACACATGTTTGCCTCTAACCATAATTGAAAGTGCAGTTTAGTTGTTTTGGAATGCACTTTTGTGGGAGACGGGGTTGGTAATGGGGACATGGATACAGATGTCAGCGGTTTAGAGGACAGCTGAGCACAATAAAGCCAACCAAAGGAAAACTAAGCCTATAATGTGGACTAGCGTTCATATTCAGCATCATCCTCCTCCATTTGTTTTTCATTGGTATTCTTTTCCTATTTCTCTGAAACAGGGATGTTGTGCCTCCGTTTGCTCTCCACCGCTCTAACGAACGACCAATCGATGAGGACGGGGCGGCCTCGGCTCGAGCCCGGTGTCATTTAGAATTTCGTGGACCGACCTGTCCGCCTGTCCGCCTGTCTGCCTGTCCGCCTGTCCGCCTGTCTGCCTGTCCGCCCGTCTGTGGAGCTTGTTAGTTTGTTTTGAAGTGAGGTTTGGCCGGTGATGTATTAACTCTAAGACTGGGGTTGCGTTCTCCTTCACCGACACAAGACCCAAGGGAACAAGATTGTGGTGCAGAGGGCCGGCAGCTGAGCGAGAAGAAGAGGTAGGGGGAGCCGTGCTGCAGTGGTATGGTTTCCCTTGGCGTGGTGCGTTTCTGCTGAACTGATGACTTTTTCATTCGTCATTATCAGATATTACAACCTCATGTTTTACACAGGCTTTGTGTCGACCTCGGTAACCACGCTTTTTGTGAAAAAGTATATAAAAGTGTTGATGCAGATGAATATGAATGGGAAAACTTCTGTTGTCGGGTCAGGTGACCATATTTTCAAAACCCCCCCCCAAACCGGGACCCTTCATGTGAATGTACTTTTGCAGTGTGCGCAGAACGCAGCGTCTTCATATCCAGGTACTTGAAGGACGAGCAAACCTTCTGTAGCTCTTCAGAAAAGACCGACAGGCTCTGTCTGAGAGAGTCGCGAGCGTCAAAGAGGGAGAGCGTCATAGCAACAGCGTCATAGCAACAGGCTTGACAAGGACAAGTTGATCGATTGTCACACATACAGATAAGTCGGCGTTGAATTCAGACGTGTGGTGTATTGTTGATGTTTTTACATTTGGTTAGGTAATAGTGAGTAGAATGTAAGCGGCAAAAAAACGGTGGAGTTATCTAAATAAATAATTTGTTGCATTGAATTGTATCTGTTTGCAATTATAAACTAAACTATTTATATATATATATATATATATAAAAAAAAAAAATTGAATTTCCTTTAAGTGTCCTAGTTTGAGTACGTGGGACCTTTCCTGCACCTCCTCCTCTTCGCCACCCTAAACTTCTTGGTTTCTCTCCATCTAATTCTCTCCTACGATGGCAGGACAGCCAAAAATAGGACCCGGAGGTTAAATCTCTCAGATCCGCCCTTCCCTCTGAAAATGTGACACGCAGTCATTCAAACATCTTTCCATTTTACTGCGTACTTATAGGGAGCAGTGGACTCTGTGAGAGAGAGAGAGAGGGAGAGAGAGAGAGAGAGAGAATTGGATTTTATATAATAGTGCTGAGCCCAATAAAGGAACTTAATGGATATCTTCAGTGAACACTGTGCTAATGTAATAGCCTGATCTCTGTCTCAGTTACAGCTCATGAGTCTGAGGGAATGCTGATTATTTGCTAATTAACTGAAAATAAATATGGATGGTGAAACCACTTTGCAGAAAAATAACCTGCTGATAACACAAAGGTAGTTCGCACATTCAGAGAAATGTAAAAAAAAAAAAAATGCGGTTTCAATAATAATACAACAAATAAAAAAAAAAGCCATTTAATTAGCAATTTACTGTTAAACTGTTCTCCATTTGCTGCGACCGTGCAGTTATGCGAAAGCTGCAATAACATGGAGCTCCGAGGGTTCTCACGGTCTTACCAAACCAAAATGGTCTCCCCGTTTCAGAGCCGCTGTGACAACTTGAGCATTATGTGACGTCCCGGGAGACTCGGGAGAAATGGGCCAACTTGCAAAAGCAATATCGCTCCAGCCACGAATAAATCACCGAAACCTGAAAGCTATCAGAGTTAGCGGGTTGCCAGGGGAAATGATTATGGGATTAACGTTTGGGGAAAGTGTGTTTTTGCAGCATCAGTCACCGAAGCGATTAAAGTAATACAAAACCTTCAACAAGAAGTGACGGGGGGAGGAAATAAAGCTCTGGGCAGCCCGAGTTCTTTATTAAAGGCGATTGGGGTCCGGAATGAGCCGCCTCTCTGTCCACCTGGTGCGTCCTCGTCTCCAAGTGGAGCTCTTGTTAATGTTCTGCTGGTAAAGTTCACATGAGGAAACCTTGCATTTGGTTAAATTAAAGAAATCTGTAAGGCACCAGATTAATTTTTGCATTGTATTGCTTTCGACCCGTGTGCAAAGGCCTTTACTTTGAGGCACGTTAGGCCAAAACGGACGAGTACGCAGAACCTCGTGTACGCCGGAAGTATGACTTTGACTTAAAGGGTCAAAGGTCAATCATCAGCTCTACTCTGTGTCAGTACTTTGCATTGCTTTGAGTTAAATGCTAACAGTGTTGAGATGATGGAGTTCAACCTCTCTGGTTGAAAGTGTCACCCTTGTTTGACCCCTGTGACCTTTTACACCTGTAACCCCAATGGTAACATCACACCTGTACATCACCGCGGCGAGGAGAGACGTTACCGCTCCATGAAAATATTGTTCTCTTTAGACCACCAGGGGTTTAAGTTACTCTTTTAAAACATGATTCGGGTGTTTGAAATATAGTTTTGTAGACTTTTGGGAAGCAAAACATAGCAGGAAACATTCTTTACCCACAAAATTGAGCCACACATTTCATAAAGAAAAGTTACAAACACTGAAGAAGTTTGCAGAAAAGTTGATTCAGCTTCTGAATCTTTTTAAAACTAAAACATCCAACATGTTTGATTGTCTTTTACTAGTTTCCTCCTATAGAATTATATTATATTAATATATATATATATATATATGAACATTGAGTTACACATTTTCATAAACCATTTGTAGTTTTCAGGTTTGTTAACACAGTGATCGGTCGTTCTGCAATGTTTGCAAGTTTTTTTGTTTAGTTTTAAGAGGTGAACATGCATACTGTATATTTCACGTGTTAACATGTAATGCTACAGGTTTTTTTTGACAAAAACTAAGACTGGCTTTTCCAACGTGGTGGAGTGTTTTCATCACTGTATTTATCAAGTTTGTATTTAATTAATCTTCTCAGACACGTTTTCATCCAAATATAGAAACCTTTTTATTTTACAATTTTCAGCAAAAATATCATACAATTCCAGTTTAATTGTACAGTTTGTTAAATATCTAAATACACTTTTACAGTTGCGAAGTCAGTAGAAAAAAATATTGGAGATTTTTTTTCGTATGGAGATACAAAATGTACACTTCCCTTCACACACGGACACAACATGGTGTGACTGACCGACGCCAGCTGCCGACATTAAAAACCTTTACGCTTATAAAATACGACTTCTTTACACTGCTCACCGAATTTCAGTACACCTCAATAAAAAGTATTTTTATATCACAGCAAAAAAAAAAAAAAAAATGACGGCACAGTTACAATGGATTTACTCCAAAAACTGTGGAGAAGTATTGTGTTAATTAATACTCTTAACCACAGTGGATAAAAGCTGGAATAAAGCAAATGTAAACAGACACCATTTAGAACGAATCTAAGTTTGATGTAATAAAAACATACTTTACATGTGCAATGGAAAGGTACGACGTACTCTGAAAAGGTTACAATTAATCAACTTTACTTCAAGGGATACAGTTAGCAACATCTTGGGCAATGGATCGGTCCAATTTCCCCACAGAGAGCAAATCAATTCTATTTCTGCAGTAAACAATGACTTGTTGTTGTTGTTGTTGTTGTTGTTGCTGTCGAGCACAGCGATGGCGCAGACATTTAGACACACTTTGACATCCTCCGGTTCTCTTCAGATCTCCTGGATTTTTTTTTTTTGTCGTCACTGTTGTTTCTCGAAGAGACTTTAATAAAGAGAGCTGCACCGACTGAACGCCGGCCGCAGGAACTGCGAGCTGTGCAATTTGGTAAGTAATTACCAAAAGGTGGCTGCACTCTGTAAACCAGCAACGAGAGCTCGGCAGGAAGCCAGATACAGAGTACAACCTCCTACTGAGCTACGACTTAAAGCTGGATTCATTGATACACTGGCCACTCGGGGGGCTTTCTAACGGCTAAATGTCCCACTGGTTTCACCGGCTAGTCAGTGATATGTTACCTGTCTGCTCTCTGGCGTACAGGTAACATACCGCGATCACATTGGATTTAGTGAAAACGGCTTCCTGCTGCAGCTGGAAACCGAGCTGATTAGAGGAGACGTCACAGTACATCTTCCCCAACGCCAAAACTAAACGGAGCCAAAAGAGGCTTAAAATGCTCCGAACTAGCTAGCATGTCAGCAGAGGTTCATCTGAGATATTTAAAAACACACTACTTACATCATCACCACCGTCACTGCCGTGCAGCTGCTTAGTGTGGCCCTTTAAATCGAAGGTTTAGCTGACAGGAAACAAGTTTACAGTCACCAAGTTGTCATTTGAGGAAACACCGCCCAAAACGTTGCCGTGCGCATTCGGCCCTCTGACACAACTCGGTCCACAAGGACAGTGTTGGTATTAAACAGTCGCGACAGTCCTTCGCAATAAGGTCACATGATTGAACGGTCCAGATTGCACTACTGATCCCAACAGGACAGCAACATCAGCCCAAGAGTAACAGTGTTTATAAAAAAGAACGAAGACGAGTAGAACGGTGGAGGAAAAAATAAGTTGGATCGGGGCGTGTGAACGAAGGTCAGATGGGTGGTTTAGTTTGGTCCTGGAGTGGAAACCTGGCTACATTAATGATTCAGTGGTCTGAAGCAGCAATTCCCACTCACCTCTTCACAATCTGACAAAGGACAAGTTGTCCATGCGTGTAGTGACAGAGAGGTCGGGGGGGAAGGACACCGACACCATGAGTTCAATAGAAAACTCTCATATCAGGATTGCAAAGTCAGGACCCCCCCCCCATAAGACCGGTGAAAGAAATGATGACTGATGGATTTTGCAAACAAAAATATAAGAGATGTGACATTTGTTGGTCAAATCACAGATTAGAGACATACACGACGCGTTGATTATCAACTATATAGATTGTTATTCCCCTCTAACTTTTTTACACCGTGGGTTTTGAACGCAATTGTATTCTTTCTTCTACACCGCAGCCGTCGAGTGGCTTCACAGAACCACGACCTTCAGCCATCACTGGCGGGGAGAACAACACACGAGAAAATGGCCTGAAATCATATTCAAGACCTTTGTAGTGTCTCATGGACAAACGGCCGCAAAAAAAAAATAAAAAATAGTCACTGAAGTCCACAGTGATGCTCAATCTGAAGCACCTGTTTTCCACTATCGAGATTTAAATTAATTGTTCATTTGGAGAAGCTATAAACATCAGCAAAGCTACATTAGTATTGTTCAACTAAGCTAAATGTGTTGCTCAATTGAAATGACTGAAAAAAAAAACTGTAAAAAAAGATGGACATTTGAGTTAATAAGTGATAAAATCCTTCATATCGTCTGTAACATTTCACTCTAACCTGCACAGAGAAATGTAAATTCATCAAACAGATACGTCCAAGTCGGCTTCATTTGTGATTTCAAAGTACCTTGAAGGCATGTTGAGGATATGACATTTTGTTTTGGTCTATAACTGATTGTTAAAATCTAACTGAGCGCAATACCTGGAAGGGATGATTAAAATGACACGTACTATACATTGTTCTGCTCCACAAAATGGGATTAGAGGATGGGTGCAGGCGACAGACCAGAACATCCTATGAAATCACGTTGAGCAGGAAACTAAATCATCATCAGCTGAACCGCAGGATCAAAACCAACGATAAAAGAACATTTCATTAAAAACAGAAAGGAAAACAACAGAGATTCATAAAGAAAAGAAAGAAAAAAAAAGGTGGTAAACAACAACAATTCCCTTTCCCATATAAGTACTTTGGATTGAACGAGTGGGGAAAGACAACAGCATCATATCGTGATTAAAAGAGAACAGAGGTCTTCTTAGGGCTATAGGTAACTCTTCAAGGCAGGAGGAAAACATGGTGGAGAAAAAGAAAAAAGTATCTTTAGCTCTATTCACAGCCAGCAGTTACACGTGTGTTCATACGAGAGTCACAGAGCCAGTGACGCCTTCCATGTCCGGCACCGGAGTCCAGGTCCACTCACGTTCAACTCCAGGAGAGAGTTTTTCGAGGAAAGTCACTTCCTGAATTGAGTGAATCAATCCTTCTGCTGGACATTTTGGACCCCACACGCACACACACACGCACACACACACGCACACGCACACGCACACGCACACTTTCTGAAAAACAGACCCATCCACATAGTCTTCTTCCAACAAGGCACGAAGATTTCATTCAAGTTTATCGTCACACAAGTGCTTTATGCATTTTAAACCCACATTCGTCTCCATCCCACAGCTACCTCGGCGAGCCCATCGAGTAATTCTCCCATTCGTCTCCCCTCCCCTCCCTTTCCCTCCTCTCCCCTCTCCTCCCTCCTGCTCGCACTGTACTCTAAAGTGATGTGTCAGCTCGGCAGCCGGCCAATCGGGGGAGGGGTGGGGGGGGGGAAGGGAGGGGGGGGCGCTGCAGTGAATCAGCTGGCCTGCCAGTCACGTAGCCAGTCATCCGGCCGGCCGGGCGTCCGTTTCGCAGTCCTGCCTGCTGCTTGGCGCCGTGACGTGACCCCCGCGCTCGGCGGTCTGCGACGGGGTCGTTCCGGCGACTGATCGGCGGAGACTTGTGGAGCAGCAACGGGCGCTCAGAGCACCACGACAACAAACAAGCCCCTGGCCTCAGAGAGCGCTCGCCTCTGAGGAATGAAAGCGGAATGTGGGGCACAGTAATCAAACCCACGGACGACTCATTGATAAATACAGCAGCGGGGGGGGGCTGGGGGCTGGGGGGGGGGGCTGAGAGAATGGAGGTAAAAAGGAGCGAGGTTGCAGTCCCTTTCTGTTGCACTTTCTTTTTTCAACTTCCACCTGCTACATTTAAAGCAGCTCGGCCCACAGAGAGGAGGAGAGCAGAGACCAGACTACAACAGGCCAAAGGGGGGAGGGGGGGGGGGGGGGGGGGGGGGGGGGGGGGGGGGGGGGGGGGGGGGGAGTGGGGCGGGTGTATGAGGGTTGTAAAGGAGAATCAATTCACCAGGTGATTTTCAGAGTGGTTCTGCCTGGCTTCACCCAGGTGTCAGGATGACTTTGACTCAGTAGGAGCCCCCCCCCCCCCCCAACCACCCTCCCCCAGGGAGGTTGTCAGCACTGGAGAGACATAAGGGGATTTGAGAGGGAGAATGGAGAAGGTGGGCAAAGGTGCAGTCATGCAGGCAGATGGAGACGGACGTACAGACGAAGCCGGACCCAGGAGAGACGGCAGGGGGGGGGGGAGACGGGGCGGGGGGGGTAAAGGCAGATAGACAGAGATGGGAAATAGAGGTAAAAAAAAGTGTGCGGGGGACAGAAAGGTGATAGATAAAGCTCGTGAAAATTTGAAATAGACAAACGAATGAGAAAAAGAAAGGAGAGGAACGTCAGATAACTGATCGACAGACGGAAGTGAGGAAGAACAAACACACCTCACACGAGGAAGCCCCCTCAAACACAAACCAATCAAGAGTTGAGCCCAGTCTATCCTCCAGCTCCTGTGTTTAACCAACTCCCCCCCGAGGTGTCCCCCCCCCCCTCCCAACCCCCCTAAAAGAGAAACAGCTGGCACCTTGGCGCCGGTAAACGGGGAACCAGAGTTTACAGCAGCAGCACGTCAGCGTGCGTCGGGAGTCTCTGGATTTCTTTTTCTTTGTTTTTCCTCAGTTGGCCCGGTTGAAGTGGTCCAGCACGGTGGCGTTGGTTTTCTCGAACAGCCACTGCTGGCTGGGGGAGGAGGAGTCGCACGTGTTCATGAAGACCCGCCGCTCGTTGGGGCTGCAGTCGATGCAGCTGTTGCTGACGGAGTGATACAGAGTCTTATCCTGGAGGACAAAGGGAGGGAGAAACAGGAAGGGTTGTCAAAAGAACTAAATTAACCTTTTTCCCCGTTTTAAAATGTACCCGTAGACCCGACCGGGGTTGCGTCATCTGGCTAGGCCACGCCTCCTTTTTAAGGGGAAGGAATTGCGCCGGTCACGTAACGAGGGAAACGGAAAAATACCCAATACAGTCGTAGAAACAACCGCACTAACAACCAAGGCGCTTTAGATATGTGAATATTTAGTCGGTCGGTCGGTCGGTCGGTGTGGTGGATGGCTAAACGATGCTGGTTGCAGTTACTGTGTCGGATAGCTAACTAGGTAAAAAAAAAGAAAAAGAAAAATTAAATTCTCCAAAAGGTTTAGTGTGTTTTATGCCTATTTGTAATCCCACAGGGTTAGAAAAGAAAATAAAATAAAAGAAATATCCGAATACCAAAAGTGAAATATCTACCCACCGAACGAATATGTGAATAGTCAAATATTCCGGTCCATCCCTAGTGTCGCAAAACGCTCGGGTTCAGACGAGGTTGCGAAATTATTAATCGACTATGTCTATAAAACAAGCATTTGTTTAACAAATCTAACAAATGCATACAAACTTGTCAAAGTTATAATACAAACACACGTCAAATCGCATCGACGTCTATTGGATCTACGTTCTTTTACCCCCCCAAAAAAGGATCCCGGCCACTTAGTATCTATCCAAGTCCAAATTAACCCTCCTGGAAGGTTTGCTACAACATTTTGCTTTGAGATGCCCATTTTACATTTTCCAAAGCATGAAATAACATCAGCTGAAACTTGCATCAGGTTTTCTTTTATCCATCACAGCATGGTGACGGCACTTTAATCTTACCCAGTCAGCAATTTCTGAGCAGAATACCCAATAAAACACTAACATGAACTACAGATATATAAGGACATGAACGTTTTTCTTTTTTGCTTCTACGCGTTTACTGCAGCAAACAAGCTGGTTTGTGTGGCGCCGCCTCACTACATCCTAGAGGTGTTGCAGGAATAAAAACGTGGCCTCCTGGATGGCGTGTTTTTGTTATTAACCGAGCTTAAACGCGGCAGCATAATGAGGTCCTTTGAATATCCATCAGCTCGAGGGTAGGGACTTTTAAAATGTGCAGAACTTTACAGAATGATTAAGTAGCCTTGAAGTCATGTATTTTGAAGCAGTTGTGTTATTAGCTTTGTTGTTTTGTACAGGAAAAAAAAAAAAAAAAGGAAAAGGAAAAGGAAAAGGAAGGGGTCGAGAACAAAATGAGAAAAAGGGAGCGAGTGATACACGGAGGCGGTGTGTTTACAGTCGGGGGCGCCGTTACCTTCCTGTAGCGCCACAGCTGGTTCCCCTTCATGCCGTGGCAGTCGTACAGGGTGACGGGGCTGTTGTGGGACACGGCGTCGAAGCAGACCTTCTTAGTGTGCATGGGGTCGCCCACCCGGACGTCCTCTCGCCATCCGAACGTGAACACCTGAGGGGGAAGGGGGGGGGGGGGTAGAGGGGGGGCATGAATAACTTGGATGAAGAAGACTGTCGCTGGCAAAAGGGTGGGAAGTGGAGCTTATGTTGGGATCGCTGAGTCAACGACTAGTTCCAAAGTAGAGAATGGTCGGCGCTTCACTTTTAAGCTAACATGGCGGCGAAGTCTTTGGGTGGAATCCAGCCGGCGACTAAACTCCCGCGTTGACGGATCGATCCTCAGAGCAACTCAACAAACACCAGCTTTCTTTCCAATTGACTGAAAGTTCTGGAAACAGCTGGTAAAGCTTAAATACAAATGTTCTTTTACATCTGCGTCGCTGTGGGGGTTTACGAAAGACGTGAAATCTTGTCATCTTAATACAAAAAGGCTCTCTTATTGATGTAAAAAGAAAAAAAGAAAGAAAAAAAAAGAAAGCAAGAAAATAATCTCGTCAATCTGTGAGCTGGAGGAGTGACGAATGCTCCGACGTCACTAAGACTTCCTGAAGGAGCTCCTCTCGTCGGGAAAACAAAAATCCCAAAAAGGACAGCTGCCAGAGGCCCCGCTGCCAGAGGCCCCCGCTGCCAGAGCCCCCCCCCCCCAACCTCCCCAACCCCCCCAAACCCTCCAGTGATTTGCAGCGAATCAATTTCTCACTGGAGCTGAATACAAATTGCAACGGTGACACAGATTAAACAATGCATCTTCAGATTAAGGCAATTAAAGTGTCGGAGCTCGGAGGCGCACTATTTGAGCTGCGGGGACAAAAGCAGACGTTCAATCCATTAAGGTTGTATTATGAGCTCGGCTTAAAGATCTTCCGTGTGAAGAAGTCCTTTGGAAACAATGCAAAGATAATGAGGCGCGTTGTTGTTCACGTGCCTGCGTAAGTTCATTCGACACGGATGCTTGTTGAGTAGATGAAATACATTTACTAAGGAGACTAAGGAGATCTGTTAACAAAGGCTTAATCTCACGAGAAAGAAAAAAAGTCACAATTCCTCTTGGAAATCCGCACCACTCTCAGCATTGGCTCTCCGTGAGCCGTTATGTTTGAGACCTACAAGAAAACCCATCAGGTGGATTAAAAAAGAGGCGACATTTTAGACCCAATCCAACACTAACCAATAGAAACCTACCCGAACCTGGCGTGCATACACCAGCACCCCGAACCCTAAACCCCCTCATTAGGAAGCAACTGCAGACAAAAAGAATAGCAACAGTTGAACATATGAATCAGCCTCAAAAAGAGTATTTCTCCTTCGTGATCGCGATGACAGGTCACATGATCAGAGCTGTCCAGATGACTCCGCTTGGCTAGCGCACATTTTAACACACAGACCTGCGACCTTACTGGATTCAGCCCAAAAGGAAGGCTGCGTCCTACGAAATTAGGAAATGATTTCTCTTTCAACTTCTGTTGTAACTGCAAAAGGGTTTTCTTCCCATTATCTAATCCTCAAGCTCTTCCAATAAGGACGGACTGTACATTTCTGAATGTTCCCCCAGGATTGTATAATAAAGCCTGGAGGGTTGGAACAAGGCTATTCTCTGAAAAGGTGATATCCGGTTGAGCTCACCTGCCCGTGGCTCCAGCTCACGTCGCCCCGGCCCTTCACGCAGCTCTCCAGCCGGACGGGGCTCCCCGACACAAAGTGTTTACTCTCCATGCACATGCCGCTGCCCACGTTTCGAATCTGCGGTCACAAACACACGCAACGGGCCGAGTCACCGACAAGGACACAAAAAGGACAGTGACATAATCACACAGGGCATTATGCACTACTATGTTCATGGCCGATTTAAGTTTTTAGAATTTGGGACCCTCAGTTTATTTGGGGAGGCAATAACATTCAGATTCTGATTGCATGAATGTGCTCTCTCCTCTGCGAGTGCCGAGTCCGAGCAGATTTCCAGGCAGCAGCAGCCTGGTGCGACAGACAGACGGGATTATTGGAGCCAACTGGCCAACATTTTCTTGACAGCCTCATCAGTTATTTTGGAAGAAGCTGCTACAAACGATCCAGACTTTTTGGTCTGATGGTTATATTAAAAATATCAAAACAAAAAATGTTCAGCGTGTGAGCACAGCCCGGCTTGATAAATGACGAATAGTTTTTTTTTTTTTTTATTCCTCTCTTTTAAATGTCATGTGAAACAAAAACAAAAACAAATGAATCAAATATCGACATTTGGTTTCACAACTTCGTCATCTGGTCCAAATGCCTGAATGAAATTTCTGTTATGCAACAAAAACACGGACTCGTTAACAACCAATGAGGAAAAGACTCAAACAAAAACATAGTCAGGGAAAAACAACGACATTTAAAAAAGGGGAGTCGAGAGAAAGAGGCCCCGGATGCAGTTTCTCTGAAGAAAAGCTTTGTCCCCTTCACGGTGTCATGGTTTCAACTCTGGCAAACCTACTGTTGAGACAAAGCCCCCCCACCTCCCAACCTCCCCCCCCCTCACTGTTTAGTCTTGTGTTTGAGGAAAGGAGAGCGGACTGTACCTCTCCCCACGCGGCCGCGGGAGGCTCCACCGGAGGGTAGTGTTTGGGCAGATCCCAGGCCACCTCGCTCATGAACCACTTGAAGTTCATGCAGTTGAGCTGGTTCCTCAGCTCCTTCTGGGCCGTCATGTCCCCCGCGGACAGGTGGCGGTACTCGGGCCGACGCTGGTAGATGTATTCGGCGTACTCGTCCATCCACACCTCCGCCACGCGCTTCAGGTTCTGCAATCGGAGGGAAGCCGGTTCGTTAAAGCATTCGTTGGTTTTTTTTTTCTTTCATTTCAAAGAAAAACTACAAACACTGAACTCTCGGGAGAGCAAACATCACAGCCACGAAGAAAGAACGAGGACTAAAGGGTCCGGTTTACCGGGGTTAAGGGCATCATCCGTAGACGTAGACCACAACATCTTTGTAGGGGTCAGACTCATTCAGTCTTAAAATAAGAAGACGATTGCGGTTCCTCTGATGATGAAACATCAACGCGGACACATCCTGAACCTCATTACGAAACCCAATTAGCTCAAGCGTCATTGAGTTTGTACGGGAATAAGATTGTGGGCAAACTACACATTTTGTAGTGTAGTTAACTCTCTACAATAGATGTTGTAGAATCAATTTAAACCGACATTAACTGATTCTCCCCCCCCGCCTCCTCTCGCTCTTCTTTTGAGCCAATTGGGGGGCCGCGGACGCTGTAAACACAACATTATGAGGGTGAACGTGTTAGCAACCAGTCGCCAAATAAAATCAAAGATGATGTTGCTCCGTGTCCATTGAATGTGTGGAGTGGTTTCTCTGGCGACCTCATCTATGTACAGTAAGTCCATAGCAACGATTAAGGACTCAATGGTTTTGGTCTCGACTTCCCGGGGTCAAATGTTGCTCCACTATGTTCCCCAGCAGGTCAATACCGTGGTGCTGGCCGTGTGGCGGTTCGTCAGACCTTTTCTGTTCACTGAAAACAGCTTCCTGCTTAACGAAACACTCCAAAACCAAAACAATGAGCTTAAAGATGCAAAGTAGGTGGTAATTCTCTGCCAGTCTGACGCCATTAGAAAGCCCTCTAACATTACACATTGACATTAAATCCGTTGGCAGTATTAAAAAAAAGTTAAAAAAAATGGATTATTGCAGCTTTAAGTTGTTGTTTTCAAAGATTGGAAGTTAAGAGGTGACAATTTAGAGCTCAGTCCTACTTCAACATATCTAATCCACTCCTGAAACCAACAGCGAGTCAGATCACCAGAGTCAAGTGGAAAATATCTTGTAGGGAAAAAAGAAAAGACAGCGAAAGTCATTATACGCCTCCTCTCTACTTATGTTAATAACATGCTACGTGGTTTGAATGCCAATGAGCGTTGACGCTAACTGTAATTGTCATGTTGGCATATCTCCGTGCTGCTGGACATCATGTCGACGCTGTAGCGCAGACGAAGACATCATCCCGCCGTCCTCGATGCTTCAACTCATCCGACGCGACAACATGATCAAAGCCGCTCAGCAGAAAAGGCGGCCGGTCGTCTCACAGGACCCCGTCGTCGGGTCCCAGGAGGCGACAGATGACGGAGAAAAGAAGAACAAAAAAAAAAAAAGCGAAGCAACTCGTCTCGAGTCATGAAAGCGGTCTCGGCACAGAACTCAATTACTTGCGAATTGACAGGGTCGCTTCTTAAAAGACAACGTCTCTCGGCCTCTTCCTTTCCTCTCCGACAGACGCAGCCCATTAAAACCATCTCGTGGAACCATGATCGGGACCAGGAGCTGGCTTCACTTTGAGCTGAATGCAAACCACGAGGAAAAGCATTCAAACCTTTATTTCAGTAGTTCCTAGTCTTCCTACGCTACTATTCCTGGCAGTGTGTCGAACATTCTGTGTGTTTGATGTGATATTTGACTCAGTGTCGGCATCATATGGTTCCAGTAGAACGCTGGAGGAAGAAGATACAGAATATATATGTGACAGTATCAAAAGAGAGTACATTTCTTCTTCTTCTTCTTTTTTTTTTTTTAATAGAAGCACTATCACGTCGCATCAGCTCTGGCGGTAATGATGACAGAAGACATTTAAACACTGAGCCACCTGCAGAGGTGGTGTTAAGCCTTTGACGAGAGACCACTTCACCGGGGAAAGTAACGTGCCGAGGAAGTGTGTGAACTGTGCGAAGCAGGCGAGTGAAACACGAATCACTTTTGACTTTAAGAAGCGAGAAGAAAAAAAAGTGTCAAGACGGAAATATCCTGAAACCGGCCTTCCCGCTCGTCTGTTGGCGTGGCCTACATGCATACTTAATGCGGGGAAACCGGAGAGCGCTCGTCTTAGATCACAGCCGTCCCAAAACGTTTGCCGGCACGGGAGCTCATTTTGTTGGTTTGCATTTTTTTTTTTTTTTTTTTTTTAGGTGAGAAGCACCTTCAAGGTTTTGTATCTCAACTGCACATTTTTTGGCTCTTCTTTCATCTTTCAGTGTCTTTTTATGAGTGCGTTTATATCGCGTCACGAGTGTTTTTTCTTTTTTTTTTTTTCCACCAGACTGTGAAGAACGCAACTCGGGAAAAAAAAAAACAACTTTCAGGAAGTTATATGCCGGACAAAATGTGTGCGAAGGATTATGAATGCATCCAATTTCAGAATGAAACGGAGTGGAATCAAAAAAAAAGAAATAAGAAAGAAAAGAGGAGCAGGTGGCTGAAACTGTAAGCAATGATGACTGCAGGGCAGACAGCTTCTAACAGGCTCTTTAAGCTCAGACAATTGCAAACATGAAAGATTTACACTCGAGAAATGGGAAATCCATCCATCGGAAGCCTTTGAGGTGTGAAGCAGCATAAAAAAAAAAAAGAAGCACGGAGCCGGTCGGCCTCTGAGGCTCCGACGCATGTGTGAGAATACAGATGGCCGCAGCCTTGGAGGTATGGATGTTGGAATGAATGAGAATACAGGTGCAGCGAGCCTCCCAGGAAAGTATAAATACAAATCGTCCAGAAAAAGAAAAAAAAAAGAAAAAAAAAAAGAAATCCCTTCAGCCACAAATACACATTCACACAGACTTTCTGTAGTCGAGCTCATCGCCTGCAGCGGAACGTGGGCTCCCCAGGTGAAGTGGAGTTCAGGGGTTCCATCTCCCTCCAAGTTGACTGCTCTCTCTCTCTCTCTCTCTCTCTCTCTCTCTCTCTCTCTCTCTCTCTCTCTCTCTCTCTCTCTCTCTCTCTCTCTCTCTCTCTCTCTCTCACACACGATTGTCTGGAGGGCCTTTGTTGTGTAATGTCCTTCGTGCACACTAAGTGAAAGAATGTTTTATTTTTTTTCGATATTTTCTTCTTACCATGAAACGGTTAAATGGACGAGAAGTGTCTTAATATTGAAGCAGCACGGAGGAAAATGAAGACATGGGTTTTTATTCACCTCAGGCAAAGAACGTTGAACCGCGGTGAACCATCACTGAATCCTAACGCTAACCAAACTCCTCCATAAGTACTGCAGCATACCCATAAAGCTGTTGGGCTGTTCTTTTAATAAAGAATGCAGCAGCGGACAACAAATGCTGACTTCAGGCTTCACTTCACACTGCAGGCGTGTGGTTGTTTTGGTGCATTCGTGACTCCGAGTTTTTCACAACAGTCTGAAAAGCACCGGTCACATGGAATGTGATCTTTTGGGCCACTTTCACACGCGGTCCCCGAATCAGGTCACATTCTCCTGCATCCCGAGCTCTTAGTGCGACGCGTCGCTCTCCATCGGCATTCGTCACGACGCCCCTCACGTCACGATCCCACAACTCCTGGCCTTAAAAAAAAAAAATGACATGAACAACCAAACAACAAAAGAAAATGGATCTGCTCAATAAATCTGACTGATCACTACCTTCAAAAGCTCCGGCTCCTACATTTTCCATAATGCAACTCCGTGAGACCATTTTTCAACCGCAGGGACCAGAAACCTTTTGAAGCGCTCACTCCGTTTCATGTTGCTTTGTCATACGTCAGCGGACCGATTTGCCTAATCTTCACAGGTCCATAGATCGCTATGGAAACACAGGCGGACAACAAAGGGCTGAAAGAACCTTTTAGTTCCTTGAAAAGTAGTCCCGGGACTTAAATGACTTCTTGGAAGCGTGTTCAGACATTCCCTTCCCGGTGAACGCCGATGTCTTTCAACCCGTCTGTTAGAAATCACGATGTCATCATTTTTTATTTGTCGTCGCTAACAGACACAAGCGGAGGTTAGGGAGCGACTTCATCATTCGTTTGGAAGTATTTGTGTCCACCTTATGGATGTCAGTCCTAGATTCTCTCTCTTCGCTCGGTTTCTGGCTCTTCAGCTGCTGAACGGCTCCGCTATACATCCATCCATCCATCCGTCTGCTGTTTGGTGCAGACTCATCTATTCCTGACGGACACCCAACAAACTGTTGACTAAAAACAATGCGTTCAAAGGAAAAAAGACCCACTTTTTAAACTACAATGCAGAGAAGGACACGGGGGACTTCTCATGATTCCTCAGCTGGAGGAAGCATTTGGCTATTATTAAACCTGCTGCCTGCTTGACATCAGCATTCAGTGCAGCCTCAGCGAGGGGCTAATGGTCAGTCCGACGAGGCAAAAACAGAGACCAAGAGGTTTAATTACACATTCAGCCAAGCCAAACAGAGCCAGGTGTCAGACCGAGGCTGAGTCATGCATAATGAATAATATTCAGCTACAGGCCAGATGAACACTTTTTTTTAAAATTCCTCACGCTGTGTCGAGGTGTTGAAGCTCACGTTGAATAAAAGAATCTCGAGCTCACTATTTGAGAACTTAAGTTTTGTATATCGAGGACACGGGGGTTTGATTTGTACCCACAATGCAACTCAGACGGCAGACGGTCCGAGTCGGAGATTTGGCTGTTATGCTAACAGCGGGCCGATGGACTGTAGCGAGGAAGAGGAGCGGGCTACAGGTTCAGAATCCACCGATGTCACGTCGATGGACAAAAGAAGCCAAAGACACGTGTTATCGAATCACAAGCAGCCGTACTAGAACTTTGCCTGATCTACAATTTATGAGATTATGTGCCACATGTATGATGACATTTTAGTCGATTCCCCCCAAAAAACAAGGTTTTATAATAGAGGTGTGCAAAATGTCCAAAGGTGATATGTGATGCTGAGGATTCTGTCATGACCGCAATACACTGAAGGCGAGTGTGATTACACTTTAAGTAGCCGAAGCATTCATTTGAAAAGACTCTACTCAGGCGGATCCACAGGCCTCTATTCACGGATCAGATTAGGAACTATTTTAACTTTCCCACTATAAGAATGAAAAAATAATCAGTTAATTGCCGTTTACCTTTCAATGAAAAAGATTTGACCGTGAGATGTTTGCAACGAAGCATGAACAAAGGCAACAAAGCAGACACCCTTGGGCGTCCTTGTGTCCACATTAACATGCTGTAAAACGATCCGAGGACTCACCCTGGCCAGGCTGACCCCACCGGGAACTTTGTAGGGGACATACTTCCTGTAGATGTGTCCTACCCTGGAGCAAGGGATGTCCTCCATCCGGCCGCCACACATCCACACCTAGAGAGAGAGAGCGAGAGAGAGAGAGAGAGCGAGAGACAGAGAGAGAGAGAGAGACAGAGAGAGACAGAGACAGACAGAGAGAGAGAGACAGAGAGAGACAGAGACAGAGAGAGAGAGAGAGAGAGAGAGAGAGAGAGAGAGAGAGAGAGAGAGAGAGAGAGAGAGAGATTCAGCAGTGATTAAAAAAGACAATATCAGGTCAAGGTTGGCGGGGCGAAGCTGCTGCGCTGGTGTTTGTGTAACTGAACAGCGTGAATATCAGATGAGGTCAACAAATCAGAGAAGATAAAATAAACCGGGGAGAAAAAAAGACGAAGCGTGGGAAGACGTTGTGAGGGAAACAGCAAACAAGGTTAGGATGTAAAGAAAGGGAAGGACGGAAGCAGTGGGAGGACGGCGGACGGACATGAAGCAGATGTATACTGTCAGAGTAGAGATGTACAGTCAGACTGATGCTGAAGACCAGATCAATATTATGTTAGCTTACATAAAAAATATTAAATAGATGGATGGATGGATGGAAGCTTGAATAATTGCAGATGTTACTCTTCTTTTATGGAGCGTGCCGGAGTGAGAACGCCATTCAAAACAACTCCGCGAAATGACTCCAAGGTTCACGTGTTTAGAGCAGAGAGAGTAAAATGCATCAAGAGGGAACGAGTCCATCATGTTCAGCTAAATGACAAGAACTGGAAATTGGATTTGTTGTGCTTACTTCTGAAAGGCAGCGCCGCTTTATAACTCCACAGGGTGCGAGTATTTAGAAATTTCAAAAACAGATAAGATTTTGGGGCGACGTGTTACTTTCATGGTTACTCTGAACAGCCTGCGGTCAGAAGGTCAGACAGCAAAGGTTTGTTTGAGATAAGATGAGTCAATACGCATTGAGCATGTCCTCCTCCAGCGTCCAGAGGAACACTCGTCACACTGCTGAACCCTTTGAAAGTGTGTGACACAGCTAAGCCTCGCTGTCTTGCTTTTTTTTATTTATTATCAATTAATAGTAATCGTTGAAAACTGTCGGTGAAATCACGACGTGTTTGGGGGGTAGGGGCGCTTCCTGCACCAGTTTCTCTGTGGATGAGGATAATTATAGGATTTAAACATTTACAACGCCTTTTATTGTAACGGCTTAGTCATGTCGGACCTAAAAACAAACTCCAAAGCATTTCAGGCATCGAACCCGCGTCGGGGAGTCAGAACCCACAATGCAACACAACACGGAACCAGTGAAAGTTTTGGCATTTTGACTTGATAACGAACTTAAATGACTGATTATCAAAATGATTGTCCGTGACTCTAAGGCCGTTCTACTAATCATTTAAATTCTAGGCAATTGATCTTAAAGAGATGAATGGAAATCACCAATGTGCGGTCAGTGTATTCTCTATTATTCAAGAGAACCAATATCCAATGTTAAACTTATTTTTTAAACTGCGATGCGCGAGGCTCCTTGTGACTCTGTGATCACAGCGATTCTGGGTTGTTCATATTCTTACCTCGACCTATCTTGCCATCTTACAGCACACCGTCCTCCGCAAGCTCCCACACCTCGCAATCCTACTCCTACTCCTGTCGTGACCGGAATCTGTCAGTTCTAGTTTGGAAAAAAACGGCTTCGATATAATCTACATTTCTATAAGGCTCGAGACATGCGATGTGTTACCAGGTTGGCCGTCTTTCTCAAGGACGCATGTCTGAGGACGGACGTAGACCGGCCACCGGACGCTCAGCGGGTCAACAACGTGAGGGAAACGTTTGGTCCCTGATGGACTTTCCTTTTGGACTTGATAATTTCCCGTCAGTCTGTTGTTATTCTGCATCCCTCCCCTCGCCGATCCCCCAGAGTGGACATCAGCTGGCATCCGTTTCAATTCAATTACTCCTTGTCAAGTTCGTTGGGCAAGTTCAGCCTGGACAAACAGGATCGGGGGAAATAACAGATTGAATCCAGCCTTCTTCACATCCCGCTGTAGGGGAAGCTCTGACCTGCTGTGTGGATCCCTCCCATCGTCTGCGTCCCAGACTCAAACACTTGAGCCTAATAACAGGGGCGCCTCGCTGCAGACGGGCTCCAGAGTTTGAGTTCAGAGCCGGTCGGATTAAATTGAAAGCCTGATCACTCGCCTCTACAATCTGCTGTCAATCACCTTGTTGCCCCGCCCTAAAGCATACCCTGCTTGATGATCCCGGAAGCGTAGTTCCCAGTCCCTCCTCAGGTTGACACCGTTAGCTCTGTTAGCTCTGTTAGCTCTGTCTGCGCTGTTAGCACCCTTTGCTAGTCCTTTCGTCTCAAGACACCTCCACATTTGCTTGTGATGTCAGAGCCGTGTGCAGAGCAAACCTGGCCCAGACTCTTAATGTCATGTACTGCGCCTTTAAGGAATGTGAACAATAATGGGCGAATCCAAAATTTAGAAGGTGCCTCCTTGGCCCACGCTACACCCTCCTACCCAAGTTTCATGAAAATCCAGTTGTTTTTCCATAACGCTGCGCGTAACCTCCTTGACGGAAGTAATTAGCAAAACATTACCTCCGCCTTACAAAGCAGCATAAGGTGAATATAATACAAATGTCGAATCAAATCAAATTACCCAGCAGTGGCCTTTTGTGCCTAATTGAGTGAGACGACAAAAGTCCTTACTCGTTCGAACCAGAATTCAATTATTGTGACGGGCCGTTTTTGTCCGTCCAGAGCCCGCTGACGGAGGCAGCGGAGGCAGCGGAGGGCGAGACGAGTTCTTAACATGCTGGCCAAGTCGCGAGCAGTTACGGCTACGCGGTAGAATAATTCATGCTGAAGCACCAGACAAAAGCATGATCTAATATGGTATTCTGAGTATGATTAATGTAGAGAGTCCTCCATGCAGCAGAGTATGTTCAGCTCAAACAACTGAAGCAAGAGCGGAAACCATAATGAGCAATGTCTCATGGGCGCAACATTTTTTTAAAAAAAAGTTTTTCATTCATTCAGCTATTTAGCTGAAGAGCTGCGGATAAACAAATGAATCATTAGGAGAAACATGCGGAAACACACTCTTTCCTCCTTTAAAAAGCAATACATTGCCATAATATAGACGCGTTCAGATGCATCTTCGCTCTAAATGAGGAATTGCTCGTTAACTAGAAGGAGCTCTGGGAGAACCGGGACGTACGTCGTGTGCACAGAGACCCAACAACCCCGCCCGTCCCCCTCTGTGATGCACGGGAAATAAAACTGTGCAATAAGAGCCGAACTTCAACAACAGCATTAAAACCTTTTTAGTAAGTCAAAATAAAAACTGTGATGACAGCGGCAATCAAATATTTTATCCCAAAAATTGCTAAATAAATCTTTGTCTACATATTTATCTGAATAAGAAATGCTGCTATATGTGTATGCAACATGAGAATGCGAAAGACATAAGAGCGTGTGCAATTAATGTGACCAGAAATATTGAACACACAGCAGATGGTGATACAAATCTAATCAATAAATCAATCTGTCAAAACAGACCCATATTTTTTTTTAAAGAAAGTTTAGCAAATTTGAATATTGCTCACGTTTCTGACAAAAGAACACATAGTGCTCATTATATTCTATAAACAGTATGTATCCAGTAATAGTATGCAATATCCAGTACAAATACACACGGACTGACTCCCAACTTAAAACATGGAAGGACTCTCTCACTTTATGGAATTCAAGACACATTAAAAATTGACGCGGAGGCGTTTAAGTGACACTTATTAACTATTTTCTCCACTCCGCTGTCGTTGGCGTGTTGGTGTGTGTGTCAAGTTTTTACCTTGAAGGAGATCTCGTACTGTTCTCCTCCCCAGATCTCCAGCCCCGTGTCGTATCCTCCCAGCTCCCAGAACCACTTCCTGTCCACAGCGAACAGTCCGCCCGCCATCACCGGTGACCTGCGGGACACGGAGGATCACACGGTCACAAGTCACCTTCATATTAAGCAGTAAATCAAGATTTCAGACACTTGCATCATCACCGGCAGGTATGTGACATATTGCATTGTGGGGTTTTCTATGCAGAAAGATTGGTAGAGTAAATATAGTGCCAGAGACAGAGGCTGTGTTCGACGGTCTCAGCAGAATACACAGTACAGTGAAACAGACTGACATGGGCCAATGCAGTAAGGAGAGGAATAAGGAAAAAGGGAGAATCCAGATATATTTGTGTTTTCTCTGTTTTGTTTTCATTTTTAACCGTTTTATTAGAAAATTTGTAAAAAAAAAAAAAGAAAAAAAAAAAGGACAAAATGATGACACTACCAACGATCAACAGCCAACTTTAAGGACTTCGGGAGACGAGTATTTAACACTAAAACATGTTAAACATGTTGTCACTTGGTGGTCTACCCTGGTCATCAGGAGGTCCAATCCACAGATTCAATTCTTCAACTCTTTGCCCCGACAGTACACACAACAGAAGGTGGGTGATTCGTGAATCTGAACAATCTTGAACAAGCCAGGTTTGTACATAAGTCATGCTGCATAACTCAGTTTGATCATTATAAACTATTTATGACCACAGAGGACTGAATGAGTCACGAGCAATGCAGTTCTGACTATTATACTACCGTTAACGGGCTGTGAGAGTCAGAGTTTATTCCTCCACAGAATTGTGTACTTGTCTGCTGTCGGCGGCTGCATGCCTCTAGACCAGTGATTCTCAACTGGTGGGTCGTGACCCACTGGTGGGTCGCGGACCCGTTTTCACGGGCCTTTGCCTGGGCAAAAAAAAATTGGATTAACATTTATTTTTTTTATCCTGTGGTTTTATTTTGAAGGGGATTTTTTATGCAGCAGAGTGTCGTCTATTCACACTTTTTTGCCGGCTCTGGTTTCCACTTGTTTTGCTCTTGTCCTCCATGTTTTCAGCAGCATTGCTGCTAAGTTCCACTTTGTTTGAGTTTTTAAGGCGGCGGTGATTGACAGGTGATGACAGGGGGCGTGTGCCAGGTTGGGTCAAACCATCCTGATATGGGGGAGACTCTGGGTTTTTAGGATAATGAAATTGAATAGCCTACTGAATATAAAATTCAGCTTATGAACTTACACTTATATTTTATTGACAATGTATTAAATAAATATTTTTAAAGGATTTTTGAATCAATGCTAATTTTAAATATATATTTTTTTTAAATCTTCACGTACCCCTGCCATTTTACAGCATAGAAGAACACCGTGACCCGCGAAATTAGTTTTCTAATCAAACATGGCGAAACGTAAGTACGAAAATGTTCCTCGATTTGGGTCGCGGCTCGTCATTAAGGGGTGATGGTGGGTCCCCCAGCCAGACCAGTTGAGAACCACTGATCTAGACAGTCCACACAGTGCAAAACCAAACAACCCATCAGAAAACCATTGTGAGTTCTGACCTGGACGACAAAAGCTCCTCGTGAAGCACCACGGCCCTCAGCTCAGAGTGCAGAGGGAGCTCCTCCCGCCGGAGGAACCGAATGAAATGTATTGAACAGCCGGTAGGAAAGAGAAATAAACTTTTTCATTCAGAGAGGATTCTCTGTATCGATCGATGAAATATTACAAGATAGATGCTGGTGGCGAACCATGGTGCCGGGCCATATAGAAACAGGTGTGGCACTGAAGGCTTTCATGCCCAGAGACTAAGGTCATTTAAGACGGGCTCCGAATAGAATATGGTTTTATTTCTAATCCATCATACTGAGGTGCCAAGTCCAAAAACACCGACGCGTGTCTTCCTACTGAAGGCGAAGCAGATTTTGAGGATGAGGCGAGTAGAATCGAGGTGACTTCCGCTAAGAAGTTGTGCTTCGTGACGCCACTTGGTGAATTGATCTGGTACGTTTTTTTAGACCGGTCCGAAGCCGAGTCTGGATTCATGGTTCAAAGATGCACACGTCTCTGTGGCTCTATGCACAGCGGGGCGTTATGGGTCAGTATTGGTCACAGAGGCTGGCAGAGAAGTGGACACCTCCCAAATCTCAACAAGGCCCTGTGTCGACCTGAGGATTGAGCCACGTGATTGGCTGGTCCAGCTCCAGCCTGGTTATGGGTTCGTTATGGAAAAGAAGAAAAAAACGTGTACATTTTGTACACCAACAGTGGTTTGTTTGTTTGTTTGTGTATATATATATATATATATATTAAAGAATTAAATTATGAATTAAAATGCGCAAACAGTTCTTGTTTATTTGAAACTTTGAGCAAATAAATAAAGTGAGATATGACGTGAAATAAAGCAAAGAAATTGACGTTCAATCATAACTGACGTGAAGTTGTATGAAGTAAAAAAAAAAAAAAAAAAAAAAAACGTGCTGGCAACCCAGCTGAAGCTGGTGAACACGAGAATCATTTAAACTCAACCAGTTCCTGTCTAGTCACCGGACTAGCAGCCGGAGGCTACAAATGTTTGCCGATAAACACTTTTAGCATGAATTCCTGAACCGCTGTTTGTCACCAACCATTAAATCTGAGGTTTAATATTATTACTAAAGGAAATGCAAATGTTTTTTTTGTTTTTTTTTTCTGCCTCGAGGCTTTCATAATCTGCGGAGCGTTTACACAGCGAATGACTACGTGGACATTAATCACCGTCACGCCAGCAGCTTACGCCGGCTTTCACACGCAGGAAGGAGAAAAGGGTGGAGGAAAAAAAAGTGACAGGTTGAAACAAAAACACCAGAACTCATCACAGCGGATGCATTTCAATTTGAAAGCTGCTGTTTTCACTTGACACAGCAGTAATTAGCAGGGGGAAGGGGAAGGGGAGGGGGAGGTTGGGGGGTGGGGGGGGCGGGATGCTCACCAAGGCTAATTACTGAGCTCTAATTAGCTTTGGCAAGTCTTGCTAGCATAGCTTCTGCAGCTAACAGGGCTCAAATTTCAATTAAATATTTAAGATTGTTTTCGTCCAAGGAAACCAGTCATTGTTTATTTTATGAGAGACCTTATCTCGTGAATTCCCTTTAATATTTTCTTCCCCCTTTATCACTGAAAATACTTCTAGTTCTATTACTCAACGAATCATTGGAATAATGAATAATAAAATGTGCTTGTAATGATCATTCGCAAATTTAAATAATAAAAAAATAAACATTACAAAATGGTTTATAAAGGTTCTATGTTTTACATAAAGAGTGTCATCTGATGACATGTACAGCAATGGAGGACAGGTCATTTCTGTGGACACCAATTTAATGATTTTGTGTGTTATTATGTTTGACATATCGTGATCAATGTCAGATACATATCCTTATTAATATTGTGATATTGATTTCAGCTATATAACCCTCGTACAGCTGTACGGTACATGAGCTGTCGTGCGTGTCTGACTCTGGTATCTGCGGGGAAAACTCTCAAATGGTCACAAATGGAAGAAAGCGGTAGTTTTTTTTTTTTTTTTTACAGTTTTCCCACAAATACTCCTGCGTTCGTGTGAACACTCACATCGGAGCACAGCGGAAACAGAACAGTTGGTCAAACACGGAGACTCTCCAGCTGCACCACACTTCATTTAAATGGCAGTACACTGACCCAAAGTCGCCAATCCTACTGCTGCCGCTTCTCCGTTGCTAAGCAACTGCTTTGTTTAGCTAATGTTCAGGAACTACTTTTTGGGGAAACGTTGTTTCATGGAATTTACACAAATTCTAGATATCCTTCAATCTATCTTTCCATCCATCCATCCATCTTTCCATCCATCCATCTATCCTTCATCCATCCATCTATCTATCTTTCCATCCATCTATCTATCTTTCCATCCATCCTCCCATCCATCTATCTTCAGATGAACATGAACATGGTCATTATACCTGCTGAACATAAGCATGTCAGAATAGCCATTGTGAACATGTTAGCATGTTAGCATGCTGACGTTGGATTCAGGTGTTGCGGTTACATCTGACAACAAACACAACCACACAGGCAATTCTGTGATGGAAGACCGTCTGGTAGCAGCGGGACCCGATACAGACTCCTTGTGGTTACCGTTCACATCACTGACCCGAGTGATTGTGGCACCTGCAACAAATATGTGCAGCTAAGTTCTTCAAAACCTAATTTTGTACTCTTTCAAAGAAAAGTAGAGCTCGGAATGTCTGCAATTACCTTCTTAACCATTTTGATGTTACATTTTGGGCTTTCAGGGAAGGAAATCACTTTGGAAACACAAATTGAATTTGGAAAGTACAACTTTAACTTTGTTAAATAAAAGAAAAAGGTTAAAAAAAAAGAAAGAAAGAAATGAAGTCGATATTTCTTTACTGACAAAGAATCTCTCTGGGATCAATGTCTGGTTAGATTTGTACTCCTCTTCACTTATTTTTTAATAAAAAGCTCTTTATTTAAATACTAAATTTGTCAATGTTATTCTATGCTACTTTGCCAAAATGGTTGTAGGTCTGCTTATGTTTTGACAACATTTGCCAGGAGCAGGTATTCCTTTCTTCAGCTGGACAAAAATCCCTGCTGGTCTTCCTAAGTCGCTGTTCTTTGGCAAGTGTTAGTCCACTGAAGGATAACTCGATTTAACTCAATGCACCATGAACATTCCAACTCACAATTTAGACTAATTAGAAATGCTCCAGTTGATATTCTCTATTTCAGTCTCTTGACCTTGCAGCTTATTTCTAAATGAAACATTGAAGCCCGGAGGAGGGACGGGAGAGAGCGAGAGAGCGAGAGACACGGCGAAAGAAAAGACAAGAGGGGGCGAGAGGGGATGGCATTGACAGAAGAGACAGTGACGGAGGCATGAGAACGGGGGTGAAATCCTACTCCCACACGCACACGGAAACACACACACACACACCTCCGAGATGGATTTTGCCGTCCCACTGTGCCTCATTCTCCGCTGCGTCAATGTCTATCAGAATGAAAATGAAAATCTTTGCGACTCAAATTGGATTTGCACTGATGAAGGTCATTTCATTGGGCAAGGAGAGCAGACTAATTCACGAAATGAGGATTGATTCTGATTGTTCTGCAGCTCATTTCTTCTTCTTTAGTGTCTTATCTTCCTGCACCACAGCCGCCCTGCCTGATGATACCTATTTCCCAGGACACCCAAATAGTCTTTGGCATCCAGACATAGAGAAACGTTGTCTAACTAATCCCCCTGGGCTCACAAATGGAGTGTCTGGCATTACATGCAGTTTTTTGGCCCTTACAAATGGCAAAATGTGTCTCTGGGTAGTTTATTTATTCTGGCTTCCATTACTTAAAGGTTACCTGCCATGAAAGTGCTGCTTGTCAAGGAAGCCAATGTCCTGTTTGCAATGGAGTAATGTTAGAGTTAGTGATTATGCTCATTACCAGTTAATCTCTTGAGTATAGAATGTCACAAACTGTGAGGAACTCGAATCACAATTGCCCCAAGATGATAAAATAAAATAACAGACCTTAGCCCACTAATATCCATTTAACAACGATATGAAACAGAGAAAAGGAGCAAATCCTCACATTTGAGGAACTGGAAACATCAATTTGGCATTTTGTTTAATAAATGACTTCTGAATCGTTTTCTGTAAATCTGCAAATTGCAAAAAAGCTGAATTTGCATCGAAAATGCTGTTGAGAATTTCTCCAGTAAATACGTCAACATTATGGTATGAATGAGCACACATGAGCTTTTGACGTTATCTCGTCGTCTCGCTTAAATCAAACGACTGTTTTCCAGGTCAAGAAAGAACTTTCACACTCACTTAATATTAATATATTTCCAATATCCCCAACAACAGCTGTATTCATATTTTCCAATTAAAATTAAATTTGCTCGACATCATTACACACAATCAATAACCCAATAAGTTTGTATCACCATCTTACGATGACTGATCTAAACAATAACATCCAATTATTGGCCAGACTCCATAATTCTTCTCCCCGAAGAGGAAGAAGAATAAGAAAAAAAATGCGTTGAGAACCAAGGAATCCTTTGCTAAAAAACTTACAACCCAGAAAAATATGTTCCAGATGTATTGAATTTGCATATGACCTGCTGTTGGTAGTATGTGTTGCCCAAGAGAGGAAGATACCGTCACTTACTGTAGATTACGTCCACACGAAGGTTTTCAATCTGAAAACATCTTGCGGCCACACTAATGTTTTGTAAGTGACTTTTAAATTGCCAGCTCAGTGTGGACAGAAGGCCAGAAAGGAGACAAGCATCAATGTAGTCTAATGCTTTGGAGACTATGAAGCCCCAAACTGCAGCCCTGTCATTGCCCGTCCTGTGCAGCGCGCAGGTGTAAGAGTCGACGTGTGGAAGAATGTCGAAACACAATTAGACAATCTCGAGCAAAAGTAAAAAAATGTCAATGAAAATGATTTGCACTCACTCAAAGGGCTCGCTGGGGTCGTCCTTCTGCAGCTCCGGAGGGATGGGTATCCGCTTGTAGTACATCTCCCAGTCGAACGCCCCTCGCATGGCGTCCCCCGCCTGCGTCTCGTAGCCAAAGTTGTCGTGGTCGATCACGTCGATCATCGGACACACGATGGTCTTCCTGTTCTGGGCGATTCGGTCTGAGAGGCGCAGACGGGTTTGTAGACATTTAACGACAATCGCTGGTGTGTCTTCAAAGATCGCAGGTGTATGCAAAGCGTGTAAACTTCAGAAGGCCGACGTAACAAACGGCACGTCCATGTTTTTCTACATTATCAACACACTGTACACGAGCAGATTGTCCTTCACCCAGCAAGGTATGAAGGCTACAGTTGAATATCAGATTTGATTGGTTTTTTTTGTTGCATTTGGCAACTCATCGCACGGTCACAATAAGGATTCATGTTAGTGGGAAAGTGTGGACACGTAGTGCTGATGAGTCGCGTGCTTTTGTGTTCCTCACCCATCAGCGGAGGCAGCCAGTTGACGTTGGACTCGCAGTGGGAGTCCAGGAAGGTGATGACCTCTCCTTTGGCGGCGGCGGCGCCCAGCAGGCGAGTCCTGATCAGCCCCTCCCTCTTCTTGGTCCTCAGGATGCGAACCTTGGGCAGCCTCACCATGTACTCCTCGAGGGCCACCTTTAGGTGCTCTGCACAGAGATAGAGACGGGAGACGGGGGGCGATCAGAATTGGCGCACTCGCATCCGAATGCTACGAGATGGTTTTGGACGTCACCGAAAGAGCACAATAGGCTCATCGGGGTAAATTAGGCCGGAGTTACATGAAAGGGTAGTGCTTCAGAAAGTTGTCCCCAAATGGCAAAACCTCCCTTCCACGCTCTCTTACAAAAGGAGATCAAACGAAAACTAAACCATTAGCAGCCACCATCAAACAAGACATCTGCCTATGCCACATGCTCCAGACCGAAACGTGTCCCTGAAGGCCCACATCACACTAAGGGGAAAAACATCACTTACTTTTCTGCACTCAGACTTTATTTATTTTTTTATATATCTTTACTGTAGTCATTAGGCAGAATGTTACCCTAAAGAGAAAGAATCCAACCATGAGGAATTACATTAAATCAGCCCTTCCTAACATGTGCGGTCATAAAGCCTTTTGGTAAGATAATAATAAAAATAAAGTGTTGCAGTGATGCTCACGATCGTTTCACCAGACAGAATTCGTAATGCCCTAGGAGGGTATTACAGATACCGCGGCGCCAAATTATCAGTTCAGTTTATTGTGAGTGAGCAAATAACACAACGCAAGAACTTTTATTACATTATTTCAAAACTCTTGCAGAAAGAGTTATTGACGCAACACATGGTAGTCGGGTCAGATAAAAAGTGATTCCAAGTCTTTCTCGAGCTGCAGGAACCGATAAATGTCCGGCTTCTTCTGCAAAAACAGCAGATGTACTGGATGGTGACAAAATATAGAGATACAGAGAGAAAGGTCGAGCCAAAAACTGAAAGAAAACATGAATCAATCAAAGGGACGGTTATACATACGACACGTTTTTCTCCAACCTCTCCTCGGAGCTGCCTTTGAAAGAAATCAATCCTTCCCCTAATGGAGCCTGTAAATCTTTCTGCTCAAAACGTCAAGTCAGTTCTGACAGGTCAATGAAAAAAAAAAAAAAAAAATTGGAAGCCGGACTTGAGGCCATGTTTCATTCGCTGTCTGTCGCTGTGTTTCCAAAGTCACAGAGAAACCCCATGAAACAGATCATCAACCCTTTTTGTTTTCCCCGACGACTAAAGTGGTATTAGCACTAAATTATTATTCTAATTTTTTTTGGGGGGAGTAAATCATTACTGTGATAAATGCCATGAATTACACATTAAAGTCTTCAGTCCTGAACGTCATTTGCATTTACTGCCATCTTGACCTCAGAAAGTCTTGATAAAATACCATATGGTCCAAAGCCACCGGCCAAAAGATATCACGTCGTCCACCTTTTGAGTACACACACACACACACACACACACACACACAATAAGACGCCCAAAATGTGATAATGAGCGCGCGCCTCCACCAGAGAGACGTGACTCGGCAGTGTGGTTTTTTTTTTTTCTTTTTAAATCGGTCTGTCTGGAACACAAACGGTTTCATTTAACCAAAGCGGTTGTCTACAAGAGAGAACTTCAAAGTGCAAGACAGGCCTCCCCAGGGGGGCTCCAAACAGTTTCAGAGGAAGCTCCGTGAATGGAAGTGAAAAAAAAATATTACATTAGCTAGTCAAAGGCGAATCATAAAAAATACATGCAGTAGTTTTGGGGAATTTTACAGTTTTTCACACTTTCCTTGGAGTCAGAAACTAATAAAGGCCGTAGGACAAACCTTTTTTTATGCATTTGGTGTCAACGCTGTCAAATAATAATATAACCATGATCCCACAGACATAGACCAGAACTGAGCCAAACTAAGCAAGTAAACTAAGGAGGGGAGGCTGGTATTAAATGGTCAGATTATTTGATTGCATAGTTCTAAATAAAATCAAAAGTGGACTAAATTATAAGCCAAAGACATCTAGTGTGGCTTGTGTCCATACGTCATGTAATACTGGAGACAGTTGGTTTCTTTTGTTGAATAAAAAACTACTTTTTAGAAATAAATTTACATTCCTAAAAGAGGGGTATCGGGAATGTATGGTTTCAATTACAGTTTCAAAACTGAGATACCATATTGGCACTACACTCTTTATAAATAAATAATAAAAGGGCTGGTCCTCATAGGAGAATCCTGTTTGGTTCCTCGTAGAACCTTTAATACATTTTCCACCAATTACCCTTAAAGAGGGTTCTATCTAGAACCCAACACAGAGGGTTATACCAAGAACCATTTGTGAACAGTTCAACCCAGAACCCCCTATGAAAGGTTCTACAGAGGACCCGCATATGGTGTAATTGTTCCACCCAGAACCTTATCTTGAGGTTCTATCCAGAACCTTTCCACCTTCTAAAAGTGCTAACCAGAACCTACCCTGGGGGTTCTACCAATGCTTCAAACCATGCTTTTAGTTTCACAGTTTAGCGTGGTGCCATGGGAACCACCAGCAGCGTTTAGGCCCTTTAGGAGCCTCATGAGGCTCCTAATGGATCACAATCATGGTTCACAATCCCAGTTTTTGGGAGAGTGGGCGGGCAGGATCTTTTAACACCCATGCTCTGAGCGATCCCTGGAGTACTCTTTATTCCAAAAAAGGACTCCTGATGAAAAGGGCTTTTGAAATGGAACCATTAGTCTAACGAAGAACCCTTGAATAACTCTCTTCGTAAAAGGGTTCTTCGGAAGCAAAACATTTCTGGAAATAGCCTTAGCCCTTCAGTGAGAACCCTTTTGGATACCCAGCCCGACACGTTTGAGCACGATACATGCAGTGTTGCTTCTGCTATGCTCTTGATCATAGATTAAACATAACAGCCTCCTTGTTCTTTAAACCAACGGGGCTACCAACTTAATGAGGGCTCTTCATAGTCATGTCAGCCAGTCTGGAAGCTGTAGTGTTTTCAAACCTGTGTTGCTTTTAGATGCCAAAGATGTTGTGCATTTACCTCTGTCCAACTACCTTGTGCAGGAAAATATTTCTCCTTGACAAAAATACTAAATTGCACACACACACACATTTTCATTATCAGCAGCCCGATTGTGTAATGTAATGGAAGCTTTCACCCTGTAACTCAATTCTGAAACAAAAATATTCATATTTTAGGATTTCTGCATCTGCTTTTAAACTTCTACACACAAACACACACACAAAAAAGTGTGTAGGGCCTCACAAAAAAGGACCATTATTTGCAGAATACAGGCAGACATTAATAAAATATTGCCTCTGTTGGTGTTCCTCATTTATAGCATGTCTTACAAATGGGCCACTGTCACTGAGCAACCCCCCTCCAACACAACCACCTAATTGGATTCTGAATATCAGAGGAGAGGATGGAGGAAAACGCGACGGCCCTTTCAAACCTTTAGAGTCTGAACTGCAGCTGTTACAATGACAGACAGACTTTATCTCTGTGCACTCTGTTGTTTCCTTCCTGCTTCATTCTGGCTTTCCTTTTTGTCCCTCCCTTGTTCTTTTCTCTTCATCTCCTCGCGCTCTCTCTCTCTCTCTCCGTCAGTCAGCTCGTCCTTGGCCTGTTTTGATGCCGTTTGGCAGCGGCTGCCTCTCGGAGTGACACTTCTGATTCCGACGGACAGCTGAGACGCCGAAGACGGCGGGACCAGCCAAAACCAACAAACACGAGGCCAGCAGGTCCTCAGATCTGTCTCTCCCAGTCTCTCCCTCCATCCTTATTTCCCTCCGCTCACCTGTGATTTATCTTGTTAATGAGCTCGATTAAACGACAACACCACCAAAACCCACCATTACTTCCCCGGACAAAGCAGTCCAAACTGCCTTGTTGGGTGTTTGGGCAAGACCAGATCTGACTAGACATTATTAAAGTAGAGCCAAACAAATTAGAACGGGGAAGTAATCAAGACCAGAGTGAGGAATGCTGCCTATCAAACTGTTACACTGCTGGTTAATCCTGAAGGTCCCATTTGGGATGCAGCCTGCCTGATGTGCTCTGGTCTAAACATGTGTTTAAGCTACTGCCAATAGCTTTGTGATGGGTGATGGGATTATTAACAAAGGGGAAGATAAATAATTATTGCAACATTAACATGCAGTTGAAAAGTGAAGTGACACATTTGTAATAAGACAATAAAGATGAGGGCTAATTGTCGTCTTCCAGCTTTGATTGGAGGGTGTTTACATCTGCATCATATTGTGGGAACTGTAGGCCTTCAACAGTCCCCAAATTTCAGAGGCAACGTTATATTGTAAGCACTATATAAACTGGTTAACAAGACACTATAATAATATAAGGGGATTTTTAAGTGTCCTGGATGCCTTCCTTTGGAGGTTTTCCAGGCAAACCCAACTGGTAGGAGACCCGGCGGTGGAACCCAGAACACACTGGAGAGATTACATATCTCATCTAGCTTGGAAACGCTTCTGGAGCTGAATCATTTTGCTGGGGGAGAGGAGAGTCCGGACTACCTTAGCTTAGCCTGCTGCCACCGCGGCCCGATCCCAGATGGGCGGCAGGAAATGGATGGATGGACCCTTAAAGCTGAAAGTCAGCAACACTGTGTTGCAGCATACAGACGTGGTAAGCCACGGTAAGGTAGAATATTAGGATATGTATTCTTTATACTCTCTGACCGCACGGTGTTTAAACATTCTGTTTGAAACCTGCCCACAGTATGGGCTGTGATATACTGGGCGATTTTTATGCCTGTTAAATTTGCTTCTAAATATGTATGCTGTTATCCTTTGAATGTTTATTCTATTTGATTGAAGAAATGATCATATGTACACCTATCCACACCATATTATTGTCTGTATAATTTGTCGCCTGTTTGTTTAGTTAAAAAAAGGTTACACAAAATTCAATAAATTCACCTGTAAAACTAACGTCTGATATATATATATATATTAAACTAATCCCAGAATAAATATGTGCTGCAGGGATTTGACACTGAAACAGAGGCTGAGGGCCTCCATAGGGTCGGTGCCACCTTTAGAGGAAAGGGCGAGCCTTCACCTTCATAATACGACAATAAATCAGCCCAGTGGCTATTAACCAGTTGGAGATTGATTCAGGCTACACTCTTGCCCTACATGGGAGGGTTCCTACATAACCTTCCTAATGACATCCAGTGAGATTGAACAAAGAACATTTGTATTGTATGTACAGCACATTCAGCCAAGGAGAAGGGAGCGGGAAAGGTTACCGCCTCTAATTGTGAATGGTTAATTTGACCTGAATAAATTGGAATAGGGCTCCTCTGGTTTACTGAAAATTGGCGGGGCTATAAATCACTCTAATGAGAGCAGGCTGACGTCCGCAAACACATTAGTCATTATTAGAATGTGAAGTCCAGGACATGATGAGGGCTGAGACAACGTCGATGCCTGGGTCACCGCCGTGGACCCCGTTTACCAAAACACTCGAACATTCGCTGCCCTCCATCTGTTTCTGCTCCAGGAACGCGTTGCATCTTCCTCCCGAGCCATTAATTAGAATTCAGTCACAAACACCAAAAAAAACTACGTAAAGAAGGAAACGCATCACGGCGCGGCCAGCTGCGCTCCACACGTGTTCAACGAGGGAAACGCGTTTTTGATGACAATTTACCATCATCAGTTAATTTGGGTTCAGAAACCAGGGGCATACATAATCCAACACCTGCTATATGTTCTGTCATACGTTCAGTTCTTCATCCCCTACTGGAAACTTTTATTTATTCATTCATTTATTTTGGGTGAGGCAGAGGGGGATTTTCAATTCAATTAACCTCAAATTATGGTGGATCCAATATGGCATCCAAATCTCGTCTTTCCAAGGTGCTGGATTACTTCCCAGAAGTCTTGGCACAACACCAAAGAGCCAAGCTGCTAATTTATTCCTCCAAAATGTTTCGGCTGCTCCTGTGAACTCCATCAAACATCCTGCCTTTTTGCCGAGTGCCAGGCTTGGAATATTTGAAGCGGCTTTTTTGCAACCGTCGTTATGAAAAAGAAAAGAAAAGGAAGCCGAGGGAGAGTCTGTGATGATATAAGCCGGTCTTGGTAGGAGGGAGAGGGAGGGGAGGGAGGGTGGGGGGATTTTGAAAGCACACTCCCCTCTTTCTCTTCTCCAGTCACACACACAAATGCATGTGGCTTAAATAGCCACTGAGGCCATGATAAGAGATGTATTACAGATGTGCAGTTTGCCTTCACGACGTAAAATGATGATAGCAGCGTTTTGAGGACGGGACGGACGATTTCATGCCTCGGCCTTCAAGCACAACAGTTACATCAGAGGCACACAGGCTACTGCGTCACAGCACAACCACCACTCTGGCATCTCCATCAGGGCCGCTGCTTCTGACGCACATTTGACATCGAAGGTCCCACTTATTTATTATTTAAGACTGTATGAATTTCCAGTTTGGTCACACACTCCCTGCTTAATCTCAACCGGTCAAATGCAACAAAACAATTGAAGCACGTCGAGGGTAGTGCTGGGACGACGGCCGATGAGGCCGGTTAGAAAAATGCAACAAGAACTCTGCCGAGTGCAATGACGCCTTCCAGAAGAGTCTACGACAAACGGTTCATGGGTTATGAGAGGGAGCGGGACTACATGTGAATGTCCTCAGGCCTGGACCCTCATCCTGCCTGGGAGCACATTTGACAAAGTATAACAACAATAGATAAATAGATAGATATATAGTTTATTAATCCCGCAAGGGGACATTTTTTCGCTACAGCAGCAGTTTTACATACAGTACTTCCTGTTTTATGGTGAAAGGCGCTTTATTTTTGGTCGCCCAACCACGGCAACAATGTTGTCTGAAAACGCAAAAAGCTTGATTATTTTTCCTCGCAAAGGTCTTTCGATTGTACCGACCAAATATGGAGTCCATCTGAATCATTCTGCAGGAGGGGTTTGTAAAAGTAAAGCGCCTGTAAATGGCAGACTTTCGGTCGGGTTCATGGTATACTTGTTTTTAGTATTTCACACTCCAATTAGCAACTCGAGTTAAAAGACGGGCGTTGGGAGGTGAGAGGTGTACGAGCGGATTGTTTCACCAGCAGTCAGTTAACAAACTCATTTTAAACCAATAAAAAAAAAAGCGTAATCATCGTCAGACGATAGCCGGTCGGTTCTCAGATTGCCTTTCCAGTTCCGTCTCTTCTGCTCTCCACACGGACCGTTTACCTGCTTTCAACCCAAAAGCCTGCTCCAACGTGATTGGTCTAATTATTTACGGACTTCAAACGGACACCAGGAAGCTCACGATGCCAACATCGTGTCCTGTCGCCTACCGATTCTCCATGTGAACGCATAGTCTGTTTATGGAGAATATTCCATAAAGGTCGTATGAGGTTTCACTAGGAATCGGATTCTTGACTTTAAACAAAAGGAATATACTGCTTCTGGGCCGAGCGGCATGAGGATGTCAAACTGTGTATTGTTGTGCACAACAGAAAGATGGTGCAAGAATTAAAGTCAAGCTCAATGCCGGGTGCTAAGAAGAATTTGCTATTTGCCTGCAGATAATAAATGGGTAACATTCACAAAACGAAGCGAAGCGATACAACAGAGAAAGGCCGACTTCATAAAAGACAGAACAGTAAGAGAAACAGAGATAGAGTCACTGTTAGTCACTGTTAACACGGCAGCACTGATGTTGTGTTCACTCTAAATCTCCAAACCTCATCCTGTCGAGCCGCTCTCGTACCGCTGTAAAAATATCCCTGTGGGGATTGTTAGTACTTGAGAGTCATTGTCAGAGTCTGAACAGCAGCCTGCCAGCTCAGACCCGCGAGTTCGACTTTTCTCACACATGCTGGCATCAAGCTTCTGTTATGAAAGGACGAGGGGGGAAAAATAAACTTTTCAGGCACCGTAATCTCTTTTTTTAGGTTTCAAAATCCAAGGGGCCCCATAATAACAAGCGCTATCACGTCGTTATCAATTTATCATGAAGAAATGAGGATATATTTCTAACCCCGTGACCCAACATGTGGTTCCGACCCCATTTTTGAGGAACTCAAAAGCCCATGGAGGTGTCACAACATGTCGACGCAAAGCCCCTCCCACAGAAACTCTAATATATGGATCTATTAGTCTTCCGTGATTTAGATCAGGACTTACACTTCCTGTAAAGAATTGACATTAGCGATCACATTTAACTGCTCCTCTCCAAGGGCTTTGGGATTATCTAAATTATAGACTCTTCTACTATTGTACTTCGAAGGGATTCTACCTCTGGACTTTAGCCGCCCTACGGTATCTTTATAGCTGGAAACAGATTTGTGTTATCAAGAGAAACCACATCTTTGATGTTAGAAAGCTTACTTGAGATTTCCAAACCATCTGCAATCTGAATCACTCTAATGCCCAATGCATTTCATTATTGAAATTTTTTTTTTTTTAATAAAAGATGCATGAGCCAAATCAAAATGAGAATAAAAATCAACAAACACAGAAGGTGAACAAGGGTAAGGAGAACGAGAGAAGGGAAATGGAGAAGAGTACAAGCACAAAGGCGAAGAAGATGAAGGAAAAACGAGCCCCAGAGAGGAAAAGAGAAATATGGCTCGGTGTGCATTAAAGCCCATCTTCATAGCCGTCATCAATCGTGGCACTCTGTGGCCTGATTAATAAAACATCGGCCTCCTTCTACTGAAAAGCAGTACCTTCAGCTAACGTACAGCAACGCTCCGATGTTCCCTGAGCCACCGTCCGTCCATCCTTTCTGCTTTTTGCCGAACAGCAGGGGGGGGGGGGGACTATTACAACACGATGTTAAGTCTTTAGCTCGAACACCACCCCCGTCTCTCATTGGCCGCTTCCCTCATCATCGCTCGTTCCCTCCCCCTTTTCTTTTGCCTCGTGCCTAATGGTTAACGTGCGTTTGTGATTGTTGTGGTACTAAGATTGGCCCCATTAAGCTGGAGGGAGGCCAGTTACTTCTGCTATTACGGATGCTAACGACGCTCCTCGGGGAGAGACTCCTATTCTCATTTTAAACTTCAATTAAAACAGAAACAATAATAATAACACTATGTTCCATGCTGCGAGGTCGGTCCTATGCGTGGGAGACAATGGCTTTGGAGCCCCGCGTGAATTGAGGCGCACACGTTTTGTGTCGGTCGGGGAGGTGGGACATCCGATAACATCTAAATTATTTTCTGACGAGCAACTATCGCCAAAGATAACTCCCCCAGTGTGCCTCTCTCCCTCAATCTCTCCCTCTCCGCTAGCATGCCTGGACACTTACAGGTGCTAATGAAGTCAGTCTCCTTGGAGAACAGCTATCATCTCAAAAGTACACTCCAATTAAAATGGAAGAAAAAAAACAAACAAAAAAAACAAAAAAAAAAACACTCGCTTTCAACATGATAACGTGCTGCATTGCTACTCGCACACGAGAGAGAGGAATCGCCACCTTTTGCCCCCCCGGCCCTGAACACAACAGCTTTACTGGGAAAAAAAAAAAGAAAGAAAGAAAGAAAAGGAAACCAGAACGTAGAAGTAGAAGGAAAAGATGATCCACACGCTGGATTAACAGCGTTGAAATGTGTCTCGTTGCTGCCTTGACCTTATCTGTGAAAAAAAAAAGACATAACTGTGCCTGCAAACACTCCGAAGGACACAATTTATTAAAAAGAGCTCAATGAACGGACTGGAAAACACGACAGCTCGTCTCTCCATTATTTTTTTTTGTTCTATTCAATTCATCCACCCCCCCCTCCCCCCCTTCAGAAATAAAACGACATTCCGTTACAACGAAATGAAAAATGACGATATTACTCGGTGAATGAAGTCGAAAAAGGTTACTCGAGTAATCAATTAGTCAAAGACGATCACAGGAGAAGGGATTTCAAGAAACGAATTAAATAAATAAAAGACAACAGATGGAACGAGCCAGTGACCAGCTGCTTGGGTATGTGGTGTTGTGTTGTAGTCAGTAGACCACGGGAGGACAGCACAGAGGTAGCGGGGTGCAGCAGCCAGCTTTGGAACACTGTGGCCATTTCTTTTATTTAGATTAACCGCTTAATACCGTAGCGTTGAGCTAACATCGTGGTTTGACCGCTCATGGCCATCGTGCACACCCAAGGAAATGTGGGGACTTTTCAACCGCATTATAATAACGCTCGTCAGTGCTGGAATTTTCCAGGAAACTTTCCAGGAAACGGTCATCTGGAAGGGAAACCGTAGCGTCAGCGCGCCTCCCTTCAGCCTTTCAACCAAATCCAAAATCGGTCATGTCTGTAAAATGAGGTTCCAACGGGAAACGTTTCACGTTAAAGAAAATAAAGATGTCATTCGATGAGGCGTTTAGTGACCCGGCCACTCTGTTGATCCTCTTTGGGGTGAACTTGAACGCATCCCCTCAGAGAAAGGCACATCCAATTTTGGACAGATGTATGAATACAAAAGCAAACACGAAGCTTTCCTTCACCATTACTCAATCCGTCACGTCGGTCAGAAATCAAACCACCAATTAGGAAATAGAACTCAAAGTCATGAAACGGGACATTTTACAATTCGAATTGAGGCAGCAGTCTCTGATGACATCCACCTCTATAAACTTTTTTTGGGAGACGACGATGATGATGATGATGATGATGAATGCCCTTCCAAGTCTGCACGGTCAGCGTTACCACCGGGGCCCTGAGGGCCCGGTGTTGAGTCACTGCCCACGAAGCGCGTCAGCTGTTCCGAGGCGGCCCGCTGCGCTCCACCTCTCCTCGCATTTCGCTGCCCCATTCTTTCCAGCCGCATCACGCGGCGGCGCATGCGCCCTCCGTTCGCCTACGCGCTCAGACATGCAGATGACAGATGGCGAGCGGAGACATCCGCGGAGAAAGTAGCCCCGTCAGCTGAGCTAACCTTGAAAGTATCGGGGAGGTTGGGAAGCCGGAGCGAGCCAACGCTCCCCTGCAGGGGGAGAGAGCGAGGGCTGAACATCCTCCCCGGCTGCGGAAATTCAATTACGGCCTAATGAAGAGTGAGCTGACCTCCCCTCACCGTCAGCACTCCGCCTCCCCCTCAGCCGCCTCCCCCTCAGCCGCCTCCCCCTCTCATGCAGTGGAAGCTCATCTTGGACCGCAGATGGGCAGGTGAGCGGGTACGACTGGTGGCTCGGTCCTCGGGTCCTCTGGCTTCTCCCTGAGCCCTGCAACCTGGTTAGTCCCTTTCATAAAGCTCCGTGTCACTGTGTACGATTTGAGGTGGGGGGGGGGGGGGCATTAACCCTCTGAAACCCAAAACCACAAAGATGGTGTTTTTTTTTTTAGAACCAGGAGTCGTGAAAACAGACATTTCCGTCGGATTCTAAACTTCCCGACGGGCCTTGAAAATCATCATCGGCAACTAAATCCAGACTTTCCATCAGAATCACTTCACGCGACATCGCTCATTAAATATTTTTTGCTCGAAATAAACCAGAAGCCACAAATAAAACAAAGCCACGCAAATAGTTTCAAACACACAGCATATGGAGCCTCATTTGTTTTTCCTGTAACAGTGGTAACACTTGTGGATGACAAATGTCGGATGTATAGATTCCATTGTTTTCCAATTTGTGTAAAAGAAGTTTTCTTTAAGAAATTCATTTTGTTTTCACAATTTATGACATAACTGTACTATAATACTGCACAAAAGACACGTTTGAGTTCTCTCTACTTTCAGCCACGATTGTGCCGTTTCCATAAAGGTGCAGGACTTAAAAATAGCAGCGAAAAATGAGGCCAAAGAGAGTCAAATGTGACGGGAACAAAAAACGCCCCAAAACATAACCACAACACGAAATACACATGTTATTTTTCTTTTTCCTGTATTGATATTGAATATATTATGACATGGCAAGTGTAAGAGAAATCAGTTGCACACAATACAAAACGTGTAGCATCCCATCCCGTGTGAAAACAGTGTAGAAGCCTCTCCAGCGGCGGGGGGCTGGATAAAGGTCAACACCGTCAACATAGCGTGCTATTGGTCAAGAGCACAGTTCCACGTGTCAACGTTGAACTTGATGCAAACTATTTAAGCAGATTTACCCCCCTCCCCCCCACCCCCCGAGCAAATCCATCAACAAATTGATTTCCCTGCAAAACTTCCAGTCAGACAACTTTCCAACCCTTAAGTGGTCAGTATTTGATATTCAGAACAGTTTCCAGTGGAGTATCCCTTTAACTGCCCCCCCCTCCCTCCTCCTCCTCCTCCCCCCCGCACAGTAATGCCATTATGACTTCATGGGGTTTTATCAGCACAGATGACTATAAGTGCATTTACTAAAGCGGTGGATCGAGTTAAGCATAAGCATAACATGATTGGCATGATGACGTCCCTGATGAGGGAGGAGGAAAGGGGGGGGGGGGTATAAAAGAGGACTGAAACATCAAAAGCAGGGTGTGTTTGTTTTCATCATCATGACAGCCATTTGGCCGGATTTAAAGGTTCCACCTGCCCCGCTGCCAGGAGAACGGGCTCTCGCGCTTCCTCGGCCCGCAACACAGCGAGGGAGGTCACACACACACACACACACACACACACACACACACACACACACACACACACACACACACACACACACACACACACACACACACACACACACAAAATTGTGAAGTTGCCTTTGTTTGTGTGTATTTCAGGTCACAGAGGGATCTGAGCTGTCGACCTTATTTGCTGAGTCATACATTACTTAATTCCCCTTTAAAGCACCCATCTCTGATTTTCACCTGCAAATTGGCAACTAAGTACACGGAACTAATTACTTGTTGAAAACACACAAACAAAACGCATGAAATTAAAAATCACTCAACATAAACATTTTGTGGGGAAAAGAATCCATATCTCGTTTAACACTTCATTTCGCTGCGTACTAATATTCCTCGCGTGTTAACGTTCAGCGTTTCCCCCCCTCAGTTTCTACAGCTGTCGGTTTGATCCCGTCAGGCGCCGGACAGTGAGTGAATAATTGGACGATCAATCGGGGGGGGGGGGGGTGACAGGTGTCTATGGTAGGAGGTGCTCCTGCAGCGGGGCCTCGGGGGCCTCGGGGCCCTCGCTGAGAGGGATCGTCTCCGTCACAGACCACGGTGAACCATGACGGACACATCTGGCCTCTCGCTGTCTCCGCTTTAATGAAACTCTGCTACCAAGACGTCCAGGCCCCAATAACATGCCAGAGATCAGATGTGGAAGGAAAAACATGACGCTAATGTGAAGTTGGTTTTCTTGGTATTTTAGGAATCTTCAGTGACATTAACGATAGAACTTCCTAACGTGGCCATATGCCGCCGCGTGATGAGTCAAAGACGAGGATAAGTCTTCGAGGCAGTCCGAGCACAGAACTCCTCAACGCATGTCGCAAACTGTCAAACGGGGCCGTGGTTTATTACGGACGCCGCGTTATCAAACCTAACAGCTGGCGGCCTTTTACAGACGCACCAGATGACGACTTACCGGCAACGACGGCTCGACTGTAAACCAAGAAACGGACGCACCGGGGAAGAGAAGAGAAGTTCTGTGTAATGTAGGTCAACGTGTCACAGTCGGTATGTTTGGTTTTTCCTCGAGCTGTCCCTTAAAATAAACACGTTTCTATGGTCACAAACGTCCGCCGCGTCTCGGGACGTTTTCAAAACTCAAAAGCAACGCGATGAGAGCCGACGCCTACTTTGAAGTCCGACTGAAAATCACTGAAGTCAAACACGAATGTTGCTTCGAATGTATTGTGAATAGTTTTTTTTTTTCATTATTATTAAAAAAGTAGAAACATTGGTCCAGAAATATCCGGCATGCTCCCGTTAGTCGGAGTCGGCCGTGAGGGGCAATTATGTGTTTGTTTGACAGCAGCTGGCAGACGGCTCTGAAGGGCCGGCGGGCGGAGAGCGAGCTCTGTGGGCCGACGCGTCTCAGGCAGACTGCATGTTGGTCGTGGTGCTGAAGAGTCGGGACCACAGCGAGCGTCTCGGAACCCAACTGACATTCGTGGGACACGTTTACGCGCCGCGGCCGAGCAGCTGGTCGCCGATCCATCGAGGCCGCCATGCGACGTTTAGCGGGGCGCCTCTCCGGAGTGGGACCGCCCATCACCTGGCTGCTTGGTGCAGAATTTGACTGGCCCTCACAGTATTTCGTCAAATCAAAAACTAGGTGGTACCATTATGATACTGAAAAAAAATAAAATAAAATAAATATATATATATATTTTTTTTTTCTCTCTGTTTTGGTTAGCAATTTAGTTTTTGTTTCCTCAAAGGAGAGGACATGCCTCGTTATTTACAGAGCAGATATGTAGCTGTAGCAGACAAATACACAATAATACACTATTTTAATTTCAGTTGGACTTTAAAGACGCTATGAAATAGTACTTTTTCTTTTTACTTCCTGTAAAGATTTTACTTCCTGAAATACAGTACACTTTGAATGGCGCCCTCATCCTGCTCTAGCCTGATAATCAGTCCACCACCGGAGAAAGAGAAAACAAAATGCCCGTCTGTCTCTTGGTGGGGGTCAGCAGCGAGCGTGAACCAAAAATAAAAATAAAAATAAAAATAAAAAAACTTTTAGCCCAGTTACTAAACTGCTTCACAGATCTGAGGGGGAACTGCATCTCTGTGGGCCCCTGAACGCAATCTCTCACGTCACACTTTACATTCCATCCCATTGTCAATACATAAATATTGAAATTGCAGCTTTAGGGAAGTAAAGAAGCTATTTCACGGTGTGTTTAATAATTTAGCACACTTACAATATGGTAGTTTATTTTTTATCTGTAAAGAAAAAATAAAAATTGTCATTGTTCAAAAATGGTCCGGCTCCCAGCCTCCTCTTCTCCGAGTGCGATTCAGATTCAGGTCTGGATAAAAAAAGCGTATGAAACACTTTCTCCTCGCGCTTGAAGAATTCTCCGTTTGTGATCTTCACACGTTTATCGTCGGGAGTTCTCGCCGCTCCGCTTGGCGACCGACCTCGTGCGCAGCCGCGACGGCTCAGCTGATGGCGCTTCCTTTCATCCGGAGAAGAAAAAGATTCATTTTGGACCACAAGCAACATATCTGAGCAATTCAAATCATAGAGACAGCGGGGATTTTGTTTTCCTCTTCTGCAGTCCGAGCCCTCACTCAAAACCCAGCAGGTGCTCTGGGTGCATGGTATTATTTCCTATTGAGGCTACTGTGAGAGAGAGGGGGGGTTGGGAGGGGGGGGGGGGATTGGTCCCTCTGCCTCTTTCTAGGATGGATTTCTGTCTTTATGATTGTTGAATGTCAGTGGGAAAAGAAAAGAAAAAAACAACACGTGCTGTTTGATTGAGGGACTGAAAAAGAAACCTGACATTTATTGTTGTCAGCAATCTTCCACTGGGTAAACTTCCCAGAGTCAATAGCAGCAGAGATTAGCACTGAAGTTGAGGGATTCTGATTTAGAAGCTTTTTTTTTATTATTATCTGATCCCTGGAAGAGATGGATATCACGCCCACGTATAACAGGTATGGCAGCCCAAGAGGGACAAAATGAGGGACGCAACTAATGATCTTTCGCTCTCTCTTTTTTTTAAGCACTTCTTATCCGGTCACATATCATATATGCATATCAATGGGTATCAATGGGTTGGCTGACGAGTAACAAAAAAGTAGCAGAGAAGAAACAATCTTTTAGTTTTCATAAAGAAAACGAAAAGGTGGAGACACGCAGAAAAAGTGGGATCGGTGTGTGTGTGTGTGTGTGTGTGTGTGTGTGTGTGTGTGTGTGTGTGGTCTCAGTTACACAGTTTTCCCACCAGAAAGCACGGACAAGTTAATTATGGCTGTGAAAAAAAAGAGGAATCGACAAATCAAAACAGGAAGTCAAGGAAAACTGAAAGTAGGTAAAGCAAAAAGCAAAAAAAAAAAAAGAGAAAAAAGATCGAGAACACAACACACACACACACACACGCCAAGGTAAGACGCACAAACAGGAGACGTCAAGAAATAGACGGAGACATGGAGAAAAGGCAAAAAGGGAGACGAGAAGAAACAAAGGAGATTAGAAACGTGAAGGAAAATAAAGATAAGAGGAAAAGAAAAAGAGACATTAAGGAAGATGGGGCGAGGAGATAAAGACAGCAGGCTTCAGTGTTCGCATGTTTTCTGTGAGTCAGTGTTCTGCCTGAATGAACTGCAATACAGGAGGCGGGCGTGGGCGAGAGAGAGAGAGAGAGAGAGAGAGAGAGAGAGAGAGAGAGAGAGAACAAATTGAGATGATGTCATATTAACAAGGGGATACTTACTGAAGAAAAACAACAACAAAAAAAAAAAAAAAGGTGACTACGGATGTAAATATTGCGAGATGTTGCCTCAGTTCGTGTTCGCACGCACACACACACACACACACACACACACACACACACACACACACACACACACACGTGGGTGGAAGAGGAACTCTCAATCATCACTCACAGGTGAGATGTTCTTATTTTGCCACTGAACAGCTTGTGCAGAAAATAAAAAGTGCGTGGAGGTGCAATCCGACAGATTGTGTCATTTGACGAATGCAAATATTGTGCCGTACAAAATTACCACGTTTAAGTTTCCGTTTCCGTGACGTTGACCATTATGCTCACATTCACACCTACGGGGAATTTAGAGTCCAATTAACCTGAAGCTGCATGTCTTTGGAGAACCCCGGAGGGAACCCACGCTGCCACGGGGAGAACATGCAAACCCCACACAGAAGAACCGCCTAACCCGGGATCGGGGATCGAACCCCGGGCCCCTCTGGCTGTGAGGTGACAGTGCTAGTACTACACCGCAGCAGCCCGCTAAGTGACTCATGTCCTTATTTACCTCGGGTTAGAGCCACGATTTAAAGTGGTGCTTTCGTGTGATTCGTTATGGAGGAACCTGAATCAGCTGTCAAGTCATTCGTCAAGAAGGAACTCCTCCGGGTGAGGACAGCCCCGGGGGGCGTAAGATAGAACGATTAAATAAAGATCAAACGTGACAATTAACTTTGGTCTTTGTTGTTATTTGAGAACCGCTGATGAATAAAAAAAACAAGGAAATTGTATTTAGCATACGAGTACATTTCTGATCCACTTGCCGGACCGGGCAAATAAACCTCAGCGCTTTATTGTCAGTCCTTCAGAATCAGAGAACAAATGCCTGTAGACATTCATGGTATCCATAAAGCACACTTAAAAGTAGATCTATTCACAAGAAATTCATTACTGCCCCTCGTTAATGCACATGACTTGTTTAATAGAACTTCTTTAGAACTTCCGAAGAAGCCTCGTCTGGTTGTTTTGTATTGTACGGCTGGATCAAGCAGCAGCAAGCAGGCTGTCAGAAGCAGAATCTTTAGAACGGTGCGTACCGGAGTCTGTGAAGTGAAAGGATTTAGAGAGAAAGCCCGGCACAGTGAGGAGTAAACAAATATAGAGACTCCCGATGAAAGCCATCTGACCCCCGCCTTGAATCTGATGATCCTCGACGCAGCCAAAACCCCGACTGACACCATCAGAGCTCCTCGCAGCTCGAAACGCTGCTCTTCTGTTCTTTGTGTCTGTTTACCTAAAAAAAGCACAGCGCCGCTTTACCGCGGGTTCACACCAGTGATCAGACCGTGGTGAAGGTGAAACAGCTTGAAATAAGAAAGAAAAAGAAGAAGAAGAAGAAGAAGAAGAAGAAGAAGAAGAAGAAGAAGAAGAAGAAGAAGAAGAAGAAGAAGAAGAAGTAGTCCACAAGCCGCCGGAGACTTTCCAGAACTAAAAAAAAAAAAGGAGGAAAGTTTTCTCCTTCATTAAATACACAAAGTTCACTTCAAGAAAAGCAGCCAGGCAAATATAAATCATCGGTTACTCTTTGAGTCAAATAGGAATAGTTTTATTAATTATGATTTTAAAAAAAAGGAGAGAAGAGGCTGTTCCTGCAACACCGCGCTGCAGCGAGGCTATAATTACACGACATAGAAACCGGCTGCTAATTAGCACCTCAGAAAATAAAACTGCACTAAAAAGAAAAATAAGAAAAACATCTCATCAATTGTTTATCTTCTTCGTGTCGGCTGTGAGGATCAGAGAGATTCTCGTTGTCGACTTCAGCATCAAGGAAAAGTGACTGTTGGGTGTATTTTGGCGCCCAGGTGGGAGGGGAGGAGCAAACAGGTGGAGGGGAGGAGCAAACAGGTGGAAGGGGAGGAGCAAACCGGTGGGAGGGGAGGAGCAAATCGGTGGGAGGGTCATTCACACGGCCGCGGTATTTTGGTGCGAGTGTCTGAGGCCACAGACGATCTCCGTCCACACGGCAACCTTTTGAAAAGGCGTATCACGTGACCGTTCACGTACACCGGGCGCGTGAACAGGAAGCTGGGTTTTCTCACACGATGGTTTAGTTGCAGAAAGGTTAGCTGCAGGAGGAAGAACGGAACGACGGCGGGAAGAGGGACCGGAGAGTTCTTTCGCTCGGGCCGCCGACGAGGTCGAAACCGTCGCTCGCGGCGGGAGGGGGGGGATCAGGGGAGGACCCGTCTCGCGACTGCTAGGACTGATCATCCGGAGTTTCCAAACGGATCCGTCCTCGGTGCTCCGGCAGTAGTGCGGACGCGAGGTGTGAACGTGGCAAAAGATATGCGTTTCTTTTTTTTTTTTTTTTTTTTTTTTTTTTTTTTAAAATGGAACACCGTGGCGGTGTGGACACGGCCTCAACGAACGCTTTGAGAATATATAGACGTCTCAGAAGCACTTCGGTTTCTGGCACACTTTGTCAACGAGAGAGAGAAAGAAAAAAAGAAATACAAAATAAGGCAATGATACGTAAACTATCTCACTAACTGTTTCTAACCACTGGTTGCGTTTACATCCAATCCGTTGCCCACGGCTGCAAGCTTCTCCTTCAGGCCCCCTGAAGATAAATATACACACACACACACACACACACACACACACACACACACATACACATACACATACACATACATATATATATATATATATATATATATATATATATATATATATATAAAAATATTGATGAATCCGCAGCCTCCCATTAGAGAGGAGCCAGCGTCAGGCTTACAGAAGCTCGTGATCCTCCTGTCACATTTGAGGAGATGAGACCCGTTTGCAACATGAGATACTCCAGAATTTCACCTCTGAATGTCCGATTTAAATATTCCTCCACATCTCTCTCTGTCTCTGTCTCTCCCTCCCTCTCTCTCTCCCTCCCTCCCTCTCTACCTCCCTCCCTCTCTCCCTCCCTCTCTCTCTCTCCCCGTCTCTCTTCATATATCTTTAGTGGAATATTTAATATCTATGGAAATGGAGAAGTGAGCAGGAAATTATGCGTCACACAGTGGCTATATGAACCAGGCTTAATGATGAATATCTTCCCAACCCTCCTCCGCTCAGACCCCGGCGATAATATTGCACTTGTCCCCCCGATTTATTATGCAAGGGTTCAAAGCTGCGCATTAACTCCGCAGTTGGGACTGATTAAAGCGCCTGTGTGAGAACACCAATCCCCACCGGAGAGTGGATTATTCTCTCGCTGACCTCGCTATCACTGGCCGGGGTCACCCGACGCCCTCATCACCATCATCATCATCACCATCACCACCATGTGTTCAGAGGTCGCCGCGGTCTTTAGCTCCAAACACGAGCGTTCGCGTAGGATGTGTCGCATTGAAAACTAATCTACAGTCTATGATTAAAAGGGAGAATAAAAAAAGAAAAGATTAACACAAATGTTATTATAATATATTCTTTACAAAAAAAAAAACACAGTGGGTGAAAGTAGAGACAGTGTAGCTGTTACTAAATCTCTACCGCTAGCAGGGAAAATTATTAAAAATTAAAAAGAGGAAAAGGTTGTACAGTGGCCATGTGCATATTGTTGGGTCTGATGATGTTATTGTTAGAAAACGCTGGATGAGGTGCGACGCACTCTGTAATCGGACCGATACACTGAATGTGTGTTGTGTTACAGGAAGTGCTCTACAACTCCACCACCACAACAACCTAGAGCATTCCAAGTGTGTGAGACTCAGTAAACTCTACCAGGAAGTCGTGTCCCAGTTATTCAGACCCGTTTCAAACCACCTGCGAGTTCTTCTGCCGACTTACAGCGTCTTCACTTTGCTGTGGAAGTTATTGTCCATCTTTATTTCTTCGTCGAACAAACTCCCATCAAATCTGAAGTTAGAGGCCAAGTCATCAGCAAAATCAGCAATGTTTGCCCTGACACACACACACACACACACACACCTACACACCCTTACACACACACACACACACACACACCTACACACCCTTACAAACATACCCACCCACACACCTACACACACCTACAAACATACCCACCCACACACCTACACAAACACACCCACACCTACACAGGCAAACACAGCTACACACACACACACCTACACAGGCAAACACAGCTACAAACACACACACACTCCCAAGAGTAGAGCGGTGAGCTCAGCTTTGCTAGCTGCTCTCTGGTGTTGTAATTAAATAACCGACTGGGCCGATTAGGTGCATTCCTGCAACACTGACTCACAACTCTCTCTGTGTGTGTGTGTGTGTGTGTGTGTGTGTGTGTGTGTGTGTGTGTGTGTGTGTCCCCTCCCTCCCTCTGTCTGCTTATGATGTACAAAAGCAAGCACATCTTGTGATCACAACTGGGCCCCTGCAGAAGCTGGCTAATGCGTTTTGCTTCTGAACAGCTCATTATTTGTGTCACCATCGACACTTGCAAACAAATGGCTCAGTGGTTTGTGTGTGTGTGTGTGTACGTGTGTGTGCGTGTGTGTGTGTGTGTGTGTGTGTGTGTGTGTGTGTGTGTGTGTGTGTGTGCATAAAAGAAGGACAGAGCCAGAGGAAGAAAATGCAACAGTCCACTTAAAGTCTCGAGCAAGCCCGTAGTGAACGTAGCTGTGCTGGTGTATCTGAGTGTGTGTGTATCTGAGTGTGTGTGTGTATCTGAGTGTGTGTGTGTGTGTGTGTGTGTGTGTGTGCGCGTGTGTGCGCGTCAGGTGTGTCCTCTGTACCTTTGTCGCTGAAGTCGTCGACCAGGATGATCTCGGCGATGAGCTGCGGGGGCGAGCGGTTGAGCACGCTGTGGACGGTCCTCAGCAGCGAGGACCAGCCCTCGTTGTGGAACGGGATGATGACGCTGGTGTTGGGCAGCTTCTCTCCGTACAGCTTCAGCTTGCAGCTGCACGGAGACACACGTGAAACGGGATGAATGAGCGAGAGGGACGCAGAGCGGAGGGCGTCGGGGGTTATTAATGAGGCAATCAAAATAGTCATACAGCGAGATCTTTGGATATAATCGTCGGAAGAAATGTAGATACGACGGCTGAGAGGGCTTAGGAAAGCACCGGTCTGGTTCAATTCAGAAAATGACATCACTTTACTGTAAAATATACATATATATATTTTTAAAAAGGCATATTGATGTGACGAAAAGCTGCTTGAAAGACAACAATAGCTCACGAGAAGCCCGTCGGTGTGTTTAAACTTTCACCGTTGGCCATAACACACCCATATATAGTTTGACAAAAATTCATTTTTAATGCGTTTTTTTAATTCAGATTTCAAAATGCTAATTAGCGGCGGGGAAAGGAAATCTGCTGGAAGCAGGGACGCTGCCCTTTTTTCCCCGTCAGTGCACCGCGGTGCTCCCAAGCAGCCGAAACCCCGAACAATGTGTTGCTCTTTTAATAAGATGTAATGAAGCAAACCACCTGCTGGCTCGCCCTTCCATCTCTTTTCTCTCTCTCTCGCTCTGAGAAGTCGAGGGGGGAATCTGTAGAGACATTAATTATCTCAGAGTCTCTCAGGCCTGTCTGGCTGCCCCCCCTCCCCCTCCCTCCCCCCTCCCCCCGTCTCTTTGTGTCTCTCTCTGTCCGTCTCTCCTCGCGTCATTCAGTGATTGAGAGTGAACTGGATGAATGGACGGATGCTGCTGGGAGGTCTGAGCCTGGTGTGACACCCGGACGTCAGGCACCCGTCACTCTGCTGTCACTTTGGCCGATCAAACAGACACACCTGCTCCCCCACCTCCCACCTCCGCCCAATCCAGTGCACCACCCACAGACCCCGTCAGTCTGTCTGTCCTGTGTGAAGCCTGGAGGACCTCGGAGGCCCGGAGCGGCCCTGACGAGTGATTCCTCCGGTCCTGCAGAGAGGCTTTTCAGTGTCGGACACAACAGTCGGGTCAGACTTTGGCCCTCGGTGGTCACCGCATGATTGATCGGTTCAAAAACACAAGAGTCGGCTTATTGTCGGACTATTATTATTATTATTATTATTATATACCGTCCTCGGCCGGTATTTCTATTCCTGTGTAAGCGTTGAGAGAAGACCGTTTCTGCGCACGCTTGGCCAAATGAAGCCGATTCTATGACACCGATATGTTGCGTAAGACACGTGTAACTGTGTCACACAACAAACTCACAAAGCAAAGGCTCCCGTTGGGTCCGTGAGACGGTCACACCTGAGGCAGCGGCACTTTTTGTCTAGTTTTCCTTATTTTACATTATTTGGTATTTGGTCACGTTGAGTTGTGTTTCACTTTCGGCACAATTCAAAACGCTTCGTCGTTGCAAACCGCAAACAGAACACCACCACCAGCACCACCACCAGCACCACATCGATCCGTATTTCTTTGCAAAGCTCTCTTTACAGTCAGTCGCCCTATCTGGAAGATAAGCGGCCCGGCTAATTTCCCGTGCTCTTCTGGGTTCTCCAGACGTTAGTGCCGAGAGGAAAGAAGGCGATGAACGCACCAATAACTTTCACTCACCCTCCGAATCTCGGAAGAGATAACGAGGAGAAGAAAAAAAAAGCCTGCTGCTGTCCAGAAGGCATGGAAATCACTAACGTCTCATTTTATTTGCGAGCCGGCTCCGCGGCCGCACCGCCGCTCCACCTCGGAGCTCAGCAAATGAAATATCTACGGGGGAATGCGCAGATTGTTCGTCGTCATGTATGAACTCTAAAGAATGCGCTGCGGGGGGGTTGCCGGGACGACAGCAGCGTTGGGGAAAAACGCGCTTGAAGGCTGACGCCTCGTCAGGTCACGGGGATGCGGGAGATTTATAAATATGGAGGGGAAAAGAATGCGCGAGAACATGAAGCGTTTGTCCCGGTGAGACTTTGGGAGGTTGTGTTTCTTAAACGGCGTTCTTACATGAAAGAGACGGCGGGGTCAAGCGAGAGGTAGCGGGAGAGCGCTGAAGGCGGATCTGTGACGGATGGGGTTCAGCCGGGTCCGAATCTGTTTAGCGAGACGATATTTATAGTGTGTTCAGGCTCAGGGTTTCTGTTCTTTAATGAGTCAGAGGAGAGCTGGAGGAGAGCTGGAGGAGAGCTGGAGGAGACGGCAGCAGCCACAGGTCCGCATGGCTCATCGCGTCTCCGCGGCCTGTTCTTGAACACGCGGTACTCTGGTCTGCTGCCCGGATTAATGAACAGCGTCTCGAGTAACACAGCAAATAGCAATAACTAGTCTAGGCTGCAGAGGGAGGGGGGGAGGGGTCTACCTTCATGTAGAAACTTAAATTTGAATGGGAAATGGAGAGCGGAGCCTCCTCGTCTTCCCTCTAGCGGATCAAAATCTCCATCTCCACACGAGGAACGTCAAAATGAAGAATCGGCGGCTTGCAATGACGTCTCCTTGAACACAATGAACCCGAGTACAATGAACATCGCGTCAACTCCTTGAAAACAACATCTCCCTCGGCTCCGGTCCAACACAGCACAGCACAACACACACACACACACACACACACACACAAGTCTATCAGTTCTTCACACCTTGGCGCACATGGGTTGTGGAGACATCAATGACACCGATAATTGCTGTCGAGAACACGGTTTCAAAAGTACATGGGTGTCGTGCCTCTGCGTGCGGAGAGCTACAGGTCTCCTGTGAATGGACCGGGCAGGTTGTTAATTGGAACCATTGTTCCAAACAGCGCTCGTTGTGATGAGTTGGGACCGATCCAGCGCGGAAAGAATTAAAAAGGCGAAACACGGCTGTAAGTGGGGGCTTTGGTGTCGGGGCTGGAATCGTCCTATTGGCCGCCGTCGCCCCGGCCACTGCTGGCGAAGCTGACACGGTCTTGTGTTTCACAGGTGAATTCCTTATTCGCCTCTCATTTGTCATATTTGGTGCTTTTGATGCCAGCAGGGCCGCCATATGAAGGCATAGTTGTCTTTGTAGGTATCAAAAACACTGGACACGTGAACATACAAGCTTTGTATACTGTCCCTTTTTAGCTTGCAAGTCGTTTCAATGCACAGGCTACATGTGCTGTATTTGTTCAGCGCCTCTCTCGTCTTCCGACCCCTCACAGCGCTTTGCCCCTGGAGGTCAACATTCACCCACACAAACATTCATTCGGTACACTGAAGGCGGAGGCTGCCATGCAAGGTGCCAACCTGCCCACCAAGATCTAATGTAAAGGCTCATATCGAACCGCCACTCCTCCGATTAGTGGGCGACCGGCTCCGCCTCCTTTAAAAGAGGCCGCCCTCGTCACTCTCTTACTGTTCTGGAGTTTTCAGCAGGTCAACGTTTGAGACATTCGGTCCATTTCACGTCCACGTTTACGGCTTTAGAAGCTTCTCAGAAGACGCCCTTTAGCTTTTGATTTGGCATAGTCGAACCGTAACATAATAAAATACGTGCATATAGTCGTGCCCACGTTTCGCTCTCACAATCCGAATCAGCTCTCTCTCTCCAAAAAAATCATTCAGGAAACTCTTAAATTGTTTCTGCTATTTGACTTCCCCGTCTCCTGAAAAAAAAAAAAAAAAAACAGATTTCCCAGGCCAGTCCTGCAATCAGGCTGGCCTCTTGTCCAATAGTCAACCTTATTTTTTGGGGAACAACAACCATCTGTCACAAAGTGCTGGGAGTCTGCAGCTTTTCAATCCAACCAAAGGCTTGCACCAGGTGATTCATTTTTCTTCTTCTTCTCCCCCCTCTCTCAGGTTGATGGAGTGCCAATCTCTGAAATAACCCGCTGCAGTCTTTGGCTGGAATGAAAAGCTGCAGTCTCTGGGCCCTCAGCGGCCCCCGCTCCTGCCCCCTATTCAGATGAAACCGCTCATACAAAACGCAGAAGATTTATTTCTTTGTGGACGAACGGATAAGTTTTGCCTGAGGTTACTGGGCACCTTGCTGGAAGTTCTAAAAAAAGGAAGTGCTTTTGTTGTGTGTGTGTGTGTGTGTATGTGTGTATGTTCACCATTGCACAGTCCATAAAAACGATTGTTGTGGCCGATGGACGCGGGATGAGAATCGTCATCGTGGTTCAGTTGGACCTGCGCTGAAGGAGATAAATCTATAGCCTCTTTAACGCCGGAGGAACTTTCCCCAGAGACGGGGACCTGGGTCTAAATTAAGTTCTGGGGACATTTTACGCCCCGATAAAGGTCCTAGTCGGGGGGTGGTACTTAAAGTGCATTTACTTTCAGGGTGGGGTTTACAGGGACGACTCTTGCTGACGGGTCAAACTCCTGTTCCGCTTCGTTTGTAGGCCGAGGAAGTACGATACTGGTCCTGAGAAGGACCACCTCAGGGCGAGGAGAGAGCATCTCGCTTTGTTTGATGACGTTAAAAAGTAGAGTTGGGCTTTGCTTTCGCTTGGCAGACTATTTACTGGGGAGACAGATGCTCTCAGTTTCATTTTCCTGCTTTTCACGCATTACGACGCAGTAAATGCTGTTGCAGTGAGACGAAACCTTCGGGTCTTTATTTATTTGTGTTATTCTATGTGATTTTCAGATGAAACGGGCGGGCACACCAAACAGCAGCCCCTCCGCCCCCCCCGTCTCTTTGTATCGCTATGGAAACACAGACAACAATGTGCTGAAGGGGCCTTTCACTTCCTTGAAAAGTCGACTCAAACTCCCAGAATGTTTTTTTGGTAGAGACACGGCTTTTATCGCCATTTATTGCGTCGTAATATCAAATGATCCAAAATCAACTTTGGTGATAAGAGTCACGGTTAAAAATGTGAACAACTTGTTGAGACAGATGTTTTTTTTTTTTTTTGTAGCTCTATTGAAGTGAGCTCATCAATATTTATAGTTAATCATCAAACTCCGTTGTTTCAGCCTGACGTTTGTGTTATTCTCTCAGATAAAATACACCAGGAAATCAAGATTTCTCCAAAAGCAAATCTGAAAATGAGAGTTCTAGTTTGCCTTCGCCTTAACAAGCAGTGCCAGTGTCGTCATAGTTACGCTCTAATACACGAGTGCACCTATGACTAGTGCACTTGCAGGAACCCTGAAGCAGTGCAGCGATGTGAGAGCTCGCCTGGTCCAATCTCAAACATCGTCAACATGTCAAGTGTCCACAGCGCCGTTCTTTGGTGCCTGAAGATAAGTCTCTCTCTCTCTCTCTCTCTCTCTCTCTCTCTCTCTCTCTCTCTCTCTCTCTCTCTCTCTCTCTCTCTCTCTCTCTCTCTCTCTCTCTCTCTCTCGACTCACTTTGGATGGCGGATGTCCGGCACGGAGCGGTTGAGGGAGATCCGGTCACTGACGTAGATGTTGAAGCCGTTCTCCCTGTAGGCCTGGTCGACCCGGTCGGCGTCCGTCAGCGGGAACGCTTTCCCCTGTTCGCCGTTACCTGAATCAAACACGCACACGTTTCACGCCACACGTTCACGAGGAGACGTACGAGACCTCAGTGTATCACTGAGGTCTCACTGCATCTGCTCGGCAGTTATCAAAAGTCTACACAACCTTCAGAACATTATCTGTAACTTTAATTTTAGAGACAAAAAGAAAGAAAAAAAGATTCCCACTGTGATTTGGGAGAGAAGAAGAAGAAGAAGAAGGAGGAGGAGGAGGAGGAGGAGGAGGAGGTTTTTGCTCTCGAGGGTGAACACGGATCAAAGACTCAGACAAAGATCCCATCATGTACAGAGCGGACCACCAAGCGTTCCCAAGCTTATTTTTACAAGACTTTTTAAAAGACATTTTAATGCCAATATGAATGAAATACATGGTCCATTTCATCGTTGAACAAAGAAAAAGAGCAAAAAGTAATAAAAAAAACCCTGAAAATGCATAGAACCCCCCCCCCCCCCAAAAAAAAAATAATAATCAGTGGGCAAAGAACACAACACAAAGTCAAGTTGTGGGTTAAAGCTGCAGTTAAAAATGTAATAATACGAAACAGATTTCTTTACGACGCTGGTCTGTAGAAATCACAGCCTGGACATTCAGAGCAACAAACCCGCTGATGAAACAAGATGAAATAAAAAAATCAACTCTAACGGCTTCATATATTTGTACGGTTTCTTCTTGTTTCATTTATTAAAAAGGAGAATCCCAGAGAACAAAAAAAAAAAACTTTGATTTTCATTCACAGGCAGAAATTATCTACTTTCGCTCCTCAAAAAAAAAAAGTAACAAATGTGGAAAATAACTTTTTAGCCTTTAAGGGCTCATTTCAGGGATGAAGCCATTTACGCTCATTTACACTGTTTGTATTGCGGCTGATTTCCCAGAACAGGAAAATAAAACTGAGTTGTCGGTGATTGTAGCAGATATAAACTGCATTTATGACAGCGGAAATGCACTCAGAGCAGAGATTTACACCGCAGCTGCAGAGCTGGAGAGCAATAAGACCCCCGAGAAGAGAAAGGCAATAACAAATGCGTCTTCAGGGTTTACGGGATCTTTTGCATAACTGTGAAGCTTGTGTGTACGTGATGAATGTGTCATGCAGTTCTCCTCCAATGCGTGACAGAATGTCGCAGAGGGGGAGGAGGGGAGGAGGGGGAGAAGGGGGGGGGGGCTACAAGGAGGTTTGGACCTACCGGATCGGGAGGAGTCTCGTTTGATGGCTTCATGGTCGTGCCAGTCTTTCCGTCGCACGCCGTCGCGTCCCACCTGAGCGTCCTTCCCCAACCGGTTCACCCCCTGTGGGGAAACACACGAGCACGTTGAAAACATGGGTTTTATAAAAAAAAAAAAAAAAAAAAAAGGGTCACACCAGAGGTTCGTTGCAGTCATTGTCCAAAAAAACCCTGCGAAATAGATGGATGTTTGTACTTGGTTTCCATGTAGCGATGGTGGTTTAGATCACTCGAGGGCACCGTGGGGGCGGCGTCTTATCACGCAGTCTAAGATGATCACTGAGCTTCATAAAGGCATAAACAAAGAGTTTGCATTTTGAAAAGGCGCCCTTGCTGGCGCTTTATGCGGACCCTTGGGCATCGGAGAAGTGGAAGTGTACCGCAGGAAAAACGGGAAAATCGAATCAAAAACAATAAGCAGAGCTCATGTAATGTGAAAAAAAAATAAAATAAAAAAAATCTAACTTCTAACTCGCATCTCAAAACTCATAAATGTCATAGTGTCTATGAATGCACAACATGAGAGGACACAATACAAAAGAAATAAACTGATGAAATGTGATTGACTGGAGATTGTGATTCACCAAGCAAGCTTTCAAGTTCATGCCGCAGCTTATAATAAATCAGAAAGCATCTCTTTTTCCAACGACCAAGACTTCAAATATAAGATTTTGGGAAATGATGAAACATTAACCTCAGAAATGTGAGACTGGAAATCCAGCAGAATCTGCAGATCAATGACGTGCGGCATGTTTAGAAACTTTCTGTGCCAGGAATGAGCTTCTGAATGCAACACTGTCGTGCAGCTGGATCTCAAGTACCAGATGTGCGTTGGACTTTCCCAACCAGCCCGCAGCTGCGACGCTTTGTTTGAATACTTCCTCAACTCGCCGGAAAAAACGCAGAGAAACCGGTCAGGTTGCAAAGCCACCGCCGGTTACCTTTAAGAACCTCAGCATTGTCTTTATCGGTGTCAGCCGAGGGATCAGACGCTCACTATCCCACGGCGCGGTGCTGAGAGTTCATCCACAGACAAGCGTGCTCTCCTATTTCATGCCCGACGAACCTGTGAGGAGAATATCAATGGCGTGACGCGCGGCTCCGCGGAGGCCTCGTGGACGCGGCCGCGCACGCAAACCGACGGATGGGCGGGCGGCGGCTCGGCGTACAAGAGGCCGGTCCTCTTCTCCCGCTCAGACATTCTGCACACCGCGTGACTTTCGGTGACTCGGCATCGTGAATTACAGGATCACAGCACAATGGAGAAATAATTAGCTTGATGGGAGGAGGCAATTAGTGAAACACTTAAATACAACTGGCACCGCCGACTGCATGAGATATTGTGAATTATTAATCAGACGGCTGGCTGAGAGGAATATGACGCTGAATAACAAACTGTATACACACATAGAGGACTCTTGGTGGGTTTGTGACGGTCTTAGACCCGACAGTGAAGACTTTGGTGAACGAGGAAAGTCTGGCTTGGTTTTAAGGTTGAGGTTTTGAGTTCGTGCCCAAGTAGGGCTCCATTATCAGGATTTAATGGACAATAAGGGAGGCCATTAATTCCTGATTATGGACACCTCGAGCAAGGGCATTATCCCACTTATACCATTGTCACTTTCCGAAGAAATAAATACAAAACCACAAGATCCTTAATTTAGAAGTCTGTGAGAAAATGACTCTCTCACTTATCTCTTGATTTATTCCCTCAGTAAACATTGTAAACATGAGTTTATGGTCTCAAGCTCTACTTTCAAGTCTTCTTCAATACAGCATGATGTTCATTTAATGAATTATGGTCCATTTGGAGTCAGATAGACCATAAAGCAGGGTATGCTTTAGGGGCGGGGCTACAAGGTGATTGACAGGATGCTACCACGGCGTTGTCCGGTCTTGGACGTTTCGTCTTGGCACTTTTACCTAGTTCTTGGTGTGTTTTCAGTTCATGAAAGTAAATCGTACCTATTAAATATGTCTTGTTCAGCATTCGGTTTGTACTTAGCTCCACCCTCTCGTGTCACTTCTGGTTACAGAAACAAGATGGCGACGGCCAAAGATGGCTCGAGGTTTAAAATCCATATTCCACCCACCAATGAGTGACGTCCCGTCCCAATCTACGATTTTCATTTTCCCAATCGTGCAATGGAAATGTCCCCCACTCCAGGAAATAGGACAAACCCCTTACAGACAACTTGGCAACGGGAGATATTTCTAGTCCACTGAGCTCGGTTTCACCGCAGCTAACAATCAGAATGGAGTATTCACCCAGACCACGGCATGAGCTCAGGTAACGGTCAGGTGACGGTGTGCAGTTGGTAGCATCACGTTGTGGGGACAAACACCTGTTTCACACATACGGCAGTTTGCGTACACAGACTTAAATGGACAGGCTTAAATATCTTCACCATCTGAATTTGACCTCAGTTAAAATCCCCACTCTAAAACATAACTAATATTTTTGTGGTCTCATTCTCTTTGAACCAAAGCCTTTTTACATGAAACTCTACATATTTCCTCCACGCAGTACGCGACTGCCGAAGGTAAAACCTCACGGGGAGATCCTTGAACAATGTTACGGGCCTGAATGTATTGACCTATTATTCCGTCTCCTGGCTGGCCTAAGCTTAGACACAGAGATGGAGACAAATATAGAAATGTATTCCTTCCTCCCCCGCCCTCCCACCCCCCACCTCACCTCTCTCCTTCAACCCCCCTCTCCTTCCCCTCTTTCCGTCACAGGCAGATGCCCTCAGTGTGTCATACAAGGACCTGACAAGCAGCAAGAGTCCATCTGTGCAAATTTATACTAAAAAAGAGGCGAGATTGTGCCGCCCCATTTCCTCCCGATTACAATTTCAGCGCACGTCGCCATGATATTCCTCCGGGGCTTTTTTCTTTTCTTTTTTCTTTGCCGCTCAACGAGACCTTGAAAAACAAGACAAGGAGAGAGGGAAACTTTCCAGCTAATGTGTGCACATGTTTAGTTTGGTGGAAGCAGAACGGGGGCGGGCACTGAACCTAAAGGAAGCTATTCAGACTGACAGTCAAAGGAGGATGAGTATGAAAGAGACGGAAAAAACCTTGAGGATCAGATGGGGGTACGCCATCGCTTTGTGTGGAATAAAAGTGGGGTGAGACCACTGGACTTAACTTGCACTGATTGCGAATGCACTCTGGCTGAAAGACAGCACTCAAGGCTCACAATAAACTGAACTAACCAGAGAGAAGCGGCTGTTTGGTTTTTCGTTTCAATAAAGCTCGTGGGAATGCCATTCGTTTTGCAGGTATTTGGAAAAAAAAAAAAAAAACGGCCAAAGAATTGGACAAAATTGAAATATTGACCTGTTGATGACACGAGATGAACAAAACGTTAGAGGATGACTGAAGTTATTAAGATGCAGCCCGAGGAATAGCCATATCTGTACCAAATGTGGTCTGAGCTGAATAACAGTCCATCCAATAACTGTCCCTCCAAAAGGGTGACGACCCGACCAATCGTCAGACCGATATTGCCATCACTAGCATGGCTGAAAGAGGTACACCCAAGGGGTCATCTTATTTATTTTATTTTTAAAAGACAAAGGCCCAATCCCAATCTCCACCCTCACTGACTCACGGACTTTGAGGCGCGCTCCCGCAAAGTCCTTGAGGGTTTAGAAAAAAAAAAGAAAGAAAGGGAAACAAAGAGGACGGCACGAGGGAGTTCAGCCTGTTACATTTACTCAGAAACATTAAGGATTAAAGCTGGAGCATAAAAACACATGAAATCAGAGGAATGCAAGCAGACAAAAAGCAGGAAATAATTTATTTGAAAATTACGTCTCATCTTGTGAGGAAATGAGCCCGGAAGACGTTCAAATCAGGGAGTAAAAAGTATAAAAATAAAAAACACCCACAATTGTACATAATATCTCTTGACGTCGTCATGGTAACGTGATATGTTGCAGCAAAGTGCTGTCCAATTCGTATTTACTCCATGTCAAGCCCTCACGGCTTCTCACACTCAACCACTTACCAGGTGACGCCAGTCAGTCCCTGAGGGTTCAGGCTTTGAGGCCGTAGGGGGGACACTGGGAGACCATACCAAACAGTATACGGGCGTGCTAGCCGCTCTGCGAGGCTGTGTTTAGGCACAGCGATGCTTTGAGCCACATGCTAATGGCAGCATGCGGACATGCTCCTAATGACAACGCTATGAGGTTCCGCAGGAATAATGTTTACCCCGTTCACCGTGACAGTTGCCGGTTCGCACTAAAACACAAAACCACAAGCTGATGGCCGATGGGAACGTCATTAGTTCTGCGAGTATCGAGTCATGTTGGACTCACGATGGCCTGAGATTACAAATCAGGGGATTGCGATTGATCCCGAGGACATGATTGCGTAAGCAGCCGTCCCTCCAGCAGAGACATTTCACTGAGGGGAAACTAAGTCAGTACCGAGGCGGCGAAACGACCGGCTGATATTGCCATCCGTAGAGTCGTACCGCCGCTGTAGGAGAGCCGTCTTGGATAATAATAATAATAACCAGATGGTCTGAAATGAAGCAGCCCAAGGCAGACATTCCATTACAAGCCGTAAAATGCCTGTGAGGGGGGCAAAAAAGGTACCAATGAGAGCTGCAACTAAAACGTCAGCCTCCACATTGGTTTTCAGTAAGTACCCGCATCCAAGTGGACACGGCGGACGGAGGAGCAGATTTATAGGACGGCGTGTCATTTGATGGTCTAAATTCATCATGAAGACACACAATGTGTTCTTCTAATAAATATTGAATGTTAATAATGAAATGTTGGATTAACCGTGAATCGACAATAAGAACTTTTGACCGACCGATGGCGTCAGTGAAGCATTTAAAAAAAAAAAAAAAAAAAAGAAGCCCCGCACGCAACGCGCTAATCTTGTCGGTTCACAGTTAATGATCAGTTAACGAGCGGTCGGCTATCATTCAGAAGAAAGAAGAAAAAAAAGAAGACAAAAATAGCACCCCTAAAAAAATGAATCATTTGTGTATGGCAACAACTCCACAGGGCAACTTTAAATTAGTTAAATATGTGTTAATGTAGTAAAAGTAACGCGAGGATTGGACGAGAATGCACATTGGGAGCCACATTCATTGGTAGCCACATTGGGAGCCACATTCATTGGGAGCCACATTCATTGGGAGCCCAGCCACATTGGGAGCCACCTCGTGCGCGGCCCGGCCCAGATAAGGTGCTGAAACGGAGCTGAACAAAGAAGGCAGCACCAAACAGTCATCCGTTTCCTCGGCTGTACGGCGGCTGCACTGCCTTCTTCCTCCCTTCCGCTAATCACCATCATCAGAGAGCCGAGGCTCCGCGCGGCCACAAACTCATTTCACTCTGGGGCACTTTTCCGCTCCGTTAATATTCGAGACACGGCACAAACACACTGATAGGACATCGAGAGGAATGACACCACAGAAGCCACACGGGCTCTCGCCTTCGCCGACCAACGCGCTCTCATCAACTGGGCCGGTCCCGGAAAACATTTCTCACGAATGACACGGCAGAAAAAGTGAAACGTTATCTTAGTGTAACAAATATTCCACCCCGACTTAGGGAAGCAGCGGGAGAAAGATGTGGGCAGAGCCGAGAGGACGGGGGACGTAACTCGTGTCACCTTGCGGTGTGAAGCCTCATTAAAATTAATGAAGCCTTTTTAGTGGTCCGTTTAACTCGCGACAAGGGGCCACGCGTCAGTCGGTGTTTTCACAAAAAGAGACAGGGCGTGGGTGTCCGTTGACAAATGTAAGGCCGTATTTGCGCAAGACGTCGGGAGCCGGGGCAAGTTGCCCAATCTACCTGGAGGGAGGGGTGTCCTTTCAGAAAAAGGACGCATTGTGTTCAGATGAAACCCTGAATATCAGACCAAGTTTCCACTCTGGCATACGCGCTCGGAACTAGTTTGAACGACGTCTTGTTCGACCACTTGAAGGCAGCATGAAAATATGTCCGTCTTGGGGACGGGGGACGTGACATTGATCAAATATGGGAATATGGTTTACGATTGTGGTTACAACTTAAAAAATAGTTTTCTAGATCAACATTCTGTTGCAACTTGTATTGCATCAGCAATAAGACAAGTTGGTTAACATAATACTTTGTTTGTTCAATGAACAGAGCTACTGGTGTCTGACCGGTCTTGCGCAACTTACTGACGAGCTGATTGTGCGGTTGATTGAGAAAGAGAGAGATTGTGTGTGTGAGTGTGAGTGTGTGTGTAAGAGAGAGAGAGAGATGGTGAGTATGTAGTTAGCAGTAAGGTCGAAGCTGTGAGCGTAGCAGTGCAGTGTGTGTGTGCGCTTTATTTTGTCGGTGAATAAATGCCACGACTCCTCAAGACTCAAGCCAAGTTCCCCCCACGTCTCGCTCGCCACCCGCTGATTAAGGTGGAGGGGATTCGGCCCGAAGTCTGCGACAACTTCGGCCCAGGCTCGTTTAAGGCGGGCCGACCTTTAAAAGCGTGGACAACCTGTTTCACTTGAGTTACAAGCCGCTCCTTTAGAGTTTTGGTGAAGCGGCTGGTGGGCTTGGCATCTAGTACAGTACACCGGCCCGGCGTTCGACTCTGGCCCAACAGTAACAGTAACCGCAGGAAGACGTTACTTCCTGTTGCTGCCATGAAAAGTGACAGAAATAGCTCTGTGCTATTGTCACCTGGAATTTAGTACAGATTACAAACTGACTCAGAGCAGAAGTCAGGCTAACCTGCAAGACAGGTGTGACCGTGGGGCGCGGTGTTACATGATTGTATCTACCGAATAGTTTTGAAGACGACTACGAGTATATTTTGCATTTGAAGAGCATTTACTGATTTAAGTCTTCTGAATTCGGACAAAAGAAAGCGGCGTTTGCACTGCTGAGACGTTCTGTATTGAAATGTAGACAACACCTGAATTAGGACATTGTGGGGGGGAGGGGTAAGGGGAGGGGGGGGGCATCACTTTTCTCCCCTGGTGACCTCGATGGAGGGATTTGCAGATTATGGAGAGCCTCTCTGAAACCCTGGCTGCCTAACCTCATTTCCATGCTGCTGTGGTCTTCTGTTAATCTGCCCAACAGCAGATTACGTTAGCTGTTCAGTCAGATAGGGCGGGATTGGCGCTGCTGCTGTGGGTTTAGGCTCTCGGCAGCTGTTGTGGGGCATTGCGCGGTATTACGGCACCGACTGGGGGGGAAAGTTGCTTCCTCCATTTGGCACGCTTTCTTTGATTCCAAGCTAAAGAATATCGAGTCCACTTTAATTTGCCTGCCCGCTCCATCTCCAGGTCCGTTGCTATTCCTTCGCCATCCATCATCAGCTGCACGGCCCGTCTGCTGACGTCTTCTTTCACCAAAGCCCGGTCATTAAAAGCTGAAAAATGTGTTTTCTGTAATCTTTATTAATAGATGCAGTCCGGCCAAAGAAGACGAACGGAAGAGAACACGGTCCTTGGCTTTGCTTTTGTGGCATTCAGGCCCACTGTACTAAGGTCACGATGCCACCTGAGGCAGAAAATCATGTGCGAATACGAGCCGGCTGCCAGAAAGTTGTCAGACCGCTGTTTCTTTTCTAAAAAGGTACAGTGCCCAGGTAATGTTGCTGTCACCCATGAATGATCACCCGAAAGTCGCTGGTGAAAGGAAGGAGAAAAATAACAGCTCTGCAGAGTAATACTGGGGATTTTTATTTCCCCCCTTCCTCCCTCTTCCTCTAGTTTACAATTTCATTTTCTTGCCCGCTGCCTGTCACCTTCAGCCGTTGGGCTTGAATGAAGCCCCCGAGGTGTGGAGTCGACACCTGCATCGGGTTCTTCTCCTTTTGAGTCACGAAATTGTTCCGCTGCAGGACCACGAAAAAAAAAGACGGTCTTTCCTCATTCGCTGATCAGCTTTACGTCAACGCCTGCTTGTCGCACCGACCTCTGGAACCTCTGTTGCTCGGCGGGAGACTTTTTTTTTTTTTAATGCCCAAAATAAATATCCTCTCAGGATATGCACACAGTTTCTGCTGGATTAGATTGTAGGCTATAGAAGGAGAGCAGCGCCGCCTAAAGAAGGCCCAGTTTACAACTTCACATTTCCATTGCATGCGCGCTCTACGGGGGGGGGGGGGAAAGACTTCGAGAAGGCGGGGCCTTGAAATGTTGGTAATGGTGTAGCGATCTCTTAACGTTTGATGGCGAGAACTTAAAAAAGGTACTCCAGGAACAATACGCGCCCACATTGAAATAGTCATTCGCTTGCTGTACTCCTTCCTCACGCTTTCCATTGAGAGATCCCGTCCTGACATTCCTCTAATGGAAGCGACGAGGGAGCGTCTTCGCTCAGTGGAAATCTGAAGTTATCAAATCAAGTGAGTGTCTCCCAAAGGGAGACGGATAAACACAAAGAGGGAATTTCTCCACTGAAAACACGCGTAGGTTTCTAACCGAAGCCTCATTTTAGTTCTGGATCAACTAAAGAGGACTGTGGGAATCTTGCCCCCCCCCGTCACTTACGTACAGTGGGAAGCAGGAGGGATGACTACAGCGAGGAGAAAGAAGAAAAATGAATCCTTCGCCACTTAAGTCGGAGCTGCTCGAATTTCACGCAACACTGCACCTTCATGCAAACAAGAGGGAAGATCAACCCATATTCTTCTGGGTTGCCTTTGGCGCAGTGGGAGAGCGGATATTACCAGTGGAGCAGTGTGTCTGATAACAATAGAGCTGCCCATTCAGGACCAGTCAGACCACCCCCCCCCCCGTCTCCCTTTCTGAGAGTCGACAAGACGCTCGGAGTGACAAGAGCACGCCTCTACTGTTCTTTTCTCTTTCGCTTCCTGGTTTTGTCAGATCACAGGCCGCTCCACCTCGACCCCCCCGGAGACACAATTACCCGTCTTTCCTATTCCACCTCACCTTCTGCTCCTCCCCCTCCTCCCCCTCCTCTTCCTCCTCTCCTCAAGCACTTCACAGTCGAGTCAATTTGCCCTGGCATTCCTGGCTCGTCACACAGAAACATAAGCTACAAGTTAACAATCCTCGCTTCCTAAAAATAGTCCTCCGACTACGCCACGGTTTCACACCTCCTCCTCCACCACCTCCTCCTCCTCCACCGCCCACCACAGATCCAACGAGCTGTTGATCCGACTGTAAAACTAAGATGAATCACAGCGTCGCGTCCAAAGTGCTCTGCTGGCAAAAGGTCATCTTTTGGTGTTGGAAGTTGTTGTTTCTGAACAGGCTACACAGCGGCGCGATGCAACATTCCCCCAAAACGTACCCTACGTCTCCGGCAGAGAAGTCCAACTGACAGCGGGCAAAGGAAAGGAAATCATTTATTTTCAGAATAATACCAATCCCGGCGTGAGACAGTGGAGAACTAGCAGAGACACGGAGGGAAGAAAAGTAAATAAGCAGCAAAGTCAAAAGGGGGTAAATGAAAGGAAAATAAAGAAGAAACAAAAATAAAAAGTGGTCTGCTCCTTGGCCGCTAAAGTTGAGGGTCTCCAGGCGGAGAGCGAGACCTCCCTGGGAGAGGAGCCCGCAGGAGTCATTACCCGCCACGGCCACAGATACCGGCAGCGGGCAGCGGACTGGACCGAGGCCACGACAGATGGCTGCTCCTCTGCCTTCTCGCAGGCCCCCGAACTGTGCTTAATTCTTGGATGCTTGACACAGACACAAAAAATACTGGCAACTGCGGAGACTTTCATGTTGTGTGAACAGTCTCACCCCCTCGCGGGGTGTTTGTTCTGCAGGAAAAGCACAGAGTCGGCGTTTATCTCGACCGCCGTCGACGCAAACAACGAGCCCGAGCCGCACCTGCAGCAGTCTGCTGCGAAGAGAAGAGAGCTACTGGAGAATAGTTTAGCAGAAAATTCATTTATATTAACTCCTCACCACACATTGGGTTTTTTTTTTTTTAAGTGTGGGGCATAAAGAAAGAGAAGCAATAATACTAAATAAAATAAATAAAACTTCCTCCATGCCATCCAAGAGGAATACAGCAGTACCAGATGTGGAACAGATGTGCGGGCACACCTTTATGCAAGATATTCAGCAGTCCGCCGTGGCATTTTGGTTAAAAATTGAATTTTAAAAGGAGGCCTAGTGTGATGGATGTGTTCGGGGCTTCAGCGGCAATTTACAGCTGTGTTACCGCTGCCATGATCACAGCTTCCACTGGCTCCCGTCCAAACCCATCTGAGCGAAGTGCTGTTCAAATAAGCTCCTTAATATCGTGTCTGAGGGAGAGGAAGGAGGGAAATGCCGCGCGGTGGCCATTAAGTGCAGAGTTGAGGTGCTGCCGGCTCAAAGAGCAGCGTCGGTCTCGTCAAGCCCCCCTCCAACCCCCCCCCCCCCCGGGTCTAAATGCTTCAGGTCAATGTAGGGTCGAGGCATCAGAAACTATGTGGGGCCCACAGGAGCTTCCTGGCGCACGGTGAGGAGGAATTCCTCCGGGGACGCCGTGCTGTAACGACTGCCCTCGTAGAGAGGCGAGGCCAACATTTCTCCGTTGAGCGATAACTATGAGGAAAACATTTCCCTCCACCTGCTCATGGGTGTTTTGTATTTCCCATGTCGAGTAATGTGAAGAGAAAAGAAAACAACCTCAGTCAGGAGACGCAACAATGAGGGATCCCTCATCCCGGACGAACGAACAACGGGGATCAACACTAACGGTTGCCAGGTTACCATTGACAACCATTTTGAGAAATTGGAAACCAATTTGTTGCTTCTATTAAAAATAGGAAAGCTAATACTGCACCACAAAATAAATATTTTTTTATAAATAAACACACATATATATATATATATATATATATATATATATATATACACATACAGATATATATCAAAATAAATAAATAAATATATATATAATTTTGTAATTATTTTTTAAGGCTATTTGTTGCATTCGTTGTATTTTAATACTGGACATTATATACTTGGAGCCACATTATGTGGTGTTGGCTCTCCCAGTCTCCTCAGCTGTATATGCGAGAGGGGATTCAGCTGTCTAAGCAAGACGGATTGGAGGTCAACTCAGAGTAGAGATGATGGACAATGTTGTTGCTGTTGTTGTTGCCGTCGGTGTCACTTGGGGGACCCACAATCCAAGGCTTCAATGCTGACGGGGCCAATGGATCCGTGGTGCGAGTCGGTCCAGACAAACTGCATTTGAAGGGCGGGAACGGATGAACAAGCAACCGGTGACCCGCTGGGTTCACGTTTGAGAGATCTGTGGAGAGCAGCTGCACATCGGGAACGGAGCGCGGACACGCTAACAATTAAGATTCAAATTCTGTTGAGCAGAAAAAAACACAAACTACAAGGAATTATAATAAAGCTGACCTATAATCTTCATTAGATACTAATCCTAGCTCACTTCATGTTGCTTTATGATTTCATGTTTACTTTTATTAATTAAATGACTTGAATTTGCTCATAATGTGTATCGAGGTGAGATACCGCCTATATTAGGGATTTTAATTTGTTTCATTGTGCAAAACCAATCTCAAAACATCTCAATTACCCTGAACCGCAACCGTATTTTCAGTTTCAGCAACCAAAAGCCGACGCCCGACTGCAGGACGAGCAACCGCTGTCAAGAGTCAGCGTTGAGCCGTGGTCAACTGATCGATGCAGACAATCTTTGTCTTGCAGCTTGTAGCCAAAGACTAAATGTGAAAGCAATGTTGCTGGTCAGCTATTCTGTCATTACATGAACACCATTTTCCCAGCTACCCCCCCCCTCCTGTCATCTGCTGTGTTTTCTTTTTTTTTTGTTTGCGACATGCAGCCAGGAAGGAGTGCATTTCCACCCTCCCTCTCTCTCCCTCCCTCCTTCCCTCCTTCCCTCCCCTCTGGACGCAGAACTCAAGAGCCTTGTCTCATCCTGTCGCTGCAGCGTGGGAGGGCCGGGCGCCGCCGAGAGGGACGAAGGACAGATGTGGCTTACATAACGATCAGCAAAAAATCAGTTATCTCAGTGGCCCTAATCCGACTAGCATCCCTCCGTACATCTCCCCCCGGCTGCCTTGTCGCGCTGCGCCAAGCTTTTACTGCGCCGCTGCGGCGAGAGCCGGAAGGCCCGCCGCTCCTTTTCTCACCGTTGGTTCGGGGAAGAGTGAATCAATGAGCCCAGCGAGGGGGAGAGGGGGGAGGGGTGGGCTTTTACAGCTCCACTGGAAGGCAATTATCAACATTTGTCAGCGAGGAGACAATCGGGCCACAATCGGGGGTTGTTCAGCTGACAGCGGTCCAGTATGAGAGCATTATGGGAAACAAAGTGGGCCGAGACCTGTCAGAGAGACTCCCCCCGCTCGGCGGCTGTGTCCGTAACGCAATAACGCGCCGTAAATCCACCGCGCTCGTTTCGGCCCGGCTGCCTCACATCACCGCCGGGCACGGGAGATTAATGGCGAGCGCCGGTTCACCTGAGCAGCGAGAACGGGACCCAACAGCAGGAGCAGAAATGAGTCATCCGATTCAAGATTAAAATTCAATGAAAGCCGTGTGGATTGTTTGTGTTTGTCCAGGTTTTGCCATCTGTGCCTGGATATTTCTGCTGCATAACTATATTCCAGGTTTGGTGGGGGTTTGAGTAACGAGTGATGTTTCGTCATCCGACAGACCCTTATCATTATGTAACAGGCTCATCTGAGCTCAATGGTCGACTTATCAGCCTTTCAGAGCTTTGGACCACACCTCACAGGCTTCATTTAGCAAAACGTTTCATGCCTTTAGGGGTTGTTTTTCAGATATTTTATAGACTCAACAATTAACCAATCAAATGTCCAGATAAATGACTTTGCATACGCTGGACAACTGGTCCAAAGACATTGCTGCGTTTTCTTCATTGGAACTACTTCTCAGTCTCTATGAAAACTTTAAACACCAGTCCGTAGTTTTTTTTTTTTTTTGGAAAGTCATACTGCTCTTGAAGTTTGTGTTCATTTTTTTTTTTTTTATGTTTTGATTGAGACAAATGAAAATCCCATTGACTTCCATTATATTGGGGTGCTACAGATGTTTCAGAGGCTCTACCATCAAGACTTGTGCACATAAATCAGACTCCCGCTGCATGGCTACCTCTAGCTATGAATATAAAAAACAAAATTAAAAAACGTTTTTGCTTTTTGTAATCTGGAAAAGAACTGCCGCTTGAAGACACATGGTCAGACATTTACTGCAATCAGTTAGTAAGTTACAACTACAACTACGACTACAGGGCAGTCTTTGTACATTTTGGAAAGGTTGCACCGGATCCGGTTGCCATCAACTCCAAAAACATTTGGTTGGTCCGAGAAGGGCATGACACCGGGTCACAGAGACTCGGCTCGTCTGTTAATAGTGCGATATGATTGCGTGATAAATGATAAATGATAAAGCTGTGCGCTCAACCTCAAAATTCATTGAGGGCTCTTCTTCGCCTTCTCAAACAGTCACCACGCCCACACGCGGCGCAAAGGTCGGCAAACACTCGATGACCCTCTTTGACCCTCTTCCCCGAGGGGGAACGGACTCGGCATGGATGGGCTCCTTCCACTCCGTCGAAGTCTAATCTTTGGATTTTCTTTTGGGGAAGTTTGAACACGCTGCTCGTACAATTAAAAACGTGTCGACATTGGTGACATCTTCGAGCCTCTTCATTGGCAGCACGGCTTGCATTCTAGAGCAGCTAAAGCTGGGAGTTATTGCCCCCCCCCCCCCTTCACCATGACACATTCATCATGAGCTTAATTTACAGGTCAGTCGCACATCGAGAGTTGAAAGCAACTACTGCAAATCACATTTCCACAAGCAGCTGAGCGAGTGAGTCACCAATTAGCAGTGTGTGTCACATTTCCTAGAAGGCTGACATCTACCATTTTCTTAAATATAAATTACCTCTTAAGGTTAAATACGGCTTTGATGGCAGTGTAAAAGGCACCGGAGAAGTCGCCGCCTGCACAGCTCGAGTATCACACTGCAAATGATGCACTGTGGGAAATGGGAAAAGTTATTTAAAAGTGACGATATATTTGATTAACATTTCATACAGCTTTAGAAATGGACATGGAATTGAATCAGACTCAACAGAAGTTCACTTGAGTGTTCACTGCAGGTCTGTTGCAAGTCGTTTCTGTTATGATGGCCACCATTTGTACTCCATATCAGTACATTTTCTCCCAGTAACTTTGCCACATTTCTTAAATCGTCCTTAACGAGAGGAGTTATGGCCTAAAATCTACTTCACGGTGTATTCGTTTTTCCTAAAAGGTCAATATAAAGGCTTGTGAAGGGGTAGAGCACTGGTAGGGTGAATGCATGGCATCATTTCAACCATCCTCAAGTCAAAGTAAACTGCTACAAAATTCCAAAGGTTATCTTTTTACTTTGTTATTGTCATCTATAGTGGTTATTTTCTGAAAACACGCAATTTAAATTTATTTAAATACTTGATTTGACAAAAAAAAAAAAAAAGAATCTTGGCATCAGTAGTTTTACATATGCATCATAAGCTGTGTAGAGCTAGTGTTAGCTTTCTCTAATATGTATTTTATATAGCTGTGAAAACTGTGAAACATCTCCTTCAAAAACAACTGTGTTTATTAAATGTGAGCCGGACCAGGACGGTCATATTTCCTCATCAGCTGAAAACCAGCGGGTTTCGATCGGCGGCTGATCTCAAAATTATACACGCTCCTTTGCATGAATGTGCCAAAGCATTTTGCACTGTGTGTTCAGAAGAATAAGAAATTGCAATATAGTTGAACCAGTAGTTTTGAGAATACAATTTTTTTCGGCTGGAAATTTCCCACCAATATTTTAGTGGATTCTCTCTCGCTGGTTTTCGCTCATGACATGTGAACGTGATCTTTCAGTCATTAACAACCGACTGTACTGTGTTGACCTTGAAGGGGCAAAGAGATGCAGTGGATTGTCCAAAAATAGAGAAGAATATGTCCCACCGTTTAAATCTGTCAGCCAAGTTCAACCACACAGTCGTGTTTCTATCACTTGTGAAACTGCTCAACTATTTCCCCTGGTTTGGTTTTGTGGCTTTTTTACAGGCTAGCTAGCTAGCTAGCATGTAGCTGGACGTCATGCTTGGTTTGTGCCAGCGGTACTATGAAATAAGCTAACTTTGTCGTCACACACACACACACACACACACACACACACACACAGTGGCTAGTGACGCGCTAATAGCCGCTGCACCACCCACGCGTTGTCAAGCCCAGCTCCCAGGACCATATTTAGCCGGGCCATGCGTGAACAAATGTTCCCCTCTTCATTGGAGTGTGTCTGGATCCACAGTCCACCCTGCTCCGTATGTGCTGACTCGGAAAAAGCAATCAGGGAACAATTCAATCTAATAACATCAGAGTGCACAGCCGACGTACAAACTGATAGCAGTATTGATAGCATCTGAGATTGAAAGTCTGGAGCTGGCAGTGGGCGAGGATATGTTTTGTTCAACTGAGGAGGAGGAGGACGAGGAGGAGGGGGAGGAGGAAGGTATATGGGAAGGGAACAAAAGTTGCAAATCGTTAACGTTTCAAACACAACACGGTGTTTTGTGTTGTTTAAAATCGAGGCCTAGATTTTGAATCATTTCAAACATATAAAAAAAAAGGTGACGGCAGAGGAGCAGCCGAGTTGACATTAGACTGCACCGCTCCTACATTACATCATCTACCGCCTCAAAAACACATCCCAGCATTTATAGCTCCTTTTATTTACCTCCTTCTCACCCACGCGGATCGTCTTTTCACGCCTCGTTTTACACCCCTAATCAATGGCAATGAAAGTATTCTACAAGACGGGGAGGAGGAGGGTGGAGAAAATTTCACCTGAATATGATTCAAGATAAAGACAGGCGGGTGGGGGTGGGGGTGGTGTTGTATATGGTGCGTCTGAAATGATTAAAGCCCTATAAATACTAACGGTGACATCACCTGCTGTTGCTGCGAGTACCTCGGTAAGGAGGGCCGCGGTCTAGCGGAGCAAAAAATGCAGCAATTTCTTCCGGTGACGGCGACACGTAAATCTTCAAACAGCTGTTCCAAAGTGCCGGTGTGGCCGCACTCTTGATTGCTGAAAGGGGGGACTATGAAACAGGACCTGACTGCCTCTGCTTAAAACCAGCTCTCTCTGAATGGAGGGGGGGGCAAGATCTTTCAAAATGAAACAAAGTCGTTGCACATCACGGAGGAAGGAGCGGGTCGGCAGTGGCCTAATGATGATGAGGAATAGAATAAGATGAAATAAAATCATCTTATTGCTACTAATTAAACCTAAAATGTGTCCTTCAACGAGGGTAATATTTTGATATCGACTGCATGAAGTTGTCCGTCAGACTTGTCGATTAGGACGTCGACTAATATCTGGGATTGATTGACCGGGTTGGGTTCCGAGACGCAGACATCGGAAGCGGCCCAACTGGGCATTTCTTTTTGCCTCTTTTTAATAATGCACTAGTCCTTTTTTCCACGACTCTCGTCCCGGTGGCTCGTGAAAGTTGGATGGCAGATATTCAGCTGGCCGATCATCAACTGTTCCTCCATTTAGTTTGAAGAACTTTTAAAAAAAAAAAGGTAAGCTGCAGTGCTGTGGGAAAGAACTGGACCTCCGCTTCACGGTGGGCACCGAGACAAGTGGGAGCTGGTTCTCTCTCCTGGAAGCAAAATGAAACCATGACCGTCTCTTCTTCGGAGCAAAGCACCCGCTGAGGTGTTTTAATGGTTCATTGTGCTTTCGTACATAACCGCCATGGAAATGTATCGGAAAATAACTCTCATGCGATCTCTTTATGAGCCAGGAAGCCGAGAGGAAAGACCAACTTAACTTTTAATGTGAGCAAACAGAGAAACGCTCCTAAAATCGACACGAGAGTAGTTCCTTGTTTTACGAATGAAGAAATCTTACTTTCGTAAGAAAGTACGACTCTTTGGGTGGGGGGGGGGGGTTCAAATGTCCCTCAGGTTCCTCAAAAGGTTCCTGGTACCTGGGGAAGGTTCCTGCAGTCCAAAAGGGGCTTTCGAGTAATGAAAAGCATCCTGTTGCAGCTCCCGTGTTTTAGTGTGAATGTGGAACAAGACTACAGTTGTTCCTGGAGCTCTGCTACTATATCCAGCTACTGATGTCATTTTTTTTTTTTTTGTTTGTTTAATAAAACAACGGAAATAACTGAGAATGCCAATCACAAGTTGTGTCTCCAACTCGCGTCGGCTGTCTGACAGACAGTAATAAAACCTGCAAATTTGGGGTATTTTCTACCAAGAAAATGAAAAGGTTGAAGCAATTACGAACATCGCCGTTAGTGACTGTCATTTGCAGCGTATTAGCAGAATTATGGAAGGAGCTTCAAGTACCTTTAAATGCAGATTTGACAACGAAAGAAAAAGAGCGAGGCTTTAACAAACCACAGTACGGGTCAAACGAGCCACGTAATGCTTTGATCCCGATGAAGGAAAACAGCTTTTTTTTGGGGTTCACACTGAGAATTCTGATTCCGGTGACTGCCCCAAAGAAGGGAATAACCACATTACCGAAGAGCATGTGAACACACCACGGTGGTGAGGAGGCCGTCATGAGACACAGCGGAGCGAGAGAGAGGAGCAGCGCGGAGGCAGCGGCCTGCCTCGGGTCAAAGGCTTCGTCTGCTTTGGACACTCAGAACTGGTCCTCTACTCTCCCATGAAGCTTTGCTGATTTCACCGACATGACTGTGGCCCGTCCGCGGTTTGCCTCGAGCCCCGGAATCGATGTGGGGGAAACATCCTGCTTTGTCTTACACACTCTTACACACACTCTTACACACACACACACACACACACACACACACACACACACACACACACACACACACACACACACACACTCTTACACACACACACACACACACACACACACACACACACACACCTTTTATCTCATATGCACAAAGCTCACAGCGGACTGCCTTTAAATACCGCGGACTCCGACCGTACGATCTACAGAAAGACAAACACACACACACACACACACAAGAAGAAGAAAAGAAACGACACTGGCGCGTCTCCCTTCAGTTCTCCATTGATCAGGTACTGTGGTCCACCCTGAGGTTTTTCAGCGAGCAAAAAGCGAACAATAACGTACCTGAACACAACAAACCCCCCCGAGGCGAAGAAGAGTCGAGGTCCATTTATCAGCCCAACGATGAGACAGAAATACATCTGATGACTAACGGTAATAATAACCGTAGTTAACCGGAGGTGACCTTTAATTCCAACTTCATGGCGATCACCAGCGGCTGATAATGAGGAGTACACGGGTCAGAGGCAGTTATTTAGTGCGCACGACGCTCAGCGGAGGAGCTGGACCACGCGGGTGAAACATGTCGTCTCTTTCCTCGGAGCCTTCCCGTGGGGCAGGAGGCCGACTGGAGACTGGAGAGTGCGGGCGTTCCACCTGGAAGTTTTGGCCTCCGACAATTATGCGATGAAATTTGTTTACAAGAGAACAACGTTCTTCATCGAGCTAGCCTCGGAGTTTAGCCCTCAAAGTGAAGCAGATTGATATATTTAACGTACACTGCAAAAAAACGAGTCATCGTGTTGAATAATCGCGATGTAAATATTGACCAAATTGATCGGGATTATGATGAAGCCCTGGCTTGGACGACCCGACGTACCAAACCAACGGGAAAAAACATGATTTCTCAGAAAAGGCAAAGACCGATTTATCCCGACTTTTAGTCCAAAATTCGGGTAAAGATAAAACTGAATGCTTCAATCCCGCTGAACCCCTCCATAACTGATAAATTAAATGTCCACATCTCTCAAATACATGCTTTCTATTATCTATGCTCGCCCTGATGACATCACCAGGGCGTCATTTTTGTCTGACTTTCAGGAAGCTCCATTCAGAGACACTGAAGACTTCAAACTGCCGCCCCGGATCGAGCAGCGCTCCTCGCGACAAACTGATCTCTCCACATTGGTGGAGCGCGAATTTAAAACTGACGGCCGCGGCATAAACATAGAGCAGCATTAAATTCACAGCTCTACTGAGCTCCTGCACGCGACTTCACATCGACTCAAGTGCACAGCGCTGGAAAATGCATTTATGCAGGAGGGTTTCACATTTTGTGCACATGCAGGTTTTAATCTGGAGCCCAAAAAAAAGGGTGGAATCTGACCCAAGGTCAGTGCGACTGTGCAGCATCTTGTGCATCTTATTCACTATATGCGGCTCCGGCCCGCGAAGCACAGCGCTCGGCCTTAAATTGGCATCCTGGGATTAGTTTAATCATCCGAGCATAAAGAAAAAAGAAAAAGCAGGCTCCATAACCCACGTGGCTGTAATTAAAAGCCTGACTCCTCGCTCCGTATCCGCGGGCTGTCTGCTGCACCTGTCCCTTATTTGGCTCCTCGCACTGATCTGGGGCAGCCGATCCCTGACAGGCATACTGAGCAGCTCCCGCACGCGCTCAGTCTGCGCGGCAGCCAGCGGCGGAGTGAACGTTTCGCCTTGTGCGAGGAACCTGGGGAGGAAACGCGCCCCAACAAAAGTCAGCCTGAGAACAAACAACTCTTTTTACTCTCTCTCTCTCTCTCTCTCTCTCTCTCTCTCTCTCTCTCTCTCTCTCTCTCTCTCTCTCTCTCTCTCTCTCTCTCTCTCTCTCTCTCTCTCTCTCGACTTAAGTCTGCAGCAGGTAACTCCAGTTGTCTTTGCAAATGACTTTCATCCCTCAGTGTCCCCCCCCTATCCCCCCCTGTCACCGTTTCCAGAGGCTTAACACGTTAAAGATAAAAATCTCATTGCCCGGGTCTCGCAGCACAACTCGCCCACAGCTCAGAGAGTCTGCAGCAGGTACCGGCGTCGACGGCTCGTCTCCCTGCGACGAGAGCATCATTTCTTGGGCTTTTTTTTTTTTTTTTTTTGCATTTCGCCCCCCGCTCACGCAGCGCAACGTTTCCTTGAAGATGTCAACAATTAGGCAATAAAAAGTGTTAATTACTGGGACGGGAGGGACACTTTGAATAGGTGTGTGGGCCGCAACACAGTGCTGTCAAGAGTTTGTTTTTTTCCCCCGTATCACCTGCCGCTGTCTGGTCATACTTCCACGAGAAAATGTTTTAAACACAATATACAGGGCTGTAACTTGTGATTTAGCAGTTAAAAAAAATATATAAAAAGACTGCATTAATTTGTCTTCCAAATCAGTTTAAGTTGACATCGTCATCCTCACTAATAAACACAATCCAACCAGGCGATGTAGAGGGAAAAGAGCTGCAGCTCCCTTAAGGACAATCTACCAGCTCGTCCACAAGTGACGCTTCCAGCAGACTGGTGGGAAGTGTGCGGGATGTTTTCAAACCAAGCAAACCAACATACGAGCCATTATAAACTAGAATTAGCCTGAAAAAACAACAACAACAACAAAAAACTGTTAGATTTATGATAAATAATCGTCAGTAACGTAGATACAATGACTAAGTGGGTAAAGGCAAATAAAAGACCAGTCTGGTAAATGTACCTCACTTTAATGTACTGCAGCCTTTAAAACTAGGAAAAGACTCTCACTAGCTAGATGTAATGTCGGTGTACCGCCCTGGTTTAAGTATGACGTGACACAAAGTAGGAGACAAACTTCCCCGTGCCCTGACTCGCCTCCCATAGACGCTAATCCTCTCTAAAGGTTTAACACTCAGACTAAATTGAGAGGACATCCTTGCAGTGCTGAGACTATTTTATTTATTCCCCCCCCCCCCCAAAAAAAATCTAACATACAGCACCGTGCAGCGTAATAAACTGTAATGAACTCTCTCAACTGCTATCGCAAACCACGTTAAATTGTCTTAATCCCCCTCTCAAAGCCTCTCAAATTGCTCTCGACCGCACAGGATTCATAGAGTTGATGCAATTCTCTTAATTGCAGAGAGCCCCCCCCCCCTCCCCTCCAATCTCCCTCACTTGTAGAAAATTCACTGCAGACTGAGTTTATTCCCAATTCCAAGTGCCTCGAGGAGCGCTCTGTGTTTTTATCCCTAAAATCCACTCAATTTCAATTTTGTTTCCGTGCACTTTGGACTCGCGCTTCCCGTCGGCGCCGCCCCGAGGTCCCCCGAGCGTTCTCAAACCGCTGTCTGCTTTCTGGCACGAAACAAACGTCCCCCCCCCCCCCCTCTCTCTCTCTCTCCCCCACGTCATGTCAACAGAGCAGAGAGGACAGAGCGCTGGAGCGCCGACGAAGGAAAGCGCTTCAGAATCAGACTCATTTAGATGGCTTCATACATCTACGTTGGCTCGGTTCCTGGGATCCAGTTTCCATGATGGGAAACACGTCAACTCTCGAAGATTTAATTGCACAGTAAAAAAAAATAAATAAATAAAAAGGAGAAACTACGATTTTTTTTTGTTGTCAAATTGCTGCATAATTAACACTAACATTATATAAATATCTAGAGGAGGAGTTACAGGTTTTTTTTTCCTCCTAATAAGCTATGAAAATATTGGATTTTCCTATTATAACAATGTAAGCTACAAGGCAAATTATTCCATGGAACCATTTCATTGGGGTCCAACCATGTCTGAGCGCCCTTGCAGCGTAATTAAAGCCAACATGTGTTCTTCCAAAAGGGTTTTGGAAGAGATAAAAAATAAAGTAAATGAATAAAGCATCAAGGCTTTGTTTATTTTTCCTCAAAAAGGACAAATGTCAGACTTTTTAATGTTTTTTTTCTTTTTCCTCCAGGCCTGTGGGAGCCCCGGAGGACAGAGGGGGTCAAACAAATATCTGATTTGCATTGTGACTGCGGGGTAGGAATACATCACAAGCAGACAGCCTGGGAATTCAAAATCAGAATGAATCACTGGGGGTATTTATATATAAAAAAAAAAGAAAAAAAAGTTAGAATTTGCCTGGAAAGCTATGGTTCCACAAACTGTGACTTCTGAGGCAGAAATAAGAAATTAAAAGATTTTCTTATTTGTATTTTTTTTCCAGCAGGGATTTCACTTCGTCCTCAGATGTTCTACATAGATGTCCTTGTTTACTTTAAACTCTGCTCATTAATAAAACCAGACCGTTGCAGACCGACCTTCTACTGGCTCTAAAAGCAGTATAGGCTATATAAGCGCACGTGTGCGTGCGTGCGTGTGTCTGTGTGTGTGTGTGTGTGTGTGTGTGTGTGTGTGTGAGAGAGAGTCAGGGAGCGTACTGTTCGTGTGTCAGAGGGGAAAAGCACAAGGTCCTCCATGATGAATGAACAGTAATCCAGCCTACAGTGTGTGGCTCATAAATGTAGCCGCCGGTGTACAGAAGCCTGTATGATTCTCATTTCTCCGTGACAGGGCCGTGAATCTCAGCCAACTTTCCTTTCAAGAGCACACTTTATCTCCTGGACTTTTATCACAGCTGATTGCATCCAGTTAGCCATGAACATCCACCAACAAGTTTCCCCCAAAAAATGGATGACGGCCCATAAATATATGGACATGTTGTCCAATCACAGTTTTCTGCATGGCTCTGTTGAATGGGCCCAGCCCACCTTGAACCGTTCAGACTAGGTCGAGCTGTTGCTCTCTCCTCAGCATGTCAACCGCAGATTGATGACACAGTTTAACCATCGTAGTGTAAAATAAAGTCAGATAGCAGATGAAGCAACACTGTGAACAATAAATCTGTGTTGAGTTCGGCAGGAGGAGAGCTCGTAACGTTAGCAGCACCGGAGCTAACGGCTAACGTGCGGAGGTCGCATTGAGTTACATTGCGATGCGTTCATGCTCCATTTGGCGAGTGTTGGGCGAAGGTAAATTATAACGTCATTGTGGCGTGAGCTTGTGAACATTTTGGTGTTGTCGTGAAACAGTAGATTGACGGGAGACGTTTTCACAGAAGTATAAATTAGATATTAGAGAGGGAATTATGATTATGATCTGTTTAACACCAGCTCTAAGAGGCTTATAATGCATTAATAAAACTACTAAGAATATAATCTTCTATTTCCTATTCATATGAAATGCGTGTTTTTATACAAATAACCAATTAAAATTACTTTTAAAAAAGTAAAAGGATAACATTTCAAATTGCTGGGGATAAAACTCTGGATCATTGTTTACCAGCTGCTATAACAAAACAACAACAACAACAACGATCCGTATCAGCCGAAATGGGAACACTGATGAGCTGTTAAGGTGGCAAACAAGCGTGATCGGAGTTTAAAATCGAAAACCATGATACGGTCCGAACCGTGAGATTTGTGATCCGTTGCACCCCTAACCGATTGCTCTTCGTAAAATTGACAAATGACTTGGGTCAAACTATCAGAAACATTGGCACAGACTTATCATTTCATCCGAACACCAAAGTGACGCCCGTTTGCACACGACTGTCTTTAGTCAACGAGCAATCACGGTAAATAATTGTAAATGTCAATATTGACCAAAGTAATCATGGTGAGGACTTTTTTTTTGCCACGATCACGCTGGGCCACGTGTTAAATATTTAAAACGCATGCAGTATAAAGCTCGACTGGTATTACGTGTTCGAGTGCCATGTTTTTTTGTCAGGAGGACAACGCAACGCCCCTCAGCCAACTGCTGTCAGAACCCGACGATGTGACCCGTTTTATTATTTTATTCCACCCGCTGCTCTCATCTCCTCTAACCTCCACTTAACCTGAGCCGCCGGAGCAGACGGGAGGAAGCTGAGCCACCTCCGCTTCAACAGGCGTCCTTATTAAGACACGGGAAATGTGCAAATTACCTCTCTGTCACTGTCACGGTGGGGAAGCTCCGGGGCTGTTTGCTATAGAGCGCTGGGAAATACTCATCCAGGCAGCGTCACGCACGGGCCACATGATTACAGCTTGGGGGGGGGGGGTCGAGAGAGAGAGACACGCCAATGTTGTGCTTAGGTCGGGATCCTAGCTAAATGTCTAGAAAACCAAAGCCCCAGTGACGGGTCATGAAAGTACATGAGGGGCAGACATCAGTCGTCAGGAAGAAGGTGGTGCATGAGATCCTACAACTGTACAGGGACCGCCGAAAGAATATAGAACATTGATCTGTGTACGTGTAGTAGACAGGAGACTGTGGACTGCAGTTTTGGGCCTTTTGGCCGTCGCCATCTCGATTTTTTTGCAAACCAGTGAACGGAGGTGACCATATTTAGACCGCGGAGGAGTGGCCATGCGATACGTCTCTGGCAGCGACCCGTCAATCACCTAGTAGCCCCGCCTTAAAGCACACTCTTCTTTATGGTCTGTTTGACTCTAAATGGACCATAATTTACTAAATGAACATCATGCTGTATTGAAGAAGACTTGAAACTAGAGCTTGAGAACATAAACTAATGTTTACAATGTTTACTGAGGGAATAAACCAAGAGAGAAGTAGAGTCATTTTCTTAATTTAAGAAAGTAAAACAAACAAATAGAAATAACAATGGCTGTTTGACAGGTGAGTAGTCATCACAACTGTCACCTTGAATTGAGACCAGCTGATTTCCTGTTTTTTTTGGGTTGAATGCTCTGTTATTGCAGAAAGTTGGCCTCATTTCTCACACCAGCCCGCTTTGTCTCTCGCCAAACGGCTCTGGAGGTCACAGCTAATACGCCACAGGCCTTCGCAGGTGTCCTTTCATCCCATTCAGCGCATCGCTTTCCATTTAAGATATCAAAAAACCAAACTCGAGCCGAGAGAAGTAATCCTCGGAGGCGATCCGTGCCGCAAATCACCTGGAGCTGCCGATAACAGCAGAGACAGTTGGCGGGGGTTTTTTTTGTCAACATTTAGAGACTGAATGATGCATTGACGATGACAATAACTGTTTACGGAGCTATTTGACACGTTATGCCGGTGCTTGAATGCCCATCACTTGGTCCCTCTCACTAAATCTCGACAATCCTTCCAGTCGAAAAAACAAGTTTGCTGGATTTGGACAAATACCATCCAGAGCTCACACTGACACACAAACACAAACACACACTGACACACACACACACTACTGAAAGCCTCCTTTCAGCGGATTTGCCCCATTTGAATGAGAGGAGCTACTATTGTCTGCCAAATAGGGGTCTGGTTTGGTGAAGGTTTTTCAAATTTTTAAGTGGACCCGTGAAAACAACACACCAAGCTTCAGCTCTTGCCTCCCATTAATTCATCTTTTCCCTTTTTCTATTTTTTTTTTTTTTTTTTATTTGAAGACTTTGGCTTTGATGATTCAATTCAAGCCACAGCATCTGTTTTCCTCAAAAAGAATTAGAGAGAAGCTGAACCTTGAAAACCCAGAGCATATGAAGTTATTCCAAAACCTGCTAGGAGACTCCTTCTCTTTCCTGCTGGTCTCCTGTTCAGACAAATTTATTTCAAACCACTTTGAAAAATAAAGTGCAACTTAAATCACCTCAAGCAAAGCAACATGGCAACAGGAAATTGAATATTTTCTTTCTTTGTGTTGTACGACATCAGGAAAAATACGAATACAACTTTCGATATGAATATATGGTAAAGAGAAAGTAACATTTAACCTGAAACTAAAACTTTGTTGTGTAAGAAGTTAACGACCAGATGAGAAGTAAGATAAAACGCTCGGGCCGCCACTTCAGTTTAGCTGAAGGAATAAAATCCCAACTTGTGACAGAGTCTTCATGAAATTCATTATAATTTGGAGGCGCAGTAGTTTTTGAGTCTTTCAGGACTTTGGATAAGTCTTCAAAACAAATGGACCGATATGTATTTGTGAGTAAATCAGCGCCTCACAGTAGCTCACTGTGTTTTTTTGTTTATTTTTTTACTTTGGCTTCACGTGGACTTTTTCCATCGAAACACGTCGACAGAATCATTTAGTTCATCAAAGTATCGAAAATAAAAGAGAATTAAAAATTTTTTTTAAAAATGGCTGATTCCAAAATCTCAAATATGAGAACAATTTAAAAAACAAGCGATTTAAAGACGTCACCTTCGGCCTCCGGGAACTTAAGTAAGGCAGCTCCATTTGCTATTAAGTTACTCAAGAATTCTTTAGAAAAAAAGGTTACAAAAAGATGAATTGACCACGTAAACAATCATCAGTTACAGGCCTTCCAGTTATGCACATTGCACATGTAAAAAAATTATTACATGGGGTGGAGGGGGGGGGGCTACCAAATCTGAGCCACTAATGACAAAGTGAAGACACAACCAGCCCCCTGCGCTGCACCTTTAACGGAGCCGCTGACTCCTGTCAACCTTTGAACGCAGCACCGCCTGCGCCACATTTTTGAGACAACTTCCTGAAGTCGGTGTTATTGCAACTTTGTTGCGACGCCCAGCTTCGGGGTTAGCTACGTGGCTCCCTGTGTGTCCCCCCCCCCCTTGACCGCCGTAACTAAATGACCTGCCATGCTTGGACAGTTACTAAAAGACGGCCCATTTTGTAAATCACACACACAGTATGGGAATGTAAACGTTGGGGGGGAGAGAGGGGGGAGGGGGGGCACAGAAGCACAGCTTTTTTAATGTCTGCTAACACCGCAGCAACTCATTTGAACGATTTTCCGGCGGTTATCGCCACCGTAGTTGCACGTTGAGACAAACAAAATATATAAAAAATACAAATAAAAAAAAAAAAAAAGGCGCATAGCCATCAGAAGATATCGCCGCCACACCGGGGCCACCCACGGCCGAGCGCCCTACCTGTATCGCGGGGATGCCGCCCGGACCGTCCACCGTGTCGGGAGAGTTGTCGAACACCCGGTCCCTGTACAGGGACCACAGCCCCACGTTGGGGAGGAAAAGGAGAGCCGCTATGAGCAGCCCGGCGAACTGCAGCAACCTCTTCTCCTTCCGCCTCATCTCTCCGGGAGGAAGCGCGAGTGAAGCAGCAGCGGCGGCGGTGGGGAAACTAGCGAGCACCCTGAACGCCCCCCCTGCTTTTTTTTTTTTCCCAAGCGGAGAGACAACTTTCACTGTGTGACTGTGTGGAGGAGGAGGAGGAGGAGGAGGAAGGGCACCGGCGCTGTGACGCGCCAACCCGCTCCGCCGCTAGAGGGCGCGAACCGCCGCCTCCTCACCCACGCTCTCCTTGGAGGTCGCTGGTTGTTCAGAAAACATTAGAAGGCATTTATTTATTTATTTATTATTTTAATTTTGTTAAAAGGGGTGTAATGTCTCTTAAACTCTGTTGAGTTGTGGAATGAAAGAACAGCCAGAGGAAAGTGAAACTAAATCCTCATCATAAAGAAAAAAAAAAGTTATATGACCGGCTGGCGACTTGTGCCGCCTTCAAATGCACCTCGGAAATATGACGAACGCTGTTTTCGAGGAGGCATAACCACCTGTCGGCTATACCGGGTAAATTCGGACTGGAAAATGGCAAATGACTGTATTTAAGTGCAATATCATATTAAAACGACTTGATTTCAATTATTTTGAATCACTAGAAGACATTGTCTTATGAATATAATATATATTGGTGGTTGTCGTTACCAAATAAGGTTCAAACCTTCAACTCCTGCTGTCAGATCTTATTGGATGGACTTTCATGTCACTGCTAAACTAAATCTGTATATTTTTAATCTTAATTTCCATTTGGGTTTCTCAAACAGTTAATAGCATTGTGTTCAATGAGTAAATAAAAGAGTATGCATTAACGTCACTACTTCATGCCACACAAACCCCATCACCAGCATTGTGTGTCCAAACTACCCAACTGGTGGCATCTCTGCATGGATAGAGGTGCAATTTTGGGGGAAAAAAACAAAGAAAAAGTACAGGCCAGTTTTTTTTACCACATCTGTCACATGAATGACAAATTAAAGGGAAAAAAAACCCTGAATTAATGGGCGGGTTGTGCATGGCATGAAAATTATGTGATCTCAGGGACTTGCAAGAGATTTTTAAAATGACTTTCATTCACGCTTGAAAAAAGTGCCCCTTCATGTTCTCCTCTTTAACCTTCTGCTGCCTTTAAAATCTTCCGCATGAATTCTTTATGAATCTGTTTGTGCAGTTGATTGCACGATGACTTTAACATTTCAGCAGCTGTCTGTGAATATGCACAAAGGCAGATGCTGATTGTGCTGTGTTTGCCGCTCAGCGGGGAGTTACCGCGGTGACTCCTGCGTTTAGCGATGCCATATTTCCGAACTGCACAAAAACCTGTAGAGCATGACAGAGGGATTGTTGCTTTTGTCTCCACACCTGGTTGATTTGTGACGCACATAAAGCTTTTGGTTTGTGCAATGCTAAACATGCTGCTGAGAAACCTCTAAATGTTTCAACAAACCGACAAAAAAAGACTCCCAACATTGCTACATTCGATAAACATGAACCTGTTTCAGTGGACAGAAGTTCATTTTTAAAGTGACCGAGCACTACTAAAATCACTCCAACGCGTCTAAAAAAAAATCTCACAGCGCTCAAGACGTGTTGGAAATGTCAACAAAACAAAGCTGTTGTACAGCACACTGAGAAAAGTATTGACTGATCCAGGGAGGTCCAAAACCACAACCATCTGCTCCGTCAGGTTTCTCCTGCTGCCCTACCCCAAACAGCGGAGCCAGAGCAAGAGGAGGAGGAGGAGGAGGCGAAGCGAAGCTCAACTGTGTCTTGCATGGTAATCCAAGCAGCCACCACACCTATTCTGTAAGCACAGAACAAAGCTAACGGGGTGTCTGTTGTGAGCCGGCTGGAAGCGTGTGGCAGTGCATTTCCATGCATATTTGTTTTGTTGGTGTGGGAATATTTTTTGGTTTAAAAAAACTGAACGATGAATTCTTTTTCTATTAAAGTTATGACTTGAAAGATTTTTGAATAAAAAAAACATGGCTTCTGTTATCATTTACACAATTACACACAATTACACGCACACACACACATTATTTTTGTTTAACGCACCCCTGAGCAACTTGATTGAACAGGGCCCCGCCTCCAACGCTGTATCCAGCTTTCTTTATACATCCGGTCCGGTCCTGGATTAGATCCACTGTGTCCACAAGAGTGGAGGAGATGAGCCCAGAAAGACAGCAGTTGACGTTGAAGCAAGAAAGAGGGGACATGATCAGTGAGCTTTCTGATTGACCTTTAATCACAAACCTGTGAGTACATTTCTTAATATTTCCACTTTCTGTGGACACCCTGGAAACAAATGAGGATTTGAACGTTGGTTTGCTGAAGAAAAACAGTACAGAATGACAAGAGGTGGAGGAAAAAAGGTCATTTTTTACTGTGAAGCCCTGATCCGTGCCCGGTGATTTTTCATTTCATTTCTTTAGTGTTTGCGTCAGTATGATACCCGCTGCCTGCTAGCGCTACACCACCACAGCTTGTATGTATGTGTCTGCACGCAACCTGCAGTGTTATGGATTTAAAAAGTGCTTGGCAAAAATCAATGCGAGTCGAGACAGAGGAGTGTGTCTGACACAAAAAGAAATGAAAACGTGAAAACCTGTTCTGGAATCACACAGCCAGAGACCATGCTGGCAGAGAAGCCCGAGCACAACATCTGAAAAACATTCATATTTGGACATGCACTCAACGCCGACACTCAAAGCCAATTTAGCGTGCTGGTTTTCGTAAGCCTGAAGTTCATTTAACAGCAAAACGAAGCCCTTTGCTGGACTTTATCACACAAAGACGCTGTGAGGAATTGGAGAAATTCACTTTCAGCCGTTATTCTCAAAGGCCTTGTTCGGACTGCCATCCCAAATTATTTTCTTAGCATATCCCGATTGAATCCGGATCGATTTTTAGAAAATCTTGATCGGTTTTCCAAATAATATGAAATAAACATTCAGCCTGACTGTAAGCTGTCGATATTTGGTCGCTCTAACAGGACAAGGGCCCGTCCTTCCCAATCAAAACCTGGTTCTCGAGGCAGGCATGGTTTCAGCTTAACGGGATTCACAAAAACTATTTCCTGAAGGTTTTGAAGCCGCTTTTGACATTTTCTTGGTGAGACCAAACTGTATATAGCTCACGAGCTTCGCTGCTATGTTGAATTTGTATTCTGTGCAAACTTTTGCCTCATACTGCATGCTGACTGATATTTTGGCAGTCCCCCACCCATATATGTTTTGTTGTTGTTGTTTTTTTCTTCTTCTTTTACCCAGAAGGGGCAGTCTCCAGCTTTACAAATGTTGCCGTCGTCTGGCAGCTTCTCATTTTATTCTTGACATGTATCCCCTGTCGATCTTTCTGTTCTTTTGTGTAATGGTACTGGGTGTTTTATGTCGTGTGTGTGTGTGTGTGTGTGTGTGTGTTGTTAAAAAAATAAAACAAGGATCTTTTGCCTGCAGTCTGAACCGAGTCAAAGATACCGGCTCCCCTCCACTGCAACTCAGCAAAGAAACAACACGTGAAAGGAAACAAAAATCAGAGAGATTCTGACTTTGGGAGGTTTCCACTTGACTTGTCTAAGTCATACTGCTGAAGCCTTATATAAGCCTTATATATAACTGCATAACAGTATATATTGCATAACAGTATATATAACTGTATTATACCATTATTCCAGCTAAAGTTTATATATATATTAAATATAATATATATAAATTATATTTTATATATATATATATATATTATATTTAATATATATATATTATATTTAATATATATATATATATATATATATAAATCTATAAGTTAAATATATATATATATATAAATATATAAGTTAAATATATATATATATATAACTTCAGCTGGAATGTATAATGCAGTTTTGCACATAACAAGGACTGTATAATTTAGCTCCCATCTCATACACTGGAAGTCCAATTGAAAGAGATAATTTTGTGGCCACATAAAAAAAAATACCTGTTGCAATAAGCATACTGTATGAGCACGTGAGTGCTGTTTTAAGATAGACTTGGAACAATGTGAACCTATCCTTTTAGAACAACCTGTCAGTTCCCACTTTTCCCCGGCGGTGGAGTTTCCATCACCTGAAGTACAGAACATAGAGTTAAGCTCCAGTGACACATTTGCCAAGATGAATTATGTCCCACAGTCCCGGGTCATCCTTCATGACAAAGTACTCAGTGACATCACTCTTCTCTGCTGACGATCGGAGGAAACCTGGCATCAGATCATCGGCGACGACGCGCGGGCTGAACTCGTTTCCATACTTTTCTTGAAACAGGACCGACTGAATCTTTGGACAAAAGTGAAGTCATTTCAGTGCTGAGGTGCAATCATCACAGGTGAAGCTATCGAGATCACTGCCCCTCGGCACATGGGTGCACATTATTTTTCTGCTGTTGTAATGAGTTTGAAAGGAGCGAATGTTGCTGTGTATTACGATCGGGTCCGTTAAACTCGTTGATTTGTTTTGCTGCTTGTGTCTTATTGCCTTTCTGGGCACATTGTTTGCAGCTGTGTATGTGTATTATCAGTTATTGTGGAGTGGCGGGCCATGTTTGCCTGTAATGTTACTTAATTAAACACCAGTAATTTAAGAATTAAGGTAATTTGCCTCACTTTCGCAAACAAAGAAAAAAAGAAGGAATTAATGAATGTCACTTTGGGAATCCACCCGATAGGCCGGTGAAGACGTTCTACTCAAACCCACAAATGTGAACCTCATCATGAGCCGAGAGGAAAAGTCATGGGATCGCCAAAGTCATTAGAATACATCCTCTGGGAACCATGAATTGCCTTACCAAACGTTGTGCCAATCCATCCAGTAGATCAAGAGATGTTTTCTATTCATTCCTTCGGCAGGAAAAGTCAGTTGGCCTCATCCTCTGTACAAAAATATCTGTACAAGATTTAATCTCAATACATCCAATTGTTGTTGGGCCACCCAACAGATTGACATTGCTGTCCCTTGAACCATGTTGCAGTGTGACTGAAATAATAGCTGAGGTCCGGTAATGGGAATCATCATAAGAGGTTAAAAGCATAAAGCCATACAATTATTTGGTTTTCTCATCCTTCAGTGGCATCGTAATGTTCTCCCTTCTCGAAAATCTTTTGTAATTGCACTCGACTAGATGATAAATAAAAACATATTTCCAACAAATCAATGGCTTTTATTTACCTGACCCGGACTGTGCCGTTGGAGCCCCGGCTGCTGAAGTGGACTGATGCTTACTAATTGTTCTCAGAAGGGACTCGATGCCGGAATGAACACAGCTAATGGGTTTCAGCACACAACAGTCATTAGTCTGCCAACAGGGGAATAAAGACATGCGAACGGGATGCTTTGCCTTGATGCTCCGCAAATTGCCTTGATTTCTTTCCGACCCCTTTCAAATCCACACTGAGCCGGTGACACGATCAGGAGGAGTTTGAATGTGGTGGGGATTTACGTTGATCGAGCATCCCTACGCTTTATGAGGTTGCATGGTTCATCCATAATTCATGGGGGAAGACGTCGAACGGATTGAATTTGTCACAACTCAGGCTGGTACAGACGAGGAGAACGAGGGAGGAATGTCCTCTCTTTCTTTGTGAGTCCTGAGTAGGACTAGAGAGAGCAGGATTAGCACAGATAGCGAACGCAACACTTTCGACTTCACGTCCTCTGTGGTATTGCGGCTAATATTTGCCCTCAAAGACCGTTTTACTTATCTGCATGTCAAACGCAAGTGTCAATGTCGGCCAAGACCTACAATTGGCTTGTTTATGATACCAAGATTAGGGAGAGTCCATTAGAATTCAGTGAGACGATGGATTCGAAAGTTTGAGAAAGAGAAAACACAAGAACATTCGTATTATTTCACCAGGTGTGAAAATATATTGCTTGAAGCTCTCTAGACTGGTTTTAGAGTCAGGGGATCAGGGTTAGTTAAATTATACAAAAACTGAACCTTCACATTCTTTGAAGCTCTAAATACCAGGGCCCAGCCATGTATATGAAGTATTCATACAAACTTCAACTGAAAACTGCAACTGCAACTCAGTGCTGCCATGCTTGCAGGCTTCGAGCTGTTTGGGTTTTGGTTGTTATTTCTTTCAATGTTTAACTTTCTATTCTGCGACTCTCCTGTTGTTTTGGAGATGGTTGCTCTTGGTTAGTTTCTGTATGTCGGGTTCTACGGTTGGCGAAGTTCTTTTATGTAACGGAAAACAAGCAAGGTGAAATGGAAAATACACGTTTATCTTAATGCAACATTCAGCTTTTGTGTAATATGTTGTATTCCTGTTGCAAAACAACACTGTTCACTACAGCTCAGGTAGACTTTTGGAATGAATGAGGACGCAAAAAAAAGAGCACTACACATTGAATTGTAAAACAAAATCTTTATCTTTATCCTTTCTAAAATTAAGTTTTTTTACAGCCTAAAACTAATAGATAATATAAAGTTCTGCAATACGTATTTGTGTTCATTTTTTTAACTTTTCTTTATCAAAGCATTTATATGTATACAGTATAGATATATATCTAGATCTATATAGATCTAGATCTAGATATATATATATATATACACTATGTATATATATATAGATCTATATATATATATATATACACACATATGTATGTATACATTCTTTGGCAGAACTGTTTTTTTTCCGCACCCAGTTTCATATCCGTGTGCTTAGTTTCCATAGCGTTCTGAAACAAACTGAATCCAATCAATCTGAAAGCCAAAGTTATCAAATGCTCAGTCAAAACACTCAAAGATCACTGAAATACAAAGAACATTTCAAAGAGGCCTCAGCTTTTCAAGCTGATGAATTGTGAAAATATGAAGTGATAGCAGACTATGACTGGATATTCAAAGACTTTTCTTTGTTCAGTTAGCTGCAAAGAATGCCTGCGGCCTTCAGTCGGAGTATTTTAAGCCTCCCACATGCTCTGCCATGTGGCCACCTGTCCATTAAGCCCATATAATCTGCTCGATATTGATGCAATAAAAAGGCCACAGTAGAAGTGCCTGATTAGATTGGAACATCTGCTCCATATGGCCGGTTTAGCGTGTACACTGTCCCGAGCCTCCACAGTCACAATGCAGCGCGGCGGTCGCCATCGATGGTGGCGGTTCAGATTTACCGGCGGCATCTGGACTACCTGTTATTGGCCGGCTTGATTCAGTGTTATATGCGTCGGCGTTTATGAACTGGAGAACTCTGGAGTGATTATGTTGAATTTATCGACGTGTCAACAGAAATTAATCCCTCCAATTTTCATCACATTGTGTTCAATTGATTTATCGACCAGAGGCAGCAGTTTACTCGAACATCAATTCTGACATTGAAAAAACAAACAAACATGCACAACATTTTTGGACTGGTTTATCAGGTTTCCTAGAAGGGGATGGGGCGATCGGACCTCATGCAAGAACATTTTCATATTCTTATCTTAACTTTCTTTTTTCCTTCTTTTCATAGGGTAAGCAACGTCAGATTCAGCAAACGCTCAGATAAATGACCAGCCTCAACATGACGAAAGCCACCTGTGTATGTAGATGAGAATTGTAAATCGGCAAAATGAACGCCCCGATAATAAACCATAGAAGGCTACACTTCTTGCCCCATATGTCCTGAACTGATGTCCTGCTTTCAGAAAGTCTATAATTCTTTAACAGAGTCAGCAGCGTAATTAAGGGACCTGCTCACGCAGAGGAATTGGGAAAAATAAAAAGTGCTGTTAATGCCGTGTCACCTGAGGGTAGGACTGTCACTACAATAAAGAAGAAATTGTTCCACATGAAAAAATGCCTCGCCTCACAGCATGGCCATCGATGACTGAAACGGGAGGGACTCAAATCATTTGCAGTGGTTTTAGAGTTTGAGATTTTCATTTTGATATTGTTGTGTTATACAATAGCATCAGAAGCCAATTAATATGAATGGTAATAATGGTCGGCTATAAAGTTTGAATTAAATTAGCCTGTAATTCAGTCAAACAGGATGATGTCAACACAATTATGAAGTGTAATTTATAATGGGTTTTCAAACTCAAAATTGCTTCAGAGTAATGGAATGTACAGTCCATTAGTGAAAAACAGAAGAGTAATTACACATGACTCCTACAACAGGTCTGGACCGATCGTAAATTATGTTCAAACCGCAGAGAAAACTCAATAAACATCTATTGCTGTGTTTGATGCCAAACAAGCGTTTATATATATTGATTAACAAATTTTTTTCCCTTTAAACAGGGCAGGTGGAAATGAAGTTGTGAGGGTTTACAGATTTAAAGAAACCTGGGTTCACTTCCAGATCCTCGACAAGATGTGTTGTGCTGTTAGAATTTTAAATCTCAAGCAAATGTTTTTTCAAGCAATATCTTAACTGTAACCTCATTGTGATTTGAATTGTGCAACCGCACACTTACGGTAGACGGAGCTCAGGGTCCTCCAAGCCTGCTGCTGCCAACACCCAGACCTGGATACGAAGTGGAATATTGATGCATGGATGGAATAGATATACAATTTATGAGAACAAGTTGCAGGGTTACGTTTTTATTTTGTGTTTTCTTCTTAGACTTTTAGACAATTTAGACAATTTTTGTTCTTCAACAAATAGGACATTCTACAGCTACGATTAATATTATTATTACTATTACTATCAATACTAATGATAATTCCCTTCTTCAGCAATAGACATAAATATACAATAGCACAATATTATAAAATACACTGCTTATGTCCAATAAATATGTTACTGATCTGTTATAAATGAAACATGTTAAATATAATCTGTAAAATGTGCCACGTACAAATCTGGCATTGATCAGTTGTGTAATATTTATGTCTGACTTACCTTAAAAGAACTCTCCTGAAGGATTGACTGAACCGTGGAGTAAATGTGCTGTGAAATCAAAACAATGAGCTAAAACCGGCTGGAAGTGATCATTTTCTGTTGGTTCATTACGACGAGTGCGTGCCCCCTTTCACACCGAACACGGTCGTCTGATTCATTTATATAAAAAGTGTTGATTAGCAGAGCTTTAAGTAAACAGTTTCTGTGGGGAAAAAAAGAAAAACAAAAGAAAAACTGAATCTAAATGGGTTTCAAGAGGATGGGGGGGAGGTGGGGGGAGAGCTTTTACTACAGTGTGCATCATTATGAGCACACATCAACAGTATCGGTTTTTAGTCTCCCGAGCTGTGCTCCTAATGCAAAGAGAAACCAGGGTGTAATGCTTCAAAACAGAAAATATTTGCCCTCGAGTCAGACTGAGAAATATTATATCAACGGCCGTATGTAAATAGGATGAGCAGGCACTTAAACAAATACCGGAATACAAATTGATGTTAAATGAAATGCAAACACAGCCAGTCGCTGTTTCCTGTCACTGGCTGAGCTGTTTGATTTAACAGACCACGCAGCTCTCGGTGCACTTTGGCTCTCTGGTGACATTTTAATGCACCGCATTTTGAGCTGCGAAGGGCTCGGCGGCGTTCGGGCAGTTTCCAGACTTAATATCGATGCTTGCTGCTTTGTATTTTATATATAAATCAATGTAGAGCCAGAGTTTCTCCCTGATAAAACCCTGCGGAGACGGCGGCGAGGCCATGATTGCTTCCTGTTGAATCCCTACGACTCAAGCTGCAGCCATATGCATTTAGACTCACTATAGTTATTTAATCTACGGTAGTACAAGTTATATCGACCCACTTATGGATTCTAGCTATGTTCAGTCGACTGTGTAGTTTTGCCTATAGTGGGACCAAAGGATGGTGGTATCAGTGGTTAGGAATAACAATGTGTCTGTCAGCTTTTGATTTGGTTAACACAACTTTGGATAAAGGATTTCTCTTATTTTTAATATATTTGAACAGTCATGTTTATATACATTCAGCAGTAGCTTTTTAGTATACAGCCACCAGTGACTGGGAAGACTAAATTAAAAATGGCGTAAATTCCCAAAAGGCCTCATTTGAATAAACTGATCACATATTGGGAATTGGTTACTTACCCGCTGGAAAATATAAAAACTCAATAACAGCTTCTTTTTTTTAATGTTTTTATGGCAAGTAAAGGACTAAGCAAAGCAATCAAACTTCGACTCCAAGATGCAAGTAGGAAAACAAAATGACGCAATAGAGAAGCGTCCTCGTTCAGGCAAAAACTATTTCAATTTGAACTTCATTTTTTGTTTTTTTCTTTCCAAAAGAGAATCACTTGTATTATCAGAATGTTTTTTTTTTTTATTATTGTTGTAAGGAATAAAAGGACATTTATTGCAGCACGTCTTTGTCCTCAGCGAAGCGTTGGTCCACGGCCGGTTATTACTGCTCTTGTATAATGGAGGTGTATGTGTGCGTTCGACAACTTTTCTTTGCTTTCTGTAGAGACTCGGGCACAAACAAACCCGTCAAGGACGCGGCCTTGTTGGCAGAGAGTGAGCAGGTGAGGCTGAGATGCTGGAGTGGCGTGTCCTTATCTTCTCGTCTGTGAGGTTGTCATGTTGGTCGATAGAATCCTGCCACGGTCGCGACCTCTGAGAGCCAATTAGCGTCTCTCTCTCTCTCTCTCTCTTCCCTCAGTCCTGTCAATCTTTCACTAAAGATCAAACTGCACAATTCACAGGTGATATATTTTAATCTGGCTTCTGCCTGAAAGCTTAAGAGAGTGTACGTATGTGTTTATTTAATATTGGTCAAAGGGTGATGAGTGATAGTCAGATCTGTCAGAGGTTTAGCTTAGCAGCTAAGCTAGGATACATAAAACATTTTCACATAGATTGAAAGTTATGAGTTTTCCAAGTCACATTCACCAAACTCTCTCATCTGCACAACAGTATTGTAAATCGCTCGTGTCATCGGCCGCCTGTTTGTGAGATTTTATCACTTACATAATTGTGGGCTACACACAATGTGCATTAACTTCAATTTTGTTCCATATTTTATTAGAGACTCTTTTTTTTAATCCCATTTAAACCCCAACATCCATTCAGATTAATGGATTAGTATTCTTTAATCAAAAAATGTTTGTTTGTTTTTTCCCCCATTGTGGCTCAGACGATATTTTGATTTGTCAAGAGAAGCTTATTGCTTAGAGTTTCTCCTCGAAGCAATAATACATATTTTGATATTTATCAAATCCATTTCCTGAATGAAACATTGAAATATTGTTAGCGCTGGGTGTCTGTACTCAATACCTTTAAGACATTGACCGAAATAACCCAAACCAGGATATTTTCCAAAGACTAACCAAGTACTTTTTTTGCCTAAATACAGCCACGTTAACCTAAAAACTAAACCTACATTGGAGGTTTATTTTGAAAAGACACTATGCATGAACACACTGTCCCATACTGACACTAGAGGGGTTCCTAGAGCATCGCAGTTTGAAGCGTAGGGCCACGAGTTGGGAGTCGAATGTGTTGTTTTATCAGACCCTGAAAAAGTTTGAGTCAGGTGCTTTGAGTGTATATAAAATGCGGAAATAGTTAGCATGATGTCACCCATTGTTTTATGGACTGCCGTTTTTAAGCCTCGAGTATAAAGTTTTGGCCGTCGCCATCTTGACTTTTTGCAACTAGTGAACGGAAATTACCCTATTTGGATCGCATGGTGTGACGTAAAGACGCCTGGTAGCAACCTGTCAATCACAAGGTAGCCCCACCCAAAAGCATATTCCGCTTTATGGTCTGTTTGACTCTAAATGGACCATAATTTACTAAATGAACATCATGCTGTATTGAAGGAAACTAGAGATTGAGACCATAAACTCATGTTTACAATGTTTACTGAGGGAATAAATCAAGTGAGAAGTAGAGTCATTTTCTCATAGAATTATATACAATCAGACTTCTTTTTCAACCAGTCGCCCCCTGATGGCCACTAGAGAGAATGCAAGTTTTAAGACACTTTCACATTGGCTTCACTCTACAGAACCGGAGGTTGCCCCCTGGTCAGGAGCCGGTTTTACAAAACTAATTTGCTGCTACGTTATACAGGCATTAAATATGCATTACACCTACAGTATGGAGTCTGTCTCAAAATAATGATACAAAAATGATCAAAGCCTTATCAAGTTAGCTTTAGCAGTAATTTCTGTCAAAAATAAATGGTATTTTAATACATTTAATACATGCCATTTCAATACATCTGTAAAAAATAAATTGTGTGTGATAAAGTACAAGACCCTGAATGGGAATATTGTAACATAAATGTTATCTGTCAAGCTCAAAATTGAAAGCTAATATCTTATTTTCCTTTCACGTACTCTTCTGTAGTTTAATTAGTTGTCTCTGTGTCACGGGCCCGCTCCTTTCCATCATTCCAGACACGATTGTCGTCTTAAATAAGTTCTCTGGGAATGTCTGCCGCCCACAGCTTTCTAATTTCCTTCCCTTGTCACTCCGAGATGTAGGTTTTTATATTACTTTAATCGTCTCCCTCACCGATGCCGCTAAAACACACTTCCTCTAAATGTTGATCCCATAATCATTTCCCTTGGCATCCTACAAGCTCTGATAGTCCGCAGCTATCAGTGATGTGTTCATAGCTGGAGCGATATTGCTTTTGCAGCGTGGCCCATTTCCATGAGTCCCATGAGATGTCATATAATGCTCAACTTGTCACACCAGCTCGGAGAGCGGGAGAAGGACCGTGGGTATATTAAGACACCGCATTATATTCAAGACGATTTTGGAGCCTGGACGTGTCCTAGAGGATATAAACTCCGAAGTGCAAAAGGGATTTAGATTTTACTTCCTTTAGATTTCACTTCCTTTTCAAGCCTGACAAGAGAGAGAACCAAAGACTAATTTATCCCCTCTGCCGTTAGAATTTCTCATTTGCAAGTGAAATATTATGTCTACAGCCCGATAAGAACTTTACATATGTGCTGATGGTGGCAATGTTGCTCCGTCAGTCCAAAGCTTTGGTCCTCAAGATATCTTGACAACCAGTCACCAGCTGTTGAGTCCTCATCATTTCGGTGAACCCCTGACCTTTTATCTGGCACCGAGAACAATGAAACGTCACTTTAGTCCTGTGCAAACTATCGTAAACAAAATGAATGGCTTTCCATGAACTTTGCTGTGGACATTTATGGTCCTCAGAGAAAGATTCTTTAAGAGTAATTGCACCCAGTCTAATACTCCTGCGTGCTCTGCCAGCTGCTGGTGGTGGAGGTGGTGGTGAGTACATGCTTTTTCACATCTTCTGTCGCCACTAGATGTTACATACATCACAATTACAGCACAAAAATGCTCAAACTTGCTCAAGAGTGCAATTAGCCCTTTTTTGTGGCTGAATGCAATTATCCAAGTGGAAACGTATGAGTGTTGGGTTTCGCACCAAGATCACAGTAGGCAGAACAATGGCAAAGAGAAAAAGAAAGAAAGAACATTTCCAGACCGTGAGCTACAGGTCCTGAACGACGAGGTGCAGAGGCATTCCTCAAGATATCGGGCAAGTAATTGAAACAAATTTAAATCGTATTTCATCTACAATTTTGTAAATAGAAGTGCACCTCAGTTACAACCATCTCTCTGAAGATGCTAATAATTGCAGTTTGGTGCTGATCTCTGCGAATTGGCCTGTTTTTGAAATTAGGCTTATTTTGCCCAAGAGCAGAATCAACAGTCCCAACTTCCCAAAGCCCTGTCTGTTCAACAGTCCAAAAACCCAAAAGATAATACATTCACAATAATAAAAAAAAAAATCAAGAAAATCCTCAGTCCTTATCTTTTCCTGTTCAATGTTGATAATCAAAATTTCTAGTTTGACTTTTATTGTAAATAAAAAAATGATCAGCTATAAATTAAGCACAGTTGGACATATTGGCTCCGATAATATTGCAGTATAGCTCGGGACGTCCCTTCTCAAGAATGGAATAGAAGCAACCCCATTTAGTTGACCTCCCATGACAAACATGTAAACATTCGAAAGCAGGAATAGCTGTGGTGTTTGGTATAAACACTTCTCTACCAACTAACAAAATCTAAAACTGCCTCACAATCAGCAGCAAGTGACGGCTGTGCTGAGAGGAAGCTGCAATAAACAACGTTAGATCTTTCCCCCTTCCTCATCTCTTTGGTGTAAAGCAGCGCAGAGCGGCCCGGTTTGTAAACCTGAGCATGCTGTGTGCAGTTTACTGATGAGACACTGCGGGATTTCGAGGCATTATAGTTCAAGATTTACTCGAAAACGTCTCAGTGCCACTGACACAACTTTAAAGAGGAGTCTCCAGCTGGAGTGTATTCTGTATTTTTGGCCATTTTTTCCAGTTTCTGCGTGTGTGGGCCGGTCGCCAGGTGACTCATTTGACTCCTGAGTCTTGTTATGGTAGTGTCTGGTCAGTGAGCGATGATACAAGCTCAGCCGACCGCCTACCAGCCCTCACTGCAACAACAAACAGGCTACACAGCCAGATGTCAATACAATCCAGGCCACACCTCGCTGCGGGCATACAAACAAATAAAAACAGCACCCTCACAGGAGAACCATCTATAACGGGACCAGAGGTGAGAACTCAACTTCAGGTTTTTACATATTGTAGACCGTCACTGTTCGGATAAAAGAGAAATCACCCGTTGCGATCCCCGATACCACGCTGATTTCTGGCAGCCACAATGAGCTCGGGGCAGCGCGTTTGCCGAGGAAAGTTGTTTTCTTTTCTTCATCAGAGGAGTCGGCAAGTCTGCGCCCCGTCAGAGGTTTTCGTTCTTTTATGAGATGGCGGGATGTGTGAACGGGACACACAGAAGACCCACGGATTTCAAAGATAGAAAACTTAAAAAGAAAAAAAAAAAAAACAAGAAACAAAATGAGACATTTAGTCCAACACATTTTCACTCGGGACTCGTCAAACACCGGCGCTTGTTCTGGGCCCCTGAGTCATTTCAAAATAAACTTCCGTCTTCACAGGATGTTATGTGTTGGCAACAAAACCTCTGAGTTAGGTCGGAGAGAAGAGCGTGGTTGGCGTCAACTTGACTGCCTAGCGACCCACGTGACGACTGACGTGACAAAATGTCAGTGTTTATTTTTTCACAGGACATGAACAGCGACCTCTCAGTGTTTGTTTGACCCATCCCCCTTCCTTCCTCCCATCCTGTGTGGACTATCTCGCTCCACAACCCCACATCGGTTGCCGACGTCCGATCGTTTGATAATGACGCGGGTGGGGTTAAAATTTTCCGTTAGCTGAAAGCGCGGTCTGTGTGTGTGTGTGTGTCGGTGTCGGTGTCGGTGTCAGATCCAAGTGGCGGTATTTGACAAGTTTGGAGCGAGACCAAATTGTTCAGTCACATTCTTGGGAGCAGACTTCCAGGTCACCTTAAGAGGAATAACATCCACCCACTGGCGTCAGCAGATGTTGAAATCCTCTAAGCACCCACAGCCCACCCACACAGGTGTCTTCACATATAATCCCGGATTAAACCCCAGCTCAGGACTGTGTGGGCGCGTACAGACAGTGATTGACTGACATCTTCTGCACCGTCGCGTTGCACCTGTTTAGACACCTTTATTCTTCTCATTAGTTCATGGAGTGAACTCGTGCAAATGGGTCATAGCTCTGCCCACCTCCAGCCGGAGCAGACTTCTAATGAAGCAGGAGAACTATGTGGTTGTGTAGGGCCTTTTAAAGGAGTAGTTTGACATTTTGGTAAATATACTTATTGGCTTTCTTGCAAAGACTGGACATGAAATAGATGAGATGGTCGATACCGTTATCATTAAGACAGTGGTGTGAAAAAGACCTCCAAAGCAAGTCACGTAAATGAGAACAAACAAGCGGAGACTTGGCCTGATGACGCTTGCTTTCAGTTTTAACATTTAATGTCCGTTTTAACTCTGGGTAGCTGCCTGCACACACAGCCTTTCTTCTTTGGGACAGCAAGGTCCCCTTAAATAACCTTTCCTCTGCATTTTTATGGATTTGTCTGAATGCTTTGGGGAGTTGGGGAGGTGCTAAAGCATTAAGAGAAGATAGTAATAAATAGCATGGCGGTCTTTCAAACTGAGTATCCGGATATAATGTCGGTTTGACAGGCAAAAATAATCTTCCTGAAAAAAGCAGGACCAAGTCAGGACTTTCTTCCGTAAGCAGAGCACAGTCAATGCTCCATCATTCCGAACTCACAGGACAGACTGACTCTCCTCCACGTAAATCAAGGTGAAAAAAAGTACATTCAAAGTCTTTACGCGGAGAGAGACTGAATGATGAATGAGGTGTCGTTGGAATTCTCATACTGTGGTCATTGTGTGTGTGCTGTGGCAGGGATATAAAGCGCAGGCCGGGTCTCTGGGGGTTTCACATCGATTCCCCTCCTGCCAGAACTGCAGCACTGTAGAGAAATGACAACAACATTCATCATCTCACTGGTTGTATACAGACAGGGCAGGACTACAATACGAAGTGGGAGGGCGAGAGCACTGTGTGTCTGAGTGCGTTTGCTGTGAAGGGTGGTCTAACGGGCTTAGAGTATAGAGGGCATATAGACATGACAATGTCGATATATATCCGATGTCGTTATTGTCCGTACAGAGAAACTGGAAAAAGTAGATCATACTGCAACAACTTCTTATGGACTTTTTTTTCCATCCCTGTCTCCTCCAAAGTATACGTTCCTATACAACTAAACTGTACTCTCAATTACATTTTGAAGAACATGTTTTCTCCCGCATTACGGTTGCAGTTTAAAACAGTTTGAAACATGTGGTTAATGTTGTCAAAACTCATTGGTTAGGTTTAGTAAAAAACCTAGTAAAAAAAATCTTGGTTTGGGTTAAAATTACTACAGAAACACAACAAAAGTAGTTCTTCCTGGTAAAAGCCCTGTGTTTTGACCCGTCCATCAACCCTGACCTCCTCCGTACCCGGACTCATTGGAAACTTATTTGTGATGCGTCAAAAGCAAATAAAAATCCAAAACGAAATTCTTATCCCTTGAAACTTAATTCATAGTTTTGTTGTATGGGAGAGTAAATTCTTGGGGACAGGGCTGTTTTTTTAACTGCCATGAGCAACCATGCTCCAAGAAGGAGAAAGCTACCGACTTTTAACCTTTACACCTACATGGGCAGCAAGTATTTCTAATCCATTGATCCGAAATTTCCACAAACATGGGCAAGAGATTTTTACATTTTCACAATAACATCATCAGTCCTTTAAACAATTTTTTAAGGCCGACTTTCACGTTGTAAAATCACACATAAATGGTTGTATTTGTGTAATTGTGGGCTCCGATAAACCCAGACAAACCTGTTAGATCCTGGAGAGACAAATAACCTGTTTGGTTTGGTTCAAACAAACTTTGGTGTGTGTGTGTGTGTGTGTGTGTGTGTGTGTGTGTGTGTGTGTGTGTTTAGGATGATTCGTTTTGGCTATATGCGTCTGTTTCTTTCTTGTATCGGTATGGACTATATTAATCAAACTACTGACGTCAAAGCACCCTGACTTTACACTTTGTTTACTAAGAAGTATTGTGACACAATATTGAACAGACTCCAATATTTGATACTACCTCATCATTTTCCCAAAAGGATGAACAAATTTCACTGCTGCATCGTGAAGCTCCTATAGAGGAGAAAACGATTGCGCCGGTAAAACCAGCGCAGGAGGACAATGCTACAATGACAACGCTGATGGCAACCCACCTGGGAGGAAGTCGAGCGGATCAACACCAGCGAGGCTGCCAGATGTAGAATCGATGAGTTTTATGTCAATGGACGCAATGCTTCACTCAAGAATTTAAACCTGGGCTTTGTCAGACCACACAAAGCTGCTGAGGCAGTAAAAAAAAACAAAAAAAAACTGACAGCTGACTGGATATCAATAATCAACATGTTAAACCCCTTAACATCTCTCATCAAAACTAGTAAATATTAAGGGTTCAAAGACATCATGCTAGATATTTTCATCGTCATATTTCGATAATCATTTCTATGGACAAGAAATGTGCTCATCTACACAAGTAATCTGCAAAAGTCATTCATTTCTGTGTGAAAAGACAAGAAAATAAACCACAAAATGAACAGGATGGTTTTCTATTTAAATTTCATCATCTTTGACATCTGAAGTTCAGTTGATTTATTTGACGAAGGAAATAAATACACGGTTGACTTTTAGCTCGGGTCCATTTTGTGTTCACACTGACTTACTATAAATGAACCGAGAGGAGTAAACGGGAAGTTATGTGACTATCACGGTGGCCTTTAGGAGCTGAGACCACAAGAAACCACAACGTCCCTGGTTCAAGTACCTCCACTCCCATTTCCTGTCTAGAGACAAATACACTATCAATCAAAATCATCCTCCATCATCAGCGATACATAAAACCATGGGTGGAAATCAAATTATCAGACACTGACAGCCTATTGTGCTGCATCAGACTCTGCTGTGTGAGTTTAATTATCTTCTCTTGGTGTTCACAAAGAGCCCACGAAGATTTATTGATAATGTAGCTGGAACTTGTAGAGCAGAGATAGATCATAAATATTAATGAATGTGTTGAAACTGTATAACAAAAAGGCTTCTGGTACCATTGTATTACTATGTGATCGCTACGTTTCTCTCACTTTTTATTGGGGATTCAAAATATATAAGTGGCTTGTACAGATTGCTTTGTTGACAAATTCCATGATCAGCAATAGCGACAACGTTGCTTTAAACCAAAAAGATTTCGTGCACAAAGCATACGTGGAGGAAAAATTGTCATTCTTGAGGATAAGCTCTCACTCTTCATTAAAACTGCATTGTATCTCAACTTATTCACTTGAATGAAATAAACACCCATCTAAAAATGGACTAGAAATGCACTGGCTGTCTTTGTATTTCTCTCATTCCTGGACAAAATAAAGTACTCTTCTTTGTAGTTTACAAAATACTTAAAAATAGGAGTAAAGGTCATTCCATTTTCTTTGGGGGTATGTGGATCGGTTTTCCAGTTTGAAGGCTGTTCCTTTCTCCTCCTCCTGAGATGTTTTGTAGGAGCAACACACGGAGGAGACGGCCCCCTCCTCTAATAAAGTGCACAAACAGCTTGTGATGCAACAGTTAATGTATAACAGGAGGAAGCAGTCAGAGAAACTGCTGTCTGATAAATAATTCTTTCTCATGCTGCGTGATTTCAAGACCAAGTCAGCGAGCGAGCACAAACATATCAACACTTAGCATATTAATGCCGGGGCTGGGATTGAGTAAAAGGCAAACCGCATTAAAGAAAATCATACATTAATAATCGCTGCATTGCGGAGAGAAGCCACAAACAGAGATTAAAGGTAATGTTGAAATTGTTGTTGAAACGTCTTGAGCCTTTTGAAATGTTTATTTCATATCTGGACAACACACGTCAGTAAGCAGGAGAACATTTAGAGTGCCAAATGGATTGAATAGTTTCTGCTAATGATCGCTCAGTAATAATTCTCCATTGATGAGATTCATAAAAAAGCTGTAAAATATAGCTGCCATTAAGAAACACAGAGCAATGTCCTTGGTCATTTTTTTAATTGATCTAATTTGAGGGTGCATTCGAGTTCCACATGGTGTTTTGGAAAAGTCTGATTGGATTATATTTGCACTAAATACCTCAAAATATAAATGAGTAATTTTCTTCCCTATTACATTTGAGCAAAATAGAAATGAAAAGATTCACTTTGCCGGCATAATTTTGTCCATTTTTCTGGGGAGAGCGCTTTGAAACAGCATTCAGACTGAAATTTGCAGACAACATAATTGAACATCATTTTGCAGACTTGTCATGCTGTTTGGTCAAATGAGGATTTCTGAAGTCTGAGGACACGTAACAAATGTTAAAACGGCATTGGAAAACAATTTCAATGACAGCGATTATAAATCTGGAAATGATGAGATTGTATATATGTACAATTTGTACGACGATTTAGCGTGCAATAACAACGCCATCATTGCTTTATCCATTTGATTTTATCCCATATAGTCTATACTGGCTGCAATGTATATGCATATATATATACATTGCTCGGTTCGGAGCAAGTCACGGGTCACAGTAAGTGAGCGAGACCACTTATGGTGGGGGGGATGGGTCAAACAAACAAAAGGACTTTCAGTCAGGACACCAGTGTTCGAGACCGGCGTTCGTGTCCCAGAATGTTCTTGTGTTCTTCGTCACTTCTTCTGCCTCATCTTGACAAGGTCGCGAGAAGAATTCCTTCAAGGGAAAAGACTTTGAACCGAAAGGAGTTTGATGAGACTTCAGGTGTAAATGAAGGATTTGGCCGTCAAGTTGTCGCGCTTCTGTCCTCTCTGATAGAAAGGCAGACGGCGTCCATGTGTCACTCACTCTCTTGGCCGATGTCGGGGCTATAGGAGGAGCGCTGTCTCGAGAGGGGATTCGGGCTATCGGTTCAAATGCCAGATCAGCGGTGAATCCCACTGTGGTGCCGGAGAACTCAAGACAGGTTTCTGTCGACTGACTCACTTCAAAAAGTGCTTCACCAAGGCATGCGCAGAAAAACGATCTCTCTCCACAGCCTTCGTGGCAGAACGAAATGGCTCCAGAATTAAGAATAAAGCAGATGGGGACATGGTGGTGGTGGGGGCGGGGGGTAATTCCTCCCTATGGCCCGGCTGGTCTATCCAAGTGTGGATGGAAGGGAGGAAAGGGTGTGGAAAAACAATCTTAAGGGATGAACCCAATAGCGACAGCCTATACGATATACAATGGAAAAAGTTTATTGGGCTCATAGGAAGTACTGAAAAAGAAACTAAGTGAGCAAATTAAAGTCAATTAAATGCAATTGACGAATCCAAAATGTGGAACTAAACTTTCCCCCTCCAGGACAGTTAAACTCTTCCCTCTCATCTTCTCTTATCGGAGTCTTTTCTGTTTCTGCTGAGGCACGGAGTTTGACTTTTGCCTCAGAGACACTTCCTTCTGTTCAAACCATCAGACTGTGTAAACAGCCGTCTGTGGGCGATTAATCATGCCTGATGCAGAGACACAGCGCGAGAGAGAGCGGCAACGAGTGAAAGGGGCAAAGAGGGAGAGAGGAGTATGCTGGGTGAAATAAATATATAGATAAGCGTGAATGAGTTTTCGGAGCAGATGACGAAGAAGAGGAGTGAGGAGAGGTTACACTTGCACTCATCCTAATCATCTCAGCAACCCGGTGTTGGGGGGGAAAAAAATGAAGGGAAGAAAATGTGAGGTTTTCAGAAGCCAATTATACCCTTAATTTATGTGTTTTCATACAGGAAGATCACCATTTTTTGTTTTTATCCTCGAACAAAGGTTTCCAAATTTCTAAAACAGATGGATAACATGTTACGTTTTTTATTGTCCCACGAGGGATGAGGAGGGCGGATTGTGCTTTCAGCTGAGCACAGCTTATTCAATGCCAGTACACAGAGAATACAACAACAATTTACCTAAAAAGATATGAATAAATTGCGAATGTTAAAAAAGGAGCATTGGATAAGATAAAGTACTTAAATGTCAGACAAAATTGCGTGTGCATTTGTGGATTGAGAGAAATTATTGTAAAAATATTGAAAAAAATATTTTACATATTATTAAAATTCTTAGAAAATGATATGAAACTCACTGTGTATATTTAGACTGTGGTCTCCTCCTTCCTTGAAGTGGAAAATAATCCTGGTGAAAGTCTTCCTGCTGTTTCTCTCAAAGCAGCAAAGCCGAGGCACAGAAGCCTTATTTCTTTTTACTTTGAATTCTAGTCTAATCAAAATTTTCCCCGCGTCTCCACACCTATGATACTCATTTGCACAGAAACGTGCGTCAAACATCAGCGTGTGTGCGATTTAAATACAACGAGTTCATGAATAAGACATTTTTCACATGTTTGTCTTATTGCTTTTATTTTTATTTTGGTATCCAGGTGTAAAAAGCTGAGGGAGGAACAAGCCCCGATGTTGCCCGGCGAATGCGGCAGCAGTAATCAGATAGCTGCTGCGACTGTTTGACATTGAGGCGTAAATCACAGCGAAAAGAGAATTCCTCCTCTGAAAAGCTTCATTTCACAGCGAGATATTCACCCTTTGAAAATGGGACGCCTGCTCCAACAAAATGATCGTTGCAAATGGAACTCTCTGTGGCAGGCGCATTGAAGTGATTCGCAAAGTGGGACGCTTTAGTCACAAAGTAGTAACATTTTCAAAGATGCAATCCTCTGCTCTGCCGTGGAGTCTTGAGCAGCTCGTTTCCACCGAAATCGAAGTGCAGCGTTTGGTGGCGAAACCTCTTACTTATTCATAACCCTCGTTATATGTGGCTCCTCTGGAAATCTCAATCTTGGATTTTAGCAAGGGTGGAGGTGTAATGTTGTCTTTTTTTACATGAATATAGAAATCCTATTTCTGATCTGATGTGTGTTTGAGAAGGAGATAATAAAAAAAAAAAAAAAGTTAGCTTGTGTTTAAATCGCTGCATTGGTCTTTCTTTGAGATTTTCAAGGAAATGTTGAACCTTTTTCGGGAAATTTCAGGAAAAGGGGTTGGTTCTTTCATGATGGCTCCATGGATCGTACTGTATGTCCCTCGTCTCTATGTAGTCAAGCCAATTTTATTCATATAGCCGATTACAAATCACACATTTGCCAGAGGGGGCTTTACAATCTGTGCAGCAGACGACGTGGAAAAATCACAAGAAAAACAAAATTTTAGGAAAATGAAAATGAAAGAAACCTAAGAAAAAAATCCCTCTCCCAGGACAAAATAATTATACATACAATGTGAACATATTTGAAAAATATGGATCCAGGAGGATGTAAAGCAGCTTCTGGGTGTCGCCTGAGTCAACGTTAACTTAACTTAACACAAGAACGTTAACTTAACTTAACTTGCATCCCGCCAAGTTAAGTCGCCTTCGGAACTAGCCCATGTAATAAATACGCAACTTAACCCAAACAACGCTTTAATTAAACCCGACCAGGTGCTTCTGTGACTCCACAGAGTCTCCAGTGCGTTAGAAAGTAACACCAAGAGGGTTCTGACCGAGCGCCCACATGTGACCAGTTGGAGATGACAGCAGCTGCTGTATCTTAATCACTGCACGCACTGATGGCTGTTTAACTCTGTGGAGACGAGGGGGCTGGTGTTGTCGGTGCGTTCCGCTCGTTATTTATGAGCGGACTTGGCTCAGGTCCGTCCAGCAAGCCTGTTGAGCTGCGGTCCAGATCAGGGACAAGCTTAATGGATTTTGTGTATTCCATCGGGGCTTTTTGGTCTTTGTCCCTTACAGCTGCTGGTCAGGCGTGGAAAAACAGCAGGCTCTATGAGGCTAACTGTCCATTATCCCTCATTATTATCAAATGCCAACAGTGGTGATGGTCACCGGTGTCCTCTCCTCTTCACTGCTGTAATTCTCATTCAAATCGCTTCTCCACTCAGACAACAGGACACAAACACAATGGCTCCTGCTGACTTGAAGGGATTTGATTGCACAATGGAGCATGGTGGGAAGTCCAGGGAGAAACTGTGTGTGAAAGAGAGCTGTTAGAAAGACCGAATTAAAGGACTCGGACAAGTGTTGTCAAACCTCAAATTAGGTCATAATCTGAAGAAATAATGCCATTTTCGGCAGTGTTTATTCTCATTGATAGAATACTAATGTGTTCTCTGTGAGCTTCACAACATGAAGTTATTTCAGAGATGAAACAAATTAGTGCGATCGTGTGGGCGTCTTCCTGCCTACGATGTCTATTCACATAGGGGGTTTCTTTTCATTTAATGTAGGAAAGAAATTTGCATACTTTGCCTGTGTTGAGTTGAAGCCAAAGCGTGTTGCTGAAGGAAGTCTGTTGTAAAGAGTCCAGACATATTTACTGGTTTAAGTGAGTAATGTGCCAGTCGGTTTTCAGACCTTCACGTCAGACAAAGCGGTGTAATCATTCGATTACGGGTCTTTTTTTGTTTTTCACGCTTCAATGAAATCAGAAAATGTGAAAACATTTTGAGATTCCATCTGAGAGTGATTGAATGTCTGCACCAAATTTGCTGTCCATCAATTAGTTGTAGAGATATTTCAGTATTTCCTTTTATTGTGCAGATATTCACAGATTTTCAGCAGGTGCCACATTGATCAAACTCATTTTAAAACAGGTTGTATATCCTCTCATAAAAGTGGTTGAGATGAAAATCTAAGGCACAGGGCATGTCTTTTGTTTCACTAGGCAGATTTCAGGATTCAAAGTAAAAAGGAAGCTTTACACTAAGAACAATTTACCGATTAAAAAAACGGTTATTGACGTTAGACACATCATTTAAAACTTAAAGCCTGTGCGCGTTGATTGCTAAACACTTTGCATTGAAACCCCTCACTCAACTGTCAATCACCTGCACCCAGAATGCACCTGAGAAAACCCCTGTAACCAATTAGATCACTTTGAAATCAGAGCTTGAACTCGACAAACAGGATTCAGGTTTGCTCTCTGGTGTGCACATCAATGGAAGCCAATTTTGGAGAATTAGAGGACTGTATTCGCAATATAGTGTATTAAGTATACAGTACAGGAACTATGTTCATGTCTTCTTCAATTAAAGTAATTGTGTCTGATACTCTTATAAGTATATGAATATTGAGAGTGAACACATGCGTGGTCACTGTCCATATTTACAGCATGATAGGAATGAAAACGTCAAGATAATAGTGTTTTATAGCACATCCGTGTGCAGTTATCACGTGGAACGAGCTATTTATTTGGCGTTTGGGTCAAATTGTGATGCAAAAATACTATTTTTGGAAGAGTTTATACAATGAAGTGTTTCCTCTTGCAAGACATGTACGGTTTATATTTTTGTTCTTTGTGTGTAGTGTTTCAAGCTTCAGAGATTCCTTTTGAGCAGTTGCGAAAAAAAAAAAAGCAACACCCCTGACCGAGCTTCTCACTGTGGTGCTCACACATATCCTGGACTCAAACACCCTGACATGATGTGTATTGGTAGCATGAGCCTTGTTGATTCTTTTTGGGGGAGAGCTTGAACTGTCAAAATGTGTTACATACTCTTACGTGTGTGTTTGTGTCTATTAGTGTGTCTCACTGTTTGTTCTTCCTCCACCATGTTGGTGTTTTCACCGAGTGTGTGTTGGTGTGTAACCTGGCCGGGTTCTGTGCTGTGATAAAGGGCCAGCTGCCACCTCCGATCTCTGCCATATGGAGCCAGACCAAGACTGCTGCTGCTGGATGGAGAGATTAGAGAATAAATGACTGATAACTGGGCGCCAGAGGGGCTCGGAGAGCAGAGAGAGACACATCACAACCCGCTGTAACTGCAGAGACAGAAGGAATGAAAAGAGGAGAGGGGAGTAAAAGGACAGAGAGGTGTTAGGCAGCGCAGATCTCCATGGATTAACGGTTTCAAAGTGCACAGAAGATTTTCTTTTTTATGTTGTTTTTGGTCGGGTATTGAAAACACAGCCCACTCCTGCACTGGTATGAAACCATGTAACTGTAATTGTCTGAGAAAAAATGGCTTCTTTGCTCTGCTGCATTGAACTCGAACATTTGAAGCCGAAACCAGACGGAAAAACACTTGTTTTTGTTAAGAAAAACAATTAGCAAGACTATATTTTTGGTTATTGGGAGGCAGTTTTCTGGAATAGGGCAAAAAAACCAACCTTCCAGAACTTGGAAATACGGAACGCTTTCTCACTCCCAACTCAAATACTGTTGCTCGGTCAGAACCCCTCGTTGCAGCGATCAGTATGAAACACACCGGGCTTTCAACTAACTCTAATGCAAACACTTCTGTGTCATCATTAGACGGTCGGAGCAGCAGACGTAGAATGAAGAGCACCAGAACAATTGTAGTGTGAGTGGGTGGGTCAAACAAACACAGGACTTTCACCCAGCAGACCACTGTTCATGTCGTGTGTAAAACCAAGTCAATGTTATCGGTATTGATACTTTTAAGGTAGCGACTGAAATAACCCAGGACCATTTAGTATCCAAACTTCTCCATTATCAAATACTATCTTCATCGCTCCTTTTTGTACCCAGATCTAGAAAAAAAAAAGACTTCCAATCACCGCAAGTGTTCCTTAATTTATTGCGACATGTGACTGGCCGACTACCACTGCAGTGACGACCCTTACAGCTGGGATTGCCTGCCTGCACGCGGCTCTGAACACCAAGATGTTTGACCTGGCGGTTGGCATCCAGCGGCGCTAACAGAGGGAACAGCACCTGCAACCGCAACAGTTTTGACAGAGCTAACAGTTTTTAACCTCCGTGGGGGGGATGGGGCGACTGGAGGGTGGCATTTGAACTTCCTCATTAACGCCAGCGGTTACCGCTGCATGAGTCTCGGAACCCATCGACTATCGGCCTGGCGATGGATAAGCCTCTGGGGGCTAGTGGCTATATTTCTGGGGTTCCGCCTGCTAAAACGTGATTAGTCACTACTATTCGGACCATAAACGGAAACCAGAACGCTTCCGGTGCCAAAATCTTGCCTACAGATTCACGATGTGTATGCAGAATCTGTTTATAGAGATTACTGCTGTATGAGAGCTGTGCAGTGCAGCGGCGCCTAGCTAGCCAGTGGGACCGCTTGCGTTCACATGATGGGTATGGAAAGAAGTGTTCACATCCATATTTGCCATTTTTCTGAACAGCCTTTTTGCCAGTCTTTCTGATGACGCACATGCAGCCTTTTAACAGACTTTATTATATTTCTGACAAAAAAACAATAATCCCAAAACTTTGGGATGTACAGCAGCTATTGTTGATATTACAGTTTAATGTTTCCATGCTTTTATTACCCGCCTAACCTGCAGAAGCTCTGCGTGCAATGATATTCACTGGTGAAATTCCTCGGTCGTGAATTTATTCTCCTCCATAGGACACCTTTTCTTGGTATCACAAAGAATCTTAACAGGTTTCCTTCTCCACAGTATCCCTGAAAATGGACAAAAAGATTACCGCAAAACATACAGCTGAACAGAATGCGATTCATTTTATTCAGAGACGACAGGTAAAGTAAGGAAATTGAACAGACAGCTGCTGTTTATTGGTACAGAACCGTGTCAGTTCATTCAATTCAATGCAACAGAACGCGGCCATTAAACATGTGGTAACCCTTTATAAACGGTACACAACGTTGTGAGGAGTTACTGAGGGAAGAGTGAAGAAGAATCAGGAACGTCATGATAATTAATGATTCATCAATAATAGTACCTGAATAACTACTAGAAAACAGACTCATCATCACTTAATCATTAGTTAATTATTTTGTGCACCACCAACTAAAGCGACACAGAAGACTGAATAGTTACCAAGTAATCCCTCATTACTTCATGATTGCAGGACCATTGATTTTTAAATTAAATTTTATTGACCAGTTATAATGAGGATTATAAAAAGTAGTGATGCTAGCGCCTCCTACTATTAAAAAAAAAAAAAAATGGGGAGCTGTTGGTCCTTCGCCTTTGGTGTTTCAGCACATTTATTAGTTCAGTCGCAGCGCTCTCAACACATCGACCGCCACAGCAAGTCAGCTCTTTTCATCAAACAAGTCCTGAATAACCCACTGTACACAGTCGGCCCCGCAGCAAACAGCACACAGACAATGTTAGCAGCTCACTGGTGAAGAAAGAGGAACATTTAGCAACTAAAGAGCCAGATTACTTTATTTGAGTGTCTTATTGGCGTCCAGGTGTGAATAGTCACAAGGCAGCTATTTGATCATTTAGACCCGGCCAAATCGAACATGCAACGTAATTTAGAAATCTTCCGCGAGCCCGAATGCTTGTTGTTTTTCCTCAGGAGTTGATGATGAACAAAACCAGAGCTAAAAAGGGAGGAATGTTAGACTTCAAGTGGACATTAGCCAACATTACACCAGTCTCAGCCAGTGATTTGTGGTGGCTGTTCATTCCATTTTGTTGTTTTGCACTTTGGTGGCCAAAAATTGATCAAAGTAGCTTCAAGCTCATCATTCAGCATTTAGCAGGTCGAGTCTGTAAAACTGTTCACTGCAGCCCCGACGCACTAAAGACATTGTCTTTGAAAGGTTCCACCGTGTAAAAATGTATGGATCGCAGCTGTAATGGAATGAACCTTCAAGTCACCGGATCAGAGAATGGACTACACAGTATATCTTGACTGACGTTAACTGATGTATAAAACTGTGCATTTAGGGGATGGACACATAAAAGCAAAGTGCGGCTGACCTTCAGTTTGCCTGACAGCTGCAACTCATTGCTGTCTACTTTCCGCCCGTAACTCCCCGAGGAGCTGTAGCTGCCTCGCTGTGCTGTTGTGCTCCATTGTGAGACGGTGTTGGGTTATAAAAAGAAGTCTCATCTCCTTACGGATTACATTTGTTGCTATGACCTCACTTTTTGTAGCGCCTTCTGCTTACGAGGGAGAAGCCGCAACCTCGCCAATACCAGAACACGCAACTTAAACTAAAGTGGGCTCTGTTGTTTCATCCGTTTATTCAATCACTTCCTGTGTTTGAGTCCCTCTTGCAGATGTTGCACATTTCATCGAGAGTCTGTTCACACGCTGAGTGCCGGCGCTTCAGATCGTATGGTTTTGAGGTTTTTAAAAGCGAAGTTTCGGCCCCTTACTTCTTCCCAGAGGACAACAGTTCTGCCCTCACCTTGAATGTCTTCGCACCATGTGATTTATCATCGTCTCGACGACCCCGCGCATCACCCATCCATGCGCATTAACCGTCATAATGCACAAGTCGAACTAATTCATTAAAATTTCAATTTTCCCTTCACCTTGAATATCACCATAAAGCTCCGGCGTCACACGTAAAAATAATTTACCCTGAGCTTGCTAACTTCCTCTCCTTTTCCAAGATAAACATGTATCTTGGTAAGTAGAGCTGGCAGACAGCATGATAAGTGAGACTAATCCATTAAAGTTTCAAGGTCTATCAATTTAAAACCACTGTACACACTTATAAAACTTGAGTTGTTTTTGTCAATGAAATCATCGCTCTTGTTGAGGTCACTTCAGCAACCCTAACCCCAATGTAAATTAAGTCACAATCACGACACTAAATATCTAATTACTTGCCTGTCCTCACTTTGAAATTTCAACCTTTATATCCTTTATCTGCTGATAATCGATGACCTTGACTGAATACGACTGCGAGGGTGTTTAAGCTTCAGCTGAGTGTTTTTCTTTTCCTATCAAATGCAAATTCAACCTTCCCCAGTGATCTAATTCTTAATTTTAACGTGACGTTAGAGTTCTGGTTAGTTAACTATTCCCATGGTCTAGGAGAGGACAACTCAGTCTCTAATACCGACGGTTGGTCAGTGCCCCTCAGCTTCTGATACCATCGCACCCGGCTTTCAATTGACTGCAATGTGAACCCGCGTTAGCACCAGACGGTCGGGGGACCTGCACGTATAAAGAGCTGGTCCACTCAGGGCAGAGGGGAGGTGGTCAGTTAAAACAAACGCAGGACTTTCGTCCAGGAGACCGCTGTTTGTGTCACACGCAACACTAAAAGTGAGGGTTTACATTATGTTTTCCAGTCAACCACTCTCTTTTCCTGAACCGACCTCAGCGGTTTTGTTGCCTAAACCCTAACTTACTGTGAAGACGGAAGTTTTTTTTTAAAAGACACTATGCATGCAACGAATGAAAACTGACACGCCGTTCCCTGAAGCGTCTAAAAACTGATGCTAGAAGGCTACCTAGAGCCTCATAGTTAGGGGCCAGCGGTAGAGCAGGGGTCCCTCAATCAGAGGATCGGCGGTTCCATCCCCAGCTCCACTAGTCCACGTCGATGTGTCCTTGGGCAAGACACTTAACCCCAAGTTGCTCCCATAACTGTGCCTACGGTGTTAGTTAGACTGATGAATTGTAAGTCGCTTTGGAAAAAAGCATCAGCTAAATGAAATATAATGTAATAGTTTGAATGAAGCTCAAGGGCCACTGACCAGGCGTCGGTATTTGTACAGTTGGGAGTGAGAAAGTGTTGGGACAGGGTCAGGCACATATTCTGTGTCTGGTTGTGAGTTTATAGAAATGGAGCCGCCTGAAGGACCAGCATGATTTACAGATTGAGAACTATATTGGTGATTTTGCATTATTGAGCCAATTAACTGACTGTGATGGTTCATCTTCTTCTCCAACACATTTCAAGCTTCTGCAAGCTGATATTTACAGCTTTTTATAAAATCTTATTTCTTTCAATGTAACTTTTAAAATCTCTAAAATGTTAAAGTCTTAGGCTTTAATCTCAGATGTTGACGACCTACTTGTGTTTATCTTCAAACATACAGCACCAGAGCTGAAAATGAAGTATCCCGAGTTTGCTAACCTCCCCCATCGTCAAACACGAGTGTGTGCCCCCCCCCCCCACTCTCCACTGAGATTTGGTATTAAGCGAGATGAAACCGTCAGAGTTTCAGGCAGCCTGAATTTAAAAGCAGTGCTTCACCGGGCGCTAAGTGACAAAATATAGCCTCTTTGACCATTTCTGTGCTTTTTTTTCCTGCTGCCGAACGGATCAGGCTGTGGGTGCAGACGGTGGTGCTGGGAAAGCAGTCGGGCCGTGGATTACATTGAAGATTAGATTGGGCAGAGGCGAGGCTTCCTGCTCCCCAGCAGCACCGGGGCAGATTGAAGTCGCCCTGAGCAGTCAACACTTTAACCTCAGAAGATACTCGGCCTGCTGCAGTGAAATTATGACCAGTCCTCCAGCTTAGAGCCTTATCTAATACAGATGTGACTGTGCGGGTTGTTTGTGTGTGTCTGTGTGTACTGTTCGTAAACTGTACAGAGGCGTTCACACCTTGATCTGTTAGTGGAAGTCCCGAGAGGACATTGATTGGATGGACACTTAATTCCCATGTTTTTTGTATCAGACAGATGATTCTGCAAAAACACGCTATAATGCCGTCCATCCATCACCTTGACCTGAAGGTCCTCAGCGAAGCTCCGATCGGCAACATGTGGCCCGGAGCACAAACTCTACAGACTTTAAATTGGTAGAGGAGAATAACAAACAAGCAGAAAAACTATGCAGTACAGCAAAATTAGAAAGCTATATTCTGTCAGTGTACATGCATTATTTTATGTGCATTAGTGTAATGTAGTATTTGTCTGAAAAAAAAGATGTATGTTTTATGGTAGAATAATCAGAATCAGAAATGATTTATTGCCAAATATGTTACACAGACAATGAATTTGACTTGGTGATTGGTGCTTGACAGTAAACATGCACGTGCAATAGTAAAAGACAATATAATATATAAAATATGAAAATTGACAATAAAATATGACAAACAAAGTATGTGAAGACAAGTATGTTATTTTAGGGAAAAAAGTGTGTATTTAAAAAGAGTAGAGTTGTGCAAAGGTGTAATGATTTTATGGTGGACACAAATTAAAAGCATGCACGTGACTATGCAATGGTCAGAGCTAGTGATGTCGTATTTAATATTGACGAAGACCACTTATGTTGGGCAGGAGGAGAGGTGGATGGGTCCAACAAACCCAGGACTTTCAGCCACAAGTCTGGTGTTCGACACCGCGGGTCTCAAGGTGGTCTTTTTGTTGCGCAACGACGTCTCGAAAAAGAAGTCGTGCCAACCGACACGAGAAAAAAAAAAAAAAAAGGACAATTTGTGTCGATGTACACGAAACCAATAGATTGCATTTCGTGACAATTTCACAAACTGCCACAAAGAGACTGTGTGGAAAAATTCCAGCAGTTTGAAACATGGCACTTCCCAAAGAAAGACATCAACAGAATCCATGATGGACACAGGACACCAATTCTCATCTGTATATGAATTAAAGCTGTTTCGGTTACTGAGAAAGAAAAAAAAAAGGCAAGAGAAATTAATAATTTTAGCATCCTCTTACTTTATTTAAGCACTTCTCATTATTACTTTGACATGCATTATTTTTGTGAACAGCTTCACACAGACGGCAGGATCCCTGGGAGGCTGGAGGCCTGGTTCAGTTGATGGGTGAAACTCTCATTGTCAGCTCATTTGCTAAACTATTCTGCCTCCAATCTGCCCATTTACTCAGTCTTTGTTAATGTTCTCTGCCTCTCCCTCTCTCTCTCTCTCTCTTTCCTTTCTGCATGAAATGCATGCTAATGAGTTTTACAGAAGCCATTTTCAAATAGTACGGGTGCATGAGTGGGAAGTGCAGCTTCCATTAGTGGCATTCACAGTGACTCAACCATAGAAATAAAGAACTAGGCTCAACGAGAAAAACACTATTTAATATCAGAGAATAATTGCTTCTTAATTATCAGAGGAAATGGATGGTTTCCGAGCATACCAGCTGTAATATCAACAGTAAATATTGCTTCACAAACTCATAAATTCACATATAACTCCACATTAAACAGCCCCACGCATTGTTTGCACATTGCTAAAGTCAATGATGCAGTATTTTCTTTCAATTTATACGCACACAGGGACGAAGCAGGGCGTTCCACCTCAGTTAAATTGGTTATCTGTGAATTTTCTCATATGCAGTTGTATGGATATATTGATAGGATAGAGGATTGGCAGACGGCATGTCTATTCATTCAGATTTCACCCAGTATTGTTGGAGATAAACTACTATTATTATTTGTAGAATTAGATTCCAGTGGTGGCTGCCAAGGATTGTTGACTTATGTGATCCAAACAGTTTGAATAACTCCAGAGCGTTGTCCAAAAGTCCAAATATATTGGGAACAAATTTATATTTTCAATTTCAAAATTCAAAAACATGTCTTTATCCAACAAAATATTCAGCTTCATTCCATATTTGTTGGCATTTTGCTTTTCAAAAAATTGATTTTCACTGCAGAAAATCTTGCTTTCGCCATTTAAATAGCAATGCTTTTAGAGGGAAGAAGATATGGACACTGTGATTGATTTATGTTACGTCCAAAACACACCTATGGTTAATTAAGAGACTAAATGCAAACCCTTTGCTCCTTACTTTACTCTCCACGGAGTTGTGTACAGTTCAAGTGGAGTTGGCATTTAGACCATGCACTATAGACGTTTAATTCAAGCCCTTTATAGCATGTAATCCTTTTTCACTGTGTACAATGACACAGCGACAGCTTCAAACACAGTGTTTGGGTTTCGGAGTTGTCTATATTTGCAGCATTTGTTACGCTGCATTTGTCTTGTCAAGTTGGGGAAGATCTTTTCTTCATTTTATTGTATAACTTCAGACTTTAGGAAGATGTAGAGCCGTTTTTAATGGACAATATTTTCTGACAGTTAAGACTCCACTTTTCTTTATTTCTCCTTGTGTTCATGAAGTGGAATCGTGAAGCCAGAGGAGGAGTGCAAGTGGTACAATTTCTTTTCCTCAGTATCTCATCTGTTTGCATTTAACTCATGTGCTTGCACTGATACAATATGGAATCACACGTGTTACCTCTTAGCAACTAGTCATGACTAAAAGGCAAAAAATAGGAAATGTGTGCCTCTGTATGAGAAAAACAACTCATATGAGTGTTTTCTAATCATCAAACTTCAAAAGCTTGCTCTGGTTTAGGCAACTGAAACTACCTGGTTGAAACGGGAGGGAATATTGGGTTCATGGATATAAGAAATCACAAACATCCAATGCTTTTGTTTTTCTGATCTCGTCCAATGTGAGAACTCTAATGCAACCCTCGGCAGCATCCTCTGGCACGAGATAAGCTTTTCCACAGCCCAGGTTGGGGCCTTGAATTGAGGGTTCTTGGCCTGAAACCTGCTCTCTGTCATCTGTCAGAGAAACGTTTTGCCGGGCTGAACAGCGTCTGAATCCTCACCGCCAGCCCCGAGCTGAACGGTGTCTGAGGTGCAGCAGAGCATGATGTGGACCGTCTCTGAAGACTGTGGAGACTTTTGTTGTTGCAGTAGATTGATGAGGTTTATTTAGAGAGAAGCACCGTGGAGGCTGGGGAACTGAGAGAGTAACAGCGAGACAGAGAAAGAGGGTGAATAAGTAGAGGGGGGGTAATGGATGTTCTAATCCGAAGGGAATTAGCTGCTACCTACAAGATGTCTTGTGTGGAAGGACGGGAAGAAGAAGAAGAAGGAATGTGAGAGGAAAGACGGGCAGATAAGCATCACCCTGCCTTTATTCTGAGAAGTCTGCACAGGCAGTAGCACTGGCAGCGTCTTTTTACTGTTGCTAGGCAACTAATACAATGACATTAGCTCTTGTCAATCACGAGCTAAAAGCAAACAGTCGGCAACTGTTTCAGATGAAACACTCAAAGCCACATTCTCATTGCTATTCTTTTTTGGTGAAACAAGCTGGACAAATGTTTACTAGTCTCACACAAAAGAAGCTTGTGCCGTCTGCCCATTTTCTTCTCAGGCTGCGCCCTGTGTTTATCTAGAAACTGTGAGTTGGGTGTTCTTGACAGATAAATATGATGCATCTGTGCAGCGCAAAAGAAAAAGAATCCTCAAAATCATTCAATTTGTAAAGAAAGGCCCACTTAGAAATACCAACACAACTGGATTTTCTGTCTCGTTTTTTTTTGCACATTGATGTCGTCACTGAAGACCGTTGATGTGAGTCACATTGACTTAGTATGTCTAGTTATAGGATAACACTACCTAGAGATGACTGAGAATCTTCATTACAAAAGGCAAATCGCTCCACTAAAGAAGGTGTCCTATGTGATCCGGCATGACTCCACTTTCTCCACCTCCCCTCCCACATTTCTGGAGACTTTCTTCCGTGCATTTGCATTCATCCTCATGCTCAAAGACTTCAGAGATAATTGGGGACATGCAGATGGCGAATATCAGTTCCCCTCTTTTTGTTGTGGAAGAACAGGCCCAATTTGGATCTGGGATGTTTGTTGTAAAAGCAGCTGTCAATCGAAACAAGCACCAAGCAGCTGTCAGCTCTCGGACTCCCATTTGGATGAAGCTGATAACATTTCCACCTCTGTGCTCATTTTATATATTTACCGTTTGATGCACCAACTGGAGGACATAACAGTCTTTTTTTCCCCATTGTCAAAAGTGATTAAACCATTATACAATTGATCCTTTTTATTTTTTTTACACAATATATCTTTTGGTTTTCAGTTTGCAAACCGTGTCAAATTGTACATTAACAGTTAAGTAAAACATTTTCCACTTCTTCCCATCAACCCATTCCTATTAACTGAGTACAGACATAAAAATGAAAAAATAAATAAAGAAAATACAAATATAGGCATAATTTGTTTTATAAAAAAAATAGAATAAAAAAGAGTTAATTAAGGGTGTCTCTCAAATCAATGTACACGATCATAATGCTACCATACTGCTTCAGAGCTATAAACACCATCTTTCGCATTAACATGCATTTTCTACATTTTATATACATTCAGATTGTTGGCTCATCAAGATTTTTCTAACTCGGTACGATTCATCTTTTACTATTTTCCATTCGACAATAATTCCGGACCAATTGGGTCTTACAGTCTGGACCACTGCTACAAGCTGATAACATTGCACTCGCCAATTTAATTACTAAGTCTGATAGGGCAGCAACCATCAGACATCAGACAATCACGAAGGTTGTAAACAAGAAAGGTTTATTAAATCACCTTATATGGGGTTAAACCCAAAACCTAGTGCATCGAAAACGTCCTTAATAATCCCCGATCCTTCTTCCGGATAAGTTTGCCTAATGAAATGATGGCCAAATTGAATAAAATAAGGCAAACGCAGATTAAAGAAACTGGTTGACCCTGTAAAAGTAAGCCAAATACCTGAAAGTGAGATTACATGTAGCTTTTACAGCCACGTTCATTTATTTCCCTCAGCGCTACTTCCTGTGATCTCTTTGTGTTTGTCTCGACATTGTTGGCTAAACACGATTTTATCTTTCTTGTACTACCCTGATGGGTTTCCCTATTATTATATTTTATTACTTTATCCTCTGCAGTCCACAGAGTATGTTGACACAAAAAAACATTTGCCAAAGGTAAAGGTAATTTATATATTTGCTTATGTTGCCACCTATATAAGCCTCCAGTTCAGCAGGCTTTGCAGGGAATAAATCATTCTCTTTCAGTTAATATTGCATCCTTTAACCCATTATTCTCATTGGACCACAGGATGGGGAGATGGAAAGGGAAAAAGAGAGAGCGAGAGGGGAGTCATTGGAGTACATGCATTATGTATCATATCCTACAGTGAAGAAGACAGCGCTGCGAGTGGGAATGAGAGCAGCCAGCAGTGCACCGAGGTGAATGCAGTGAATGCTAATGAGGAAGCCACATTCTGCTGGAAGGTGCGTCTGATTAAAATCACAAGTCATGGTGAAAACAGCAGAGTGGTTTTATCAGCAAAAACACACAGAAACTAAAAGGACGCCATATCGAAAAAGAGATGAGTTTTTGGGGTATTTTTGGCTCCGCGGAAGATAAAAGATCTGATTACCGATAAAAGAGCCGAGTTGATGTCGAGGAAGAAAGATAACACATTAAATGTTAACTTCGAAAATGTGATATGTCCAATTTGCTCATCAGCTGATGGTGCTTAGAGATTTTCCTTTAAGCTCATGAGGTTTGGATCTACTGTATAATTGGTCTTTTGTGTCACAGCTTCCCATCGATACATTAGCATAGACAAGGTTAAGTGATTCTAGGTGGGTAGTATTCATCCACTCTTCTGGGATTTTAAGCTGCACACCCTCCACCACATTTATTTCTGGCACAAAATAAGTCTGTCAGAAATTGGGACCTCTCCACGAGGATAATTAAGTTAACTTGAATCGAACAAGTACAGACAAGGACGGGCTTCTTTCTTTGTGTGTGATTTACATGTGGCCCACGCGGTCGTCTTTCCCAGGGGAACCAACGTAGATGACGTGACGGATTTATGGATTTTTAGGAATTATGGTTGCCGACCCGCTTCTGCCGTTTAAAGGGTCGGTTCACCCAAATAACAAAACTGTATATTCGTAATACACTAACCCCAAACAATGTGGTGTTTTTTCATCATGTCCTTTTCCAGATGCCTTAGTATATATATAAATAACTCTCCTTTGATTTTGGTTTTGTATGTCCTGCCCCTGAGATTGTATGTCTCCATCCCATTTAAATGGAGGTAAATATAATTCAGCTTGTGCTGCTCAAAGATAAACCCACCCTTCTATGTATGTACATATATATATATATATATATATATATATATATATATATATATATACACCTCAAAATATCAGACCATGAACCTGCAACTATCTGCATGACTGGATACCACCAGAAGTAAATGAGAATGTTTTTTTATTTTAGTGAATCAACCCTTTAATACCAACAGCAGAAATACATTCTGACAGTCAGCACAGGAAGTTGGTGACCAACGACACAAACGACTTATGTGACAAAATGTGTACTTTTTAGTTTTGCACAGGACATGAACAGCTGTCCCCTGGACATAAGTCCTGTGTTTGTTTGGCAGCCAAGAAGCTAAGATATGCTTCCTCCATTTCTAACTTTCTGACCCTTTTCACTCAAAGATCAGCACTGCCAAGGCAGATTGTAAATCGGCCAACAACCTGACATTTTGGATCATAATGCTGGGTTTAGTACGCTACTCGATACCCTTAAGATATAGAACAAAGTACTAAGTACTACTTGGTACGGTATCAAGTAGTATCCAAACGTCTCCGGTCTGCAATCGATCCTTTTTATGTTCTGATCTAGAAAGAAAATTATATTTGTATGGTTTTGTTTGCAGCCACAGCAAACGTTCTTCTATTTAATTCAGTGTGGGATTGGCCCACTACAGCTGCAGCAACAACTCATACAGCCGGGATTACCTGCCTGTACAGAACACGGAGATATCTGAGCCGGTGGCTAGCTGCTAGAAGCCAACAGCGAAAACAACGCCAAACAAAGACAACAGTGCTGACATTGATGTTTTAATCTGGAGGGTAAGTGGAGGGTGGGTGGTGAGCTTTCGCCACAATGCAGTCCCGCCACCGTGGGGCTAGGGACGGCTTTATGAGCGGTAACCGCTGTACGAGCGCTGTGCTGTGTGCTGGCACTAGCTAGCCAGTGGGACACCAGTGGGACACTTTCCAAACATTAAAATCATCATAAAAGAACTATACACTGGTATTGATACTGGTGATGTCATTTTTTTAAAGAGATACCCAACCCCGATGATAGTTCACCAATTTGAAAAAAAAGGTGTGCAGATTTACTTCACCCCCGTGAGCAAATCCACTCATCGCAGCAATTCCATTGACATAAATTGATTTTGTCACAAAAGTAAATGCTGGTGTTCAGACCCTGTATGTCACTGTAGCAATTGTATGAGCCGGACCACACTGTTTTATCTACTCCACTCCCTGTTGAGCTGTCAGCGTTAATCCCCGGAGACTGAAGAGTCTGAGGGAGCAGATTTGAGAGTGTGATTACTGAGCAGCCAAACTGCCCGGCTACAGTGCAGCCAAGGTATACTGACAAGAAAAAAGAAAAAAAAGAGATGATAATAGTGCTGATGATGGTGATTATGACTATGATGGTGAATATGAGTAGAATGTTAATGATTATCTCCGACATGTGGTCTGGTTTATTTTAAATCCCTCGACTTCAGTCTGTATGTATAATGTCAGATTAGAAACACTTGCATAATAATAATAATAAGAAAATTATAATTTTCAGAAATACCTATTTGCATATATGATAACCTAAAAATCTTAGGACAATGTGGAACACATTCTTTTGTTTTTCTATTTATAAGTATAAAACATTTCCCCTTTTTTCATACATTTTGTAGGCGTTTGTGGCCATGCTAATAGTGCACATGGCCTCATGGGACTGAAGCTGAAACCAGTTTGCATTAATGTCATAATGCATAGTTTTTCTCCGCATTATTTCATAATTCAGGGGATAAGATTCATTAAAATTACAATTTCAATGAATGATTTAGTTCATTTAAATGTCAGTTGTTTTATTTAAGGTTACATTAACATTTTACTCATTCATTTAATTTTTTTTACTGTCAAAATGAATAAATAAGTAGTGAATATAACAAATAAGGACCGAGTGCATTCATTTTTATGCAAATGATAACATTTACATTTGTAGAAAATACCAACAAAGCCATATGGTTTATTGTTTGATGGATAAAGGGGAAGGAAAAGGAAAAAGAAAAGAATTGCTGTGATTGGATATTGACACACATTGACACGTTAGTGATGAAGGGGAGGTGACAGCCTAAAGAGGGTATTCAGTACACTCATTCATCAAGATTATGTATTAAGCATTTCATGTAATGCGAAAAAAGGGAAAAATCCTGATTCAAGATCCAATTGTTGGTTTTTGAACAGCTTTCAACAGCTTATCGTTTCACATATCATTTATAATGTATGAGTATTGTATCAAACTAACCGTTCATGAGGTTAATAAGAAACTTCCAATCCTCGGGAACATTTCCTGGTTTGCAGCTGCCTGGAGTCTGAAAGCCACCTGCTTTTATTTGCCATGTTTCCCGCAGCAAGTCAACCTGGCAGCTTTTACAAAACACTCCCAGGTTTTCACTCCCATTAGAAGCTGTTGCTCCCATGAAACCTGTCGCTTTTCCTGCTGTTCCCCCTTGGTCGTCCGTCTCCTTTTTTGATTTTCAAATATGCAGGCGAGTAGCAGTATTTGTCGTTTTCTTACACGGAGAGCACAAGTCTCAATAGTAAAAACTAATGCGAACGCATCAAAGAAGCAAACAAGCTGATTTGAATATCTGACTATATATTCTCTCTCTGTCTGTGCGTCAGTAAGTGGCACGTGACCTTCTAACACTGGAAAACATGAAACATGAAAAGAAATCTACTTTTTTTCTATTATATTGTCGTGTTGGAGACTGTTTTCCACTGTCAGTACGTATCTTGTTTTGTCCCCTTAGTTTGTTTCTGTTTCTCAGCAACAGAAGCAGAAAAAAAAGAAGAAGTGGAGGGTTACTTGTCTGCTAATCTCAATAGAACAGTTTAAAAAAGTTTTTTTTTTTTCCCGGGAGAGGCGGGTGAAGTTTTGCCTCAAAGCTAAGAGGAGGCACTTTGTCGAGGCAGAGCCCTGTGCGCCGTGAACGCAAGCGTCTCCCTGCTGGTACATGAAAACATTATCTGGTAATCTGTCCGTTGGCACAGAGAGCTATTCATGAGCACTTAATACTCTTTTGGATCACCCTCCTGCCGGCTTTTTCTTTTTATTCTTCTCACGCAGCAGAAATGGGAATTGACTCCTGGGGCGATTGTATTTCGCGTGGCTGTTGTTAAACAGTCAAACGTCGCAGAATGAAGCTTTCCACTGGAGGACGTCGCCCCTCCGCGGTCCAAAAGAAATCCAAGATGGCGATGGCCGAAATTCTGAACGCGAGACCTCAAAACCGCAGTCCACAAACCAATGGGTGATGTCACAAGGACTACCTCCACTTCTTAAATACATTCCATGGTTGCTAAAGCCAGAGAGGCGCCGGCTCTCCTACCATCCCCCAGTGGGAGGGAGTGATGCGATTGTGGTGAGTAATTTTAGTCTTATTTGTGGTCTGATACGCTGTAAATTCATAAAATTCAGTGCCCTGTATTGTTATTTTCCATGGTACTTTAGCTCAGTCATATTTCTCAGTCAGGGCTTTCGACAAACAAACGTGGGCGGGGCTTCATCTCCCAGCCCCTTGCCCATTTCTTTTTGTGTTGACACTTGTTTGACACAGAAGCAGGGCATTGTATTAAAGGTCATCTTTATTTATAGGACATTACCACCCAGTGCCTCCACCAGGAGGTTGTGTCGTTTTTGGTTTCCACAGCAACATGTCAAACAAATACAAATGAATGTGACTGGTTTTAATAATATCTCGGATTAATAGCTCTGTTTAAGCAGGGGGCTTCATCTTGTCAAGATAAAGAGTTTATTCCTTTTGACTCATCTTTCACCGCGGAACGAAGCCACCTGCTTCACCTACGATGCTAAACAGATCACACTCCTGAATGCTAATGAGACAGAGGAGTTGTGGAAGCTGGCAGAAACATTTGATCTCACAAAACATTGCAGATATGTTATTGTTTTTTTGCACCAAGTCACTGCAGAAGATTATTTTAACTGAATGTCAAAACTGAGTGTTGTACTCCATCAGTCTCGGTCTCAAAGAGGACCCTGGATTTTATATCACGACCACAACTGCGGGGCTATCACTAAATGGCATGGAGAACAAAAGAAATGCCCACAAATATAATTCACCCTGCAATGCCCTTTGAATATTTCATATTTCATCAAGGCATTTCTCATGCACACACATGAAGTATATACGGCAATAAAAGAGGTGAATGAGGAGGAAACTTAATGTGTTTTCTGGGGTTTTTTTTTGGGAATATGAATCTTTCAGATAAATTTAAGGGGTGCTGCTGATTTACATGTTTTATCTTAAATGTATCATGCAGTAAGCGTGGGAATCACACTGGTCCGATCTTTGTCCTGGTTTTGATTCGGTCTCAACCCCTAAAAGTCTTGGTCTTGGTCATGAATTGGTCTGGGTTCAGATAGTCTTGACTATAACATTGACCTCAAGCAAAAGTAAGTGTGTGTGTGTGTGTGTGTGTGTGTGTGTGTGTGTGTGTGTGTGTGTGTGTGTGTGTGTGTGTGTGTGTGTGTGTGTGTGTGTGTGTGTGAATAAATCCTTGCACAGTAAATAATTTGCATGCGTTTGCATTCGCCAAGCTTAGATGCAGCGGTAATGGCTTCCCCTCATTTGAAGGGAATGAACTTTGATGGGACGGCAGCACATTTGACTCGTTGCCGTTGGTGGGTGGTCCGCAGATTCTTTACATCGGAGTCATTACGCTGAGCCATTATGCCGCAGGGGAACAGCACAAACCAGCCGAGCCATTACATTTGCAGATTCTAGCGGCACGATCAGTCGCCTTCCTCCAGCAGGCCTCTGCTGTCACTTTCTTTTCTAGATATGGCACTTAACCAAGCAGGGGAGCTGAACCATCGCCTTCACCAGAATGACATTTCCAACCAGCCCTCCTCCTCTCGCTCCCTCACTGTTATCTGTCCCGTCATATGCTTACTTCTGCATGCGATTTACATTCGCTTGCTATTGTCCTGGAAGCTCGCTGGCAGCACAGGCTCTCTGATTTAACAAGACTTTCACAGTTTCTCCTTCCTCGGTGATTCATTTACTATCTAATATTTACTCCATCAGAGGCAGCTGCTGCCAGAAAGGAAGATTTACTGTAGATTTAAAGTCCCTCTTCGCAAGCATTTCTCAGGCCAACTCTCTCTAATGACACACACACTGTCTCCAACAAATCAACTTTTTTATAGGCTAACACGGTCACCCATCACTGTTGAGTTATGGGTCCTTAGAGTCACGCCCCCTCTCCTAGCCATAGCCTCTGTTCCACCAGCTCCTGTAACTCAATGTACTTTCTCATACAGAGTTTCTATCATCAATCTTAGTGAAAAGTTCGAACATGTGCATGCTCATATTTTTGATTAATGAGTATCGACTTCTGTAAGAAAAGGTAAAATGTGCACTTCTGCAATCACGCGAAACATTCTGTAATCTAGAGGATGTTGCCAATGTAAAAGCAGATAAAACAGAATCTGTCAACAATCCTTGAAACTTGCAGGGAAATAAGAGAAATGCGTTGCAAACCTCCCCACGACCTCAAAACAACATTTTTGAGGTCCATTTTTAAAACGGACCTTCAGAAATTCCAATTAAATGTGCTTGAAACGAAATTTGAAAGTAAAAACTCAGCACTTGAAATAAGTAAAGATGTTTGGAATCGGAGGCTTTTTCTTGGGAGCTCTATTTGAAAAATAGATTGAATACGTTACTAAAAAAGATATTATATAACATTTAATTAGCTGGCACTTATATCCAGAGCGACTTTAATTAGTTGTGTCACCACGCACATATTTTCGTGCATTTTGAGGCATTGCATTAGAAAAGCTGTGTTGAAATGGACAAGGCAACCTGTTTGTTTCCTGTTCGCAACCTCCTCTTCCTCTTCGTCTTCGTCTTCTTCTACTCTGTTTACTGGCAGATTACAGCCATTAGTAGCCAGATTACAGCCATTAGTAGCCAGATTACAGCCATTAGTAGCCAGATTACAGCCATTAGTAGCCTATAGTGACGCAACTACGCAGTAGCGGAGTTTACAGATTAAAAGTCGCTTAAAATTCACTTTACAATTGAATTGAACTAACTTTCAACCATGGGTACAACCCCAAAAAGTGTGACAACATCAGCTTCATCAAATATGTATATTGTATATTATCTATTTATTTTTATTTTGTGGGCCAAGGTGCAGCCTGACCAGATGATTTTGCAGTTTTGCATTTTGAAGATACAAACTTTCCTGCCTTCCTGATATTAACGGGCAGCTTGTTCCACCGTTGTGGATCCAGGACAGCAAAGAGTCTGGACTTTGTAGAGCGGTACATGAAAACAATTTGAATGTTTGTACTGTGATATTTACAATGAGCTGCATATCTAACCATCACACACCTCCTCAGGGAAAAGTCTCAGAATGCTGTTTAAATCCAGTATTTGCTTTCAATCAGTGTAGAAGAGCAATACGGAGATTTACAGTAACGATACGCTGTAGTCTCGGGGTATTAATAGTTAATGGCAGTAAAGTCTCAAGAAACATAGTAACGCATCAGCCAAACGCGGAAGAGTACTGCTAGCTATCAAACATGGAAGTAAACAATGCAGCTTTTAAAATATTCAAAGAAATCGCTTTACAAACCCTTTATGCGTCGGGAAATGCATTCAACATGTTTGCTACGCCTCAAGTATACAACACGCGTTGTGTGAGAAACACTGGATGTGTTGACAAGAACAATGTTCGAAGCAAAATCTGTCGGGCTCAAAAGAAACTGAGCTGAGCAAACAGCATACATTACATGTTCATTTAAAAAAAATCTGTACAATTGACCTTCTCTCCTCAGCACAGTCTGCATTTCCTTTGCCTTTCAGTCAGCGTGTTGCTAATCACTTCATCAAGGCCTTAACAGCATTAAATGGCTGCCTGAAGCGAGGGCAGCATAAATATGTCATTGGTGCACATTTAACAGCTATGGTGCAATATCTCATTAGAGATCAAGGTGACGCCATTCCATCAAGTGTACCAAAACGTCTTAATTAACAGATAAATCCTCATGTAAAAGCACAAGTGCCGCACTAACTTTTCTTTCCACATTTTCATACGCACAGTTTCCTCCTGCAGCTGAGGGACATTTTCTGGTTATTTTCCTCATCCGTCTCCAGCCTGCAGAATCACTCAATAACGCTCACTCCTTCTCTCCTTGAGGCCGTCATTGGATGTAACAGCATGTTGCTAATCACTTCATCAAAGCCAGAGATGCATGTTACAGCCCCCTAAAGGGAGAGCAATATCACAATCAGATCAATTCCGTAAACAGAAAAGCTAAAGGCAGTGAGACAAAGGAATTTATTTCCACTCCTTTATTTCTATTACTGTAGATTTTATTGTTTTCCCCACTTGCTGTGTTTCTTCTAGGCCTATTACAATTGGGGTTATTTTCTGCATTTGACCAGATTAAACCACATAAATGCTGGCTTATAATTTAATGAAAGCAAAAATAGCAGCAATCAATATTTTGCATACATTGAATCAGAGGGCTTTGTGTTTTGTGAAAAGGCAGTGAACTCACAGAGAAATCGCACCGGCTCTGCGGCTCGAGAGAGCCAATTAGCCTCTTAGCTCATTGTTTTTCTGCCTTTATGAAGCACCTTATGCTTTTCCGGGCCAAAATACATTTCTGAAATGCGGCGCCAGACCTCTCATGGGGGACTACATAGGAGTATATATTATATACTGTTAGCTGCACTATGATTTTCATTGTACTGTTTGATTTTTTTATTATGGTAGTTTTAGCTTATATTTGAATCTTTCTTAACTTTACATTTGCTCTTCCTCTTTTGTGTCTTTTTATGCTGTCTTGTGGTCTGCACGGCGGTGCAGTAGCACTGTCACCTCACAGCAAGAGGAGTGCTGTGTGGAGTTTGCAGATTCTCCCCGTGGCAGCGTGGGTTCCCTTCGGGTTCTCCGGCTTCCTCCCACAGTCCAAAGACATGCAGCTTAGGTTAATTGGAGACTCTACAGCTATTCTAAATAGGATAAGCGGTTTGGATTATGGAATGGGAATGGAATGTTGTCTTGTGTTTAATATCTTGTCTCAATGCCTTTATTAGCACATTTACTGTAAGGTGTTGTGTGCGTACACGGCAGCGTGTCTTCCTCTACCCATTTGTGGTCAAAAATCTATTTAAGCCACAGCAGATAATCACAGATTCATGTTAGCAGATTGCAGCTCTACTAGTATGCGCGACAAGCTTACTTTGGCTGATCTGATTTGGCCATCTTTAACTATTTGCAAAAGCTTTTTTGCTGAATATTACCTCCAGTTCCATAATTCCTTTTTTTTCCATGTATTATGATGGCCCCAATATGCAGTCGCACAGCACATTTTGAAGGTGATACAAATGCGTTCCTCAACCCTGCTGCCAAATGGATAGATATTTGCCAAGTTGGTGAAAATTTGATAATCAGCGTAATTGAAAAGCTCATTGGCGTATTTCCTGCCTCCGCTACAAATTAACAACCAAATTCCGTTTGAACATGCCATAAAAACTAATTTTGTGGTTGTTGTAAATGCCAGCTCAGTGTGGATAAGAAGGACAGACTGCAGAGAAAAAGAAGGGTTTTCAGATTCAGTACGTCCGTCTATGGAGCCGTGCTTTTGAACAGGCAAATGGAAGAGCCACTTGAGCTCCTGATCCCGACAACTTACAGGCACCATCTCGGACCGCTCATCCACACACAACCACACGCTTCCCTGCTAAAAGGTCACCTGTGTTATTAAAGGTTAGTCAGTTCTACTTTATTAGCTAAGAAGGTAGAGTGTGACAGGGGAGATGGAAAGAAGCGCAGCGACAAAGTTCACTTGTGTCTGCCTGCTGGAGGCTCCTGGTGGGAGCCCAGCCCTCAGCGCGCTGCCATCTCCATAATAGATGCCCTCTAAATGGCAACCGGAAACAAGAGGCCAACCTTTACCTCGTGTTTGGTGCGGAGAGAGAGACAGAGGGGGGAAACGCAAGGTGGCTCATTGTTTTCCCATTCTCTGTATGCAGAGAATGATTATGGATATACAATACTGGTGGCATATTGTCATGATGGATGGCACAGCCAAGGCGGGCGACTGTCCTGCTGGTATTGTGCGCTCGCTAATTAAATGACAAATTGTCACCCAGGAAATGGATATTTGTCCCTCGAGTTGCCAAACATTTTTTTTTCCTAATTCGTTACCGTTGGGATGTTGTCTCTGGGTGTTATGCAGGAGGACATGGAAAAGGTAAATGCACACGAAGATTTACCCTCATGGATTTTTGTTTTCATGGATCTGTTTCACATAATCTTCTCATGAGTATGGCAAAAAAAGAACTTGATGTTCTTCCCCATGAAAGTCCTTGCTCAGATGATATACAAACCCATTAACCGAAATAGCCACTGTAGTGGATTGCAATCTGGATGACTGTGTTATTATTGTCCAATCAATTCCTTCTATTTATTGTCCAATTTTAAAAGAAATAATGTGATCCAGCACCACTTTGAAAGCATCTGCGTTCATTACACAGACAGTCATCTGAGTGCCTGCACAAAATGAATCCCATTAAATCACACCAATAACACGGATAATGCGTGACTGAGCTGCATGAAATACCCAGAATAAAGGCCTTTTCATAGCAAGTTTGAAACATATACCATATGCAGTTAAAAACAAAAACACAAAACAAAAATAGACAAAAGAGTTATGATTTGAATGCCATGAATCTCACATTGTGACCATTTCTCCCTGTTTTTCTGGTGAATAGTGTCTCTGTCCATGGTGCTGAAGTCCAGCGAAGCACAAAGCTTCTCTCTTTAAGCTCAGGGACTTTTTTCAATGAAGGTGATTTTTTAAAAAGGAACTGTTAGCTTTGCTACACGTTGAATGGTTAGCAGAGCATGAGTCTTCATGTAGGTGTGGAAAACACATCGTTACAACCACAACATGAACAGATTTGGTCCGAGCTTTTGACCAGCAACACATATAAAAGGAAGCCATAACGGAGAGGAAATTTACCAAAGCCACAAAAATAGAAGAAAAAAAAAGACAGAGGAGGTCTGGGCCAGCCAATAGGAGCAGAGCTTCCCCCCTAAACTATCACAAGAAACTATTACTAAATTACCAAACTAGAAATAAACAGCTTAAACTGGACTACCAGACCTCCGTCCTCAAAGGAAAATATAACTCAATAACAGGGAGCAAAATAACTCGACGTCTGGACCAGAGAGAGATGTATGTTTTACTAGAGTGTGTCCATATACATACATAAATATGTCAATTTTTGAAGTTTCTGAAACACGTTCAACAGAAAAAGTCCAGTCTTGAGAAGCTGTTCACAAGCTGCTCACAATCAATGACAAGTTTAAAAGGTCTCGGACCAAAACAATTGGCAACTAGGCCAATGATACACGAACACGTTTTGGGGTTCTGTTAAGACAAAGGAGCATGCGGCTCCCAGCTAAGGATGAGTCAAGCATTTATCCTCTCTGCCCGAAGTAACAAGCTCTGCGGGGCAAATCAATCACAATGATGAAGGAGGTCACATGGAACAAGCTGTGCTGTGGTTGTACTGCGAGTGAAGACATCGGTTTCAACACGGTTTATTAGCTGCACCTGCACACGGGCCCGTCCTCAGACCAGCTTCTCTCCAAGAGGGGATCCGTTTCCCTTTTCCCTTCCCCTCGCTGTGAATTCACTTTATAGAAATGGAGGTGAGTGTTATTCACTTTATTAGCAATGGAGGCGAGAGTTATTCACTTTATTAGAAATGGAGGCGAGAGCTATTCTCTTTATAGAAATAGAAGTGAGTTTATGGGAGCAGCCCAAACACCGTGAGTCCTTGATCATGCTAATGTGCTATATGCTGCACTCCACATACATAAACCCATTCTTTTCAGATAAGATAATCCATTACAGCAAGGCCCCACCGCGGCCTTAAGAGGTGCATAAGTGATCTGAACTGAATTTTATTTATTTTTTTATTCTCCATCTCCCTCACATCAGTGCACACAAGTACAGATATGATGTAATACTCTAACCTTGTCAGTTTCTTCTTAACTTCTTTGAGATGTATTAGCCTTGTGCAGAGCTCTGTACAGGGATACTAACACCTCCAATAAATTGTGCCGGACAGTTATTTAGACTACGTTATCTACTTGAATACAGTAACATCTTGACTTCACTTCACTCAACTGTGAGTTTTAAAAAAAACTCCTCTCCTAATCCTCCTCTGCATATAGACATACACTTACCCAACTATTTCCTGCAGCATTTTTCTTTTCTTAAAATACATTTTGTTCCCCTTCGTTGCTATTTAATGAACAAGACGGTCTAGTGCAGCATTAAAAACAACAAAGTACATTATCCTGATTCTGTTATCCATAAATTACTCATTTATTGGGTACACAATGAACTGTGTGCTGTAATTTGTGAACATCCTTTCACCACAGAAAGGCTCGGGGCTGTTCGAGCGCTGCTTTTTTGTTGGGTGCTAGAAATCGTGATGTATGTTTGAAATAAATCTGACCTTCTACACTATTTAGTGTTGTCCAGAGGAGTTTTTTTTTTCTTCTTATTTTCTCCCCCCTCCCTCCGAGAGCTTAACTCTAGCGGAGCTTCACAGTCGGCTTGCTATGACAAATGGCATTGAAGCAGTTCATCATGGCAGGTTAACTAGCATCTCCCATCTCACTGTGACACCAACTTCACACAGTTCAATACTTTACTGCTGCACCGAATACATCAGTCCACTAAACCAGACAGCGGCTTTATGTCTTGGCTGTCTGGCTGGACTGTTTATAGGATGAGAGTCTGAGCCAAACCCAGAAAACATGGAAGAAAAGTCTGCAACGCTGATACATACATTTGACATAAAATGAAACCAAAAATTAGGGCGCTAATTAAATCCAAATAATTGACTAAGAGAGGGATATGTGAGACAGCACAAGTGACATGGTGAATATTTAATATTACAAATGAGTAGAAACTCAGTATCTCACTTTTGCAGGCATGCACATCCACTGTGAAATACCTCTTTTTACTGTTATTTATTCACATTTTGTAGAGTAACGGCTTTGTTCAGTGGATGCCTGGTTTTGTATAAAACTCCATCAGAAGAGCTTCACAGTGAAAATGCATTAATTTACCCAACACTTGATGCTTGGTCTAGTACTGTGACAAAAACACAAGATTGCGAAGAGATTATTGAAGTAAAACACTACCCCATGCTGAGCAATGATCAGGGGTTGTATTGATGGACCAATAACATAACTCTACTCCAGTAATATAATAAAACTGAATATTAGTTAATGATTCTACAACCCGTTACAGTATATTCAGTATCCAGGTGTGGGATGGATATTCTTGCAATTTCTGTCATATATTCTGCATTAGCCCAAGTTCAATTGGAAACCCTTTAAGACATTTGCACCTGCATATTACTCATGTTATGTGAAGTAAAGGTTAATTGGCATGAACAATGCCCTTATTTGCATATTAAAAAGAAAACTTCAGCAAGGGAGTGATACAAATACATAGTCAAATCCCCTCTGGTAAAACTCTAATACTCTAATATGTCAACAAAATAAACAGGGGATTTTGAACATGGCTGGGAAGTTTTATGGTGATACCTATTGGTTAAAAGGACATTGTTACTCGATGCCAATGACACGGTGCTTCTTCCTTTGCTTCAGACAGACAAGCATCATAATTATTTCGGCAGATGGAGGTTTTTGTCCATTTGATTGAAACAAATGTCATTCCTGGGCTTTTTGGTTAAAACGACCTGCGCTGTCATTTTTCTTTTACATTAATTTAATTTGGCCAACACTTTTGTCAAAAGCACCTTAAAATAGGTTCATTCAACTATCTAGGAGCAAGAGCTAGGTATCATTGGAGTAGTATGTAACATGGAATGATATATTTACTACTCTGGTTTTCTGATGAACATGAGGAGTAAATAAAGTCAAAGAGCTGTTGGGTGAGAAGGTCTTATGGCTAAAATACAATTATTTCATAAAATGCCTGAGAAATAACAAATGAGGGGATGTCAAAAGCCCCAAAAGTGTTTCTTGTTACATTTGTTCATATTGTTTCGCTGTGGGTTGTCAAATGACACTGCTGAATGCAACTGCTAACTCATGTGGGACTCTGTATGTGGTTCATGGGTGACCCTGGCTTCCATGTTAATGCTATCTATTGCATACCAGTTAAAAAAAAACAACTAACATCTTTTTATCAGAGAACAAGAAAGCACACGGCCTGAAGAAGAAGGAACTGTTGGCACCATGCAGGCAGCAGCAGAAGAAAAGCAGACACTAAGAAAGAAAATGATTAAAAAAAACAAAGAAATTCAACAGTTGGAGGTAGAATATGGAGAAGTTTGGGTAGAAAGAGACTTTTCTGTGATTCCTCCTGCCAGTTTCCAGGAGTGAAAAAGAAATTAAACAAATCTTTGTGGTACAGGCTGTCCATGTGCCTTCATGCTGCACAAATGTAATTAACTCTATCAAAATTGCCAGCTAACAACAGTGGAGATACTGTTCAGGGGGTAGACAAAATACAAATTCAAATAAAAACATGTTCCTGATTTTGTTTCTTTCAGCTCAATCAAACAGTGGAAGTTGATCACCTTTGACAGGAAATTACATTTGCGCCTCTTTGGAAGGATGCAGGGGAAATGGAGCAAAGTGCACACGCCAGCAGAACCACGTGAGTCCGTCTAACAGTATGAGTCAAAGGGACTGTAACACTCTGCGGTTACCACCGTGGGTTTCTCGCCGCACACTTAAATAGCGTTTCTCAGTGCTTTTATTATGAGTTCAGTACAGGCTGGCCGGGCCGTGCGCTCTCCTGCCGAGCCTCCGGGTGCACCCGCCGTGCGTGTTTGTCCGTCTGCTTCCTGCTCGGTCCTCTCTGCCGCGCCGACAGCCTAAAGCCTAAAGCCTAAAGCCTAAATGCACTATTGTCACGCACAACTCACAAAGCCAAATTCCTTGTATGTGCAAACATACATGACAATAAACCGTTTTCCGATTCTGATGATACACAGGTTTTCACAGCTGGAGTGCTGATCGTGACAATACAGAATATCTCCATAGTCAAGGAGAGACCTGAAGGTTGACTGCACGATAGTTTTACGATTGGAAAAAGACAGACATCCTTTAATTCTATACATGAAGCCTAGTTTGATTTGACCTTTTTTGAGTCAAATATTGAATATTGAGTATTGGACCACAACCCTCTGTCAAACCAAATTCCTGAACATTACCTAGCAAGGGTAATGTGAGTGCCATTTAAAGTTTTAATGTCAGGAAAGTCACTGTCACTGGTGGAGGTGGAGAATACCGTCCCTTGGGCCGGAGTGGAGCCATTGAGCTACAACATTTTATCATCAGCAAAAAAGAGGACATTTTGTATTTATTAAGAACTGTGTTATTTGTGTATGATGTAAACATTAATGTACCCAGGATAGACCCCCGTGGCAACCCATTTCAGATGGTAAGCTGACTAGACTGATAACTGCAATGAGATGCAAAACTTTATTGGAGAGTTGTGCCGTAATAAGCGCGATATCTTTTGTGAATCCGACCTTGAAACGGGGCAGATGATACGCATTTCATGATGCCATCAGCTGCTGCAATTTATTCTTTGTGAATTTGCCCCGACTGCACACACAATTTAACTGGAACTGATTTCACTGACTACTTACTTAAGGTAGCTTGGTAGTTTCTTGGTTAGCATTAGGAAAGGTAAAGTGAGCTAAATCACTGAAATCATTCCAAGGGCAGTCACATTTGGTTGCATGCCGGTTAACAGCATTTGCCGGTTGGGTTACTATTCAAACTGTAACTGCTGGTCCTCTATTTTGCTATTTTTATCTGTGTTTGACAGATGTGATGATTTTCCACACAGTTTCCCTTCACATGAATATGTTTTTGACCAGTGCACCGTGTACTGGCAGCTTTGTTATTGGTTTGAAAACTGACATATGAAACTACCCTTATGATGCTAATGCCATTCAAGGCGACCAGATCCTTCTGAGCATTTTATTCAAGTTTTCTGTTAGGTTGTTGTTGCTTAAAAAAAAGTACATTAAGTCATAAATATGAAATATTATATTTATAAGGTGGTGCAGGATTTTATACGACACTGGCCAGTGCTGCGGTCTGACACTGACAGACAGGTGATGTGCTGCATACTGAGATAAGCATCAGTCAAACACACAAACACTCTCAGCCGAACCCCAGAAAATCAATATCATCACCTTTTTGGAAATGATAAAAATAATCCGCAGATGGATCGACAGAAGCTTCAGGGGACCTTTTAGCCATCTGTGTGTGTGTGTGTGTGTGTGTGTGTGTGTGTGTGTGTGTGTGTGTGTGTGTGTGTGTTCTCTGGTTGAAGAGCCGTGCCAGCTCGTCCGGTCCTGCCAGTGACCTTGCCTGGAGCTCGGCTGACCTCTGTTCAACTCCTTCCTGCTGAGTCACGGTTCTTATCCAGACAATGGCCTGTGGACTGTTTTGGTAGCCAGATGGCCGTTCCTGCTCCGGGGGTTCATTTATTGAAAAAGAAAAAAACTTTCATTTGACCTTTTAGTTTTCAAACATTTTATGATTAAATTAAGTTGCTGAGAAGAAACACAAGAGTTTTAGCAACTCAGTGATAGCCAAGAAAGCGATTTTATTTCAATTTCTGCTGATGTACAATTTAGGAGGTCCAATGTGGTCTTTGGATATTTGATGTATGGATCTTGGATCTTTCTATGGATTTACTGTAAGCCCTTTAACTAGCACATAAAAACTCTCATTGAAATAATGAATAATTAAATCCCAAGGATGAAAGATTTTGATTCCCTTGTCAGGAAAACACAAGATAGTTTTAAGCATATTCACGTCTCCTACTACATCTCTGCATCCAAGATTACGCAATAATGATGTTATGGTTTTAGTTGAAGGCCTTCAAATTAAAAAAAGTTTTTATCACTCTACAGTAGCAGCAAAATCAGTCTTTTTACGTCACAATAACATCAAACTTCGGCCCCTTCAGATAGGAACCCTCAAATTCATCAGCAGTAATTTAAAAAAAACACTCTACACAGCCTCCAGGTTAATGAATAATACCATCATTGTAATTAATGAAAGACCAATTGTTTTCGCTCCGATGAATATGTGTCTAATCTTCAGGCTGCGACAGAAGAGGCAGTTAGCGCGGGCTTTAAATCTGTAGCTTCAGAGAAATAATTCAGTCTGGGCGGTGACAGGCGCTCAGATCCTCCCCTAACTTAACGCCAGCAGATTTCCACCCTTGTCATTTCCCAAACAAACCAATCAAAGTTCCACCTGCACTCTTGGGAAAACAAGTCATAAATTGTGCGCGTGTTTTCTGTCCAACACATCAGAGTAAACGCATTATGAGCGCTGAGCTCCATAAATCACCATCCGCCGCATCAAACTGTGTAAAGTAACAGATGAAATACATTTGACGGGCTGCCTCTGTCACCTGACAGCAAGCAGCGCCTCATCTTGTCTCTCATAATAATAAATTACATCATTACCTCCAGACCGCCACAACTACAGTCATTACAGTATCGCCCAGAGAATACGGAGCAACATCATGCGACAGCCGCAGAACAATGATACATTGTAGCCTCACGGCCCTGGGTGATTTAATATCAAATCTATTTTTGAATAACATGAAAGTAGATGGAATGTGGGTGAATATATTCTCAATACCACTCTAAATATTGCAGCGGGGCTTTTACCATGTAAGACACTGACAAATCATAATGTCTTCCACCGAGCAGGAGAGCTAAACCAGCACAGTCTCCCTCTAAAGTCGTCAAATACCGATGCTCGGTCAGTGCCCCAGAAGAGCTGCAGAATGACACCAGCAGCATTAAAACAGGTGGCGAGGAAACAAGTATCCTCTGCATCTTCTTTCATCTGTTCACCATAACACACTCGGAGTCAGACCTATTTGTTAAAAGCTCGGGATCAATGATATAAAAAGATGAGGATGCCTTTCTAATGTATTTGCTCTGACAGCTCATCTGCTTTGGCCATAACGACACAGGGACACACACACACACACAACTGAAATAGCTTCAATGTAAAGGAAGACGTACAGTATACAAAATGTAAGTTGAATCATGAAGTAAGGTTTAGATTGTTAAAGCATAAAGAATATGTATGGTGTAATTATTAGTCAATTAATCGATTAGTTGATCGACAAAAAAAGAATCAGCACCTATTTTATTAATCGATTGATCGTTTAGGTCATTTTCAACCAAGATGCCAAAAAGTAAATTTTTTTTTAATGCCCAAAATAACACCAAATATCCACTCCAATGCACTTTATTCTGCAGCTTTGTAAAACTGTGAGTGCATGAACGAGGCACGTGGTTAGTTCACATGTCTGTAATAACAGCAGGACAATAGAGAGTCTGTTATCTTAACGGTTAAAGTCCGTTGAATGAGTAAAACGTTGTCGGTACCGGGTCGATACTGAACGACACGCTAACCTATTGACGGATGTTTTTGTGTTTTTTGCCTAGAGAACAGACATAATTCGGTTAAAACTGACCAGAGATGCCGTTTTGCCCTCAGTGTTCTCCGTGAAATTTGTTGGAAGTAACGAGCACTATGGTGTTTTATGTGGAGTTTGAAAAAAATATCCTTAAAAATGCTAAATTGCTTAACAGCAAGAGGTCATTAGGTGGCAATTTGGAAATGTGTGCTCTAATTAATTTGGCAGTCAGTTAACAAATCAGTTGTTATTTGGATTTTATGAACTCAATTCCTGGCATTTACTCCTGGTGGTATTCACCACTGTTTTGGAAGAAGGAAATAACAGGAAATAACAGGCGAACCAGCTTTAAAAGTGACAAATGTACTGTTTCCATAAGTATTGTGTAGTGGATCTAATGTATGCTGATGTGTGTGCTTCATGTAGATTTAGATAAGCAACATAAATATTGAATGAAACTTAAAGTGTTACATTCAAGAATGCAATTTGGTTTAGTGTAATTGTGTGTTAGCATTAAAGTCCACTAAATTACAAATCAACAGTCACAGTAAAGCGCTAATAAAAATGTATCAACAGATAACATTCCAACAAGAGCATTTGGGAATAGATCAAATATGTCCGTCAATATTTGCTTGGACACGGATCCGACAAAACGGTGGATCTAACACAGTCAGTTAAGCTGCCATGGAGCTTGTCCAGAAGGCTACTAGCAACAGAACACCCAACGGAACCCAACGGAACCCAACGGAACCCAACTGCTGGTGACAGAATACTGTGACGGAATGAGGCCGGATGCTGCATTTTTAAATAAACTTTATTATGAACATACAAAAAAAAAAAAGAAGAGATACAGAGGAAACAGCATATAAGCTATCAAATAAATACATTAAGATGTAGAAATATTTAAAAAAAGGGGCAAAACAACATCTCAAGAGTTGAATATGAATGTGAGACAGACAAATATAGATTTGAGAATAACATAGATTTGGCCTTGCGATCTTCAGTTTCAATGCATCCAGATACATTGTAAAAGAGGGAAATTAATATATTGGTATGAGTATGGTATGAGATAAACATTTTTTATTTTTCTATTCTATCTTGTCTTACCAATTGAACTTTGCACATTTATTTGTATTCATCTTTGTTTTATTGTACTTTGCTTTTATGTCAAGCACTTTGTGTTGCATTTTAATTAAAGATTTATGTGCTTATTGGTTAACGACCAAACCGTAATCGTTCAACTTGACACCAAACTTTGAATTTAGCTGTGTGTTAGGGGCCAAATCCCCAAGTCTTTCACAGCAGTGAACAGATACAATAGAGAATACGACTGACAACTCTGTACTTAACTCAGCCGATATGACAGGAAGATTGACAGATAAATGTCATAATTGTGTATTAGTCTCTTGACAGGCGTCCATCTGCACCATTGAGTAGACGCTCCTCCGCTGACTGATCATGTGGGAATTGTAGCTTTGGTGTACAGTGGCAGTAGATACATGATATTGACATTTCATTCTACTTTCTGCTGAATAAATTCAGTTCTTCTCACTTCCTATTTTTGGAAAGGTCATGCTACTATATCACTAGATCCAGATTGCTTGGGTTTCGAGATTTGCATATAAGTAGGGGGGATGATGGGGGGGGAGCAATGGAGCAACGGTTAACATTTCAAGTATCATTCCTTCGAATTTACTCTATCCTCTGACAGCTTTTTACATTTCCTCTGAAAACATCCTGCAGGATATAGTATCAATATCTAATTTAGCTCTGTATGTTTTGATGTATATTTTATCCGTGTGTGTACATATGCACTTTGGGTTACCATTAAAGGCAAGCCTGTATATGTGCATATGTATTCAGGTATTGTGGTTACAGCCACCTAACTGTTTTTCATGTGAGACGTGTACATATGTATGCTGTAAAAACACCTTTTCCCCTGTGACAATAAACACCATCTAACCATCTATGTGTATCCAGCATGCTTTTGTATTTGTCATTTGCTACGTTCACCATCTGAAACCAAGACATTTTCCTTTAAAGTGACTTTTAAATTAAAGCTTACATTAGTGGCTCCTGGTAATCACTATCCTGGCAGCAGCCGTGAGAGTACCATCTATTATATAAGGAAAAAGAAAGGACGACATACATGTGTACCACATGTACATACTTCTATTATAAGGAAAGGTCTCACATTGTATGTTTTCAATATTATTTATTTTATTGAGAATTAGTATTCCTATTAGTTGTTTGTTGAAAACTATAGTGCCCAGTTTTTCCATTTTTTGGGGAAATTATTTCTCATTTTAAATAATATGAAAGCAAAATGCTTTGCATATGTTTGAGACCATTTTCTTTTTTTTTTTTAAATCTCCATCCTCACCAAAAAAAAATCAATACGCTCGGGGCAGAGCGTTACATACAGGGAAGGGAAATCGAAACAGATTTGTAAAGAGCTAACACATTGTCTGAAGACAGGAGGACAGTCTTCAGCGACCGGGAGAACCAAACAAGAGATGAAATAGTGGCACACTTCTTTAATGTTGCAACTGTTGTGTTGAATACTCTTTCCAGTTGACATGTGATTCCCCTTACCTAAACGCTCGTACGATATGAAGATAAAAATGTTAACAATCATCATTCAATTAATGTCCAATTAGTCTGACGTCATGAAAATAAAATAACCGGCGTTGTAGCACAATGGCCTGGCAGTACCAACAAACGGTCTCCATGGAAACTGTAGAATCGTACTGCTGTAAAACCTCTTTCAATGCGATGAATGCCTTAAAGGGTTTGTCCTGCAAAGAAGGAATCTCTGGAAGCAACTGGAGCTCCATCAACCAATAATCACATCTCGTTTGAGGATGCGGAGATCGACAAAAGGGACAAAGCCGCAATAACACAACCACATCTTAATTCTTCCACAATCAAGTGACGGTTGCAGACCCCGGTATTCTCTAAAGAGTTGTTTCAAGAGCTGGGAATGAAAATCATCACCACTCCTCCTGAAAAGACTTACACTCATTTTCTCGACAACATAACATGGCATTTGTGTGTGGGAATACCATGCGTGTATCAATCTAACATTCTAATAAATCCACACACAAACTTAGCCAAACAACTTGGATCCTGTGCGCCTGCCATTGCCACATGCATTATATTAATTGGACAGATAGCATTGAGTTTAATTGGAAAATAATGAGTGCTTTACTTTGGCTCTAGGCCAGCTGCCTCGCTGCGATAGCTCGGCTATGCTCGCTAGATACATATCAAAATGAATTTTGCCGGAGAGAAATGTTTATCATTTAAATTATCCTTCCTGTCAATGCCGTGATCTGTCATGTAAAAAGATGGTCTGAGAAGGAAATTCTGCACATCCAGGGAAACTGTAAATGTCTGGTTGGGGTCTCCAGTGGCAAAAGTGGCAAAAGATGAAAAATGAATAATGAGCTGTGATTAATTATGTTCTGAATGATGTGAATAAATACACATGGACATTTTTTTTGTTAGTAATAATGCCCTCAGGCTGGCTGTTCATCTCAGTCTGATCCGACCCGCTTCTTTGTTAGAAGATTGTTCAAACCAGAAAAACGACAGGTTGTGTTTCGCATTTTAACATGTCAGCCAATGCTACGTTTGAATTTTTTATGACAAGCAATCTCTTATGGTTGCATGCATAATGACATCCAATGCCGCTCTACCACCACCTGTGAGATGATCAAAGCATCTGATGAAGCTCCTTTGGACCGAAAGCTCAAATAAAGTCTACTCTGCATAGATCCAAGTGTGCGGGTATAAATTGTATCAATAAATAATTCATTAAAATTGTTTTAATTTTCTTAGAGATGTAAAACTACCTAGTATTAACAATTAAATAGCAAGGATAAAAGAAATATTATTTTATTTAGTTGCATTCAGCTTCTGTCTCTATCTTGTTGAAACATTTAGGTTATGTCAGGAGTCACAGCAGTAGAAATATTTACAACACTGATCTTTGATTTCTACTATTGTTTCAGAGTTTCACCTTTTTGTCCTTTATTTCTTCACAGGATTACTCACTCTCATGAAATCAACTGTGTAAAGATACTAAGTCTGTCAGGCCAATGATTTCTGTTTGTTAAACAGAACAGGTTATTGTCAGTATGTGTAAGCCGGATGGAGTATTTTAAAATATGTTGATGAGCCTGTAAAGTCTTCTAATCCTTGTTGGAGAACAGAACTGAGGATGGGAAAGCAAAAAGCACTCATTGAAGTGAGTTTGCTGAAAAAAAAATAGAAATCTCTGTGAATCTGTCTTGGATAAAAAGACCAAATCAAAAGCTTTTCAGCCAAAGTCTTTGCATCACTACACAGTTTGAACACGAAACCATGTGGCAACTTAAGCTAATAATATCTTAAGCCTCCGTTAAACAGATTGTTTCAAAAAAAGTTGAAATATCTGCCCCTCTCAACCTTGGGGCACATTTGTTCCTGTGAGTGCACACAATATTGTTCCAAAAATCCACCCTCCTTCTCCGAGTGACAATCCGTTGGATACATTCCAATACGAATGATTTTCACAATATGTCCCGGCCCTCCTGGGAAATTTCTCTTTCGGCACCCACCAATTCCCTCCTCTGCCCGAGTAAAATAGGTTTCCGACGATTGCAGAGGAGAAAATTGTGCCGTCTGTGCTGAGGGACATTTGCTGTAAATGCAGTTATCGACTTGATAGGACCCCCGTGATTATTGTGAAGTGGAATTACCCTGTTTTATCGTAGAATGCACCTTCTGCCATTGGGTTCGACGACGCCATCCATTAGGTTCTGCGTGGAACTGATGCAATGATTAGAGACAAATGGTCAGGTTCCATTCTCACCACCTGCGAGAGACAGAACACCCATACTAATATCAAATTAATGCATAATTCCCCTTGCACTGACTCTGAATACATTTGCATGCATCTTGAGTGCACTCAGAAAGTGGATTTGCTGGAAGCGAGGGTAACTTTTGATCCTCTCCACAGGCCCTAATGGTGCTTGAAATGATCAAATGAAAACACCCTTAAATGAGAGCTCATTCATTTTAAAAGACGGAAATTACTCTTAATTTGATTTTGGGATTATACATCTGACGCTTCTGTGTATTTACTCATAATCACGAAGTGCCAAGCTGAATATTTTGTCTTACAATAAGCACTGTATTTAACCTGCTCCTGTATTGTTTGTCACGGTATTTATGATGTGTTTTACAGACTGGTCTCATCCAGCGTTCGTAGCGATGGCTACTAAAAATAATGTGCCGTATTTCCTATCTATCCCACCAAATCATCTTGTATGTTATCCACGTACATGAACAAGATAAATATAAAGTAAAAAGACTGCAAACGCCTACTCAGTGCGCCTGAGAGGAGAGTTGGAGTACAAATACCAAACTTTCCACAAGGAATCCGCTATTCGATCCCTGTGTGAAACCAGAAGTCAAAGTTAGACTTATTCGTCAGGTAACTTGAGTAACTTGTTACGTTAAGTAACTCAAATGACGATCTTTTCCCAAACCTAACCAAGTAGTTTTGTTGCCTGAAACTAAGTAAGTCCATTCCTGTGAAGAAGGAAGTTTATTCTGAAAAGACTGTGTACATGTTAAGAGCGGAAATTGACACGTGTTGCAGACTTTCCTGGGAAAAAGCACGAAAAATGACTCATTGTAAGATATCATATGAACCATTGTATGCGGATGCATTTTTTAACCGTTTGATATTCGTCTATTACTACAGAAGAATCTTTACGCAACAGACGTGACTCACCGGGCCCGAGCAGAATAACGTCACAGTTGTATTTGAATCTGGGTCTGGATGGGTCTCCAATGTAATTACAGGTGTTAGTTGTTAGAGTGTTGTTGTTGGAATTGGCCTCCTTGTTGTTCCTGGTGTATCAACTGACCAGTCGATACAGTGGATTTTAGCATTTAGCTTTTTATTTAATGAGTAGAAAACGCCATCGCTTCTACGCCAATGCTTTGTGTGTCAGAAAAGCCCGTGTGTCCGATGAGCCTTTGCATTTCAGTGCAGAGGGGTCTCAGAGAACGGCTAAAGGTGCTAGCTGTTTCAGATTTATCCACAACACAGTCCACTTCTGCCATTCTTGTGCTGTATGGACTCTGTTCTCTGAAGTCGAGTTTTTTTTTCAGCCCTTTACCTCGAACATGTTTGTTCTAAACAAACAGAGCAAAGCTGCCATTCCTCACACCCCCGCCAACGAGGATTTTTATCTCTGCTAATGCTAGAAATAATGAAATCAATAATCCGCCGTCTGTGATATGATCTCATACAGAGTCTTTATAGCAGATCAACACGAGATATGTTCTGATGTACTGTCATTTCCTAGTGTTCTGACAAATAATTAGCGAAACGCAAACAGACTGAAGCCTGACCATGACGGCATTGAGCCAATCTTGCAAATGTTTTCCATTAAAATTTCTGGCTGCACCGTTTTTTGAAGAAAATACTCAGTGGCGCCGGCAGCTGTAATCCTGTATGCACTGTTTGTATATATTGTTTCGGAGGCCTTGCTGTTGCATGCTGTTGCTTTTCCCTTTTGGACATGAATGCAATGAATGGCAAAAGAAAACATGCTGTGCAGCATTTGAAAATTAATCTGTAATTCGAATGTTGACATCATGAATGTGTGTGTATTTATGCGATATGCGTGTGTCAACATATTATTGTATGCTTAAATGTTTTTAATGTGAACTCTTGGAGCAAAAAGCTACAAAAGATCCAAACCAAATTTAACTCTATTTGATGAGTTTTATATTCTGCTTCGTGGTGAGTAGGGCACTCTGTTTACCGTTTGTCCCTGCCCATTGAGAAGGGGTGCTGAATGAATTTGCATGAATCCATTTTCAAAAAAAGTGACACCCCAAGTGAAAGGAACCCGAGGATGATTAGTCTTTAAACAAAAAGGCAGCCACCTTGAACACCGGCAGCAGCACGGTGCTCCACAAATAAACAAGAAGTCACAGTCGAAACGAGCAGTAATGTATTCCTGCTCTTCAAAGATCACACTTTTCCATCTCCCTTGAAGAAAGATATGATCCTGGAAACATGCGGGTTTTGATAATACTTAAGAATCGCACACCACAGATTCCAAAACAGCAGTCACACAATGGGGAGATCCAGATTCAACTTAACAGATATAATACACCCTCAGCCGTGGGTCTGTTAGTGGGTTATAATGAGTATTCATGACTGTGGGCCATGTAACTTGATGAGATGTAAGTTGAGTACTTACGCAACTTCAAATCAGTCAATTTTTGATTTTTGGTTGCACCCGAGACACGAACAGCGGTCTCCTGTGTCTTCATACTATACGTCACATGACTTCCAGAGCAGTTGCTTGTTTGGGTTTAATTTGACCATTTGACCTTTTTTTTTGCCCATAAGAAGTTTGGCTGACCTAAGAGGTTCGTTTGCAACCTAACTGCTCATATTCGTTGCCCTTTCAGACGTCTTTGCGGCCATCCACATCCCTTTAACTTGGTGAAAACTATTTTTTTTTATCAATGATATACTTCTTTTGTAGTCGTTTGCCTTTCATGTGTGCAATATTTACTACCCATTTAGCTCGGCCATTATTTAACTTCATCTCCCCCAAAACATTTACTTTTGTGAAAGTAAATTCATCGCCAGGCCTATATGCAGGTAAAATTGCTCTTTTTCGAGCACTCTGGCTTTCTGTTATATTATGATCACCAGCCCATGTCCTTTTGTTTGGAACATTATGAAATTGGATGTGTTATTTGCAGTCATTTTGTTTACTCTGTGAAGCAGCGTCTGGCACACCTTTTAAATACAAAGCTCTTGAAATGAATTTTTTAACCTCATCCACAAAGCAAACCACACAGCACTCATCATCTCCATGGCAACTTTACTGCAGGTCAGGAGAGGGAGGCCCTGCTGAGCTTTATGTGGAAATATTGGTTTGATGTTTTATTTTATTTTTTTTAATTTCACTTTAAAACATTTTTGTTTTGTTTGTTGAAGAATGAACTACTTTTCACTTTAAAAGATCACAAGGGGAAGTCAAGACACGCTGCTCTGCTTCAGTTGCTCGCACATTGTTTTGACAGTACTTAATTATGCATGACTTGCCTTAATGCTCTTGTAATCGTGTGGACGCGAAAGAACATGTGCTTGCCTTCATGGTCTTACATTATTGAATTCCTCCCATATTTTCTGACAAAAACTTACTTTACTTTGGTGGGTCAAAGATTTTGTGCAACGCTAACATTACAGACTAGCTTGTGTGTGTGTGTGTGTGTGTGTGTCCGTGTGTGTGTGTGTGTGTGTGTGTCCGACGGGATGCTGAATCCTCGTGAAGAATGCTTCAGGTACCTAAATAGTTTTACTAGTGGACAGCTTGTAGTTCAATGACGTTCTTCCCCAGACAAACATCGTCTGACATTAGCTCCTGTGCAGTTAAATAGTGGCCAATAAAGCAGACTTTACAACTCACTTTCACTTTTTAATAAAGCCTACATGCATTTACTTTATTCACTGAGACAAAAATGAAAACGGCCGTGAATCAATGCTCAGCTTTGGGAAGGGAGGAGATGCGCGTCAAGAGGAGGAGACTGAGAGAAAGAGATGGAGGTGAGAGGAAGAGCAGGTTCTGCCCACTGCGCTCAGAATAAGATAAGATTCATGTTAAAAACTCACCGGATCAAACCAAAGCTGTGTAATTACCACAAAATTATATATGTTCTTATGGTCCTTGGAACCTATCAATTTAACAACACAAACACCAAGCATACTTATAGTGTAAATAATATAGTATTATTGTATTAAAATAAATATTTTAATACACATTTATTTTCTCCTTGCGAGACAATTACTATTATTCAACTCTAAAATGATGGAAACTCAAACAAATGAAATAAAGAAGAAGATGAATATTATTTTTGTAAATTATGTTTAATAGACTAGCTGGTAGGAGGGACAATGAATCCAGAGGGTGAGGGAGAAAAAAAATGTAAACTGGTTATGACAAACAGTTACAAAACATTACGTTACATGAAGACATATGTTGCAGGAAATTCATGTTTTAACAGAACAGAAATACATTTTCGACTGCTGATAGTTCTACACATTTAACCTAATTTTCTACAAATCAATCTGTACTGACGGCAATTTCCGAAGGCTTGTAATTCCCATCCCTAATATACAGGCAGCTGAGATGCCAACCTCAGAAGTACAAAGGTACTGTCAAGTAAAAACAGTATCAGTCAACAGTATTTTAACATAAAGGTTACAGAAGCACTATATATTTTAATGAATGACATTTATTGTCAAGGCTAAACTTAAATGGTGCAATGAAAGGCATCCATGATTCCTCACTCCTCCGCTATGTGGCATTTGCTTAAGATAGGATGAACATGTTCTGTCACACACACACACACACACACACACACACACACACACAGTAGTTTGTTCAGACTAAAGTCCACATACACCTGCCTGCTGATGAATAATAATTATTTGAGCATTAAATGTGAATTCAGCTGAAAACAAATGCAATTTACTCAGTTTTACAGTTTTTTTACAGTTTTATTTACGCTATAGGAAATTACTGAGCCCTTTTTTGTAAAGATGTGCGTCTTCAGTAGGAGCCGTGCAGGGAGCACTCTCACAGAAAGGTGAAGGAATCAGAAAGTATTGAGTAGCAGACAAACACATTGCTGGTTTTGGTCTTTTAATAGATTTGTTGGCAATACAAAAATACACAATCCTGCCAGCTCAACATGTATTGGATAATTGCACAATGCTTTAAAAAAAAAAGAAAAAAGAAGGAAATTATTCTTGACTGCTGTTTGAATGTGCTAATGCATGGGTTAACTGTTGTCTAGCAACAGGTGCTGAACAATAAGAGGAGCACCACCAGTCAGAAGACTTAAAAAAGTTATAAAAGTAAGACTGATAGAAAGAATCAGGGAGCTTCAAAAAGTGAAGCTGTTTTCAGTTTCAAGTGCATTTCACTTTCACACTGACACTAAGCCATGTGTAAGTGTAGTTTAATTCACTGAGATACTGTTAGTGCCTTCATCTGATCAATACATTTATTTGCAAAATATCACGAGCGTGAATTTTATTCTGAGAAACTATATATTGTAAAACTGTTGGAAATGATGGAAGCTTATTTAGAAGAAAACATATTTGGTAGATAAAAAATGTCCTTTTTTTCCCCCCCCTCTTATGCTTCCATCACATTTATGTACATCACATTTACTTTCAGAACACATTTTAGCTGGGGAATGTAATTGCTCCCTGGATTATGGTACGTTTACAGGCAATCTGAGGTATTTTCTGTTGTTTTTGTTTTGTGCAACACTCAAAGCGCAGAGCTGAGTCCCGGAAAAGTGTTTCATCGGCAGCGAAGCATTACGTACAGATTTGAAGTAGATAAATGTGATGAATAGATAAAGCCATGCTCCAACGCTGAGGTATGACGACAACTTTGTCCAACGAACACATACGGTCCATCTTCCTCTAAGCTAATAAAGACGACAATGTATTAACTCCTTGTTTGTGCTTGCGCGTGTACACTGACATACTCTGTGCAACAAATTAAATCCTGGTTTAAATTGGTTTGATCAAAATCACTTCAGCCAATTTTAACAAATCGGCAAATTACAATCATCAATCATGCATACTTTGGAATTTTAAGTCTTCCCAATTAAAAATTCTAATCATGAGCCATGCATACATGCTATTGTGGCCGTTTTCCCCCTTTCATTTGGCTGGGAACACATCCTAATTAAAGTTATTTGATGTAAAAGGGTTTATATTTTATATTTCACGGTGTTCAAAACAAAACAATGGCCATCAGTAGAAAATAAACCTGCTGTGTTTGTTCAAAGGCACTGAAATGCATAAACCATAAGATTACAAAACACCTCAAGTGAACCCTGCTGAGATGATATATGGCGGGATTTTCCTCATCTTTCAGCTGAGACAGGAGCTGTGTCGCAGAGGGACGTCGGGTGTCGCTTAGGAGAGGAAAGAAGAAGTGATGTGAAGGCGAAGCAGGGGAGAAGAAGAAAAGGGAGGACAGCAGAGAATGAGGGGGAATGAGGAAGGAAACGAGAGAAGGAAACGTAAGATGATGAAACAAAAGTTTGGAGGGAGAGAAAAAGTAAAAGGAAGAGGTGGAAGGAGAGGAGAGTTAGAGAATACGAAGCACTTAAACATGTCCTCCCCCCCCCCTCCCCCTCTGTCCCCCCAACAGTTTGAAAGGAAAAGAGATTTGTTAGAAATTAGCTTTGGATGTTTGACCCTGAAAATTATACAGTGTGCCAGTGTAGCGATGCAGAAGTCATATAGCGGCCGGCTCCGTTAGCACTAAGCTGATCATAAAAAAAAAAAAAAAAAAAAAAGATTCTACTAAATCACAAAACAGCAATCATAAAACAGCTGTTATAAAAAGGATACATATGCAGAGAATATACATATTTCCAAGAAGGGGCATTTGAGCAGTAGATAAACGATGCAAATATTGGCACAGTCACAGATCTTTGCCAGTAGAGGTTGCTAATAGCGACAGAACACACAATTGCTGCATCAGATACATTTTATACTATGTACTCCACATGCGTAATATCTCTCAACACACTTTTGTGCGAGCAATCAGTAGTGTGTATCTTCTCAGACGCGCTGCACTGTACATCACCTCCTGAAAGCCTTCTTGCCGGTTCAAAGAAGCATCACCGTGGTAACCTGTGTCATCCTCATGTGACCAAACGATGACTTGTATGCATTATCAGTTATGAACTAAATAGAAAAAGATATATATATCATACCAAACAAAGTGGAATCTTGTACTTACAGTATACATTCACCCATGTCTGTTATGAATGTTGTCGTCACTACCGCATTGCAGGATATACATGCCAATAATAAATATACATACGTGTGTGTGTGTGTGTGTATATATATATATATATATATATATATATATATATATGTGTGTGTGTGTGTGTCTCAAACCCTTATTGCTTTGCATGACATTTCCTTGGATGATCCGCTCGATGTTGACGGGATGCTCCGTGTTTGTTTTCAGCTCACAAACTAAATGACTAAACAAAGCGGTTGTGACGGATGAAATGATCGGCGTGTCCTTGCCGAGTTCCATTTGAACTCCGCAGGGTGACGTTTCCTCCCACACCTGCCTCTGCTGTCATATTTTACCACAGAGCACTTTGTGAAATTAGAACCAAGTCCGGAATGCAAATTATCTGTTGTTGACGTTACATTTTGCCTCGACTGGAACATTTGCTGACAGTGAAGCACATTGATGATATTAGCTAATGGTTAAAAGAAAGTACCAGTGGTCTTCTACTGCACGGTTTAAAACCTGCACTACAGACCACCTTCATTTCAAAGTTCACATTTAGTTTATTTTACTTGCAGAAATGCTCAACTAGCAACGGATGAATCCCTCAAGGGGAGCATGAGATTTTGTCAGAGTTACATTATCATTACCTTGTAATGCAGCTGCAAGACTAGTTCTCTTTAATTCTCTTAAAATAAGATTTTTCAGATTTTTTTTAATCACTTGCTATTGTTTTATTGCCAAAGCAACTGATATGTCAAATTGTGTGCAATTCTTGGCTTTGGTATGATATTAAAATGTAATTAAAAAACAAACAATGTATACAGAACTAAATGCTCAGTATTAAACACGAGCTTACTTGTGTTTATGAATGAATATAAATATAGAGGACAGTTCAGTCCCATTGAATGTAAAACACCTTATTGTATACAATACAGATTTCATTTGAATTTCAAAATGTTCAGTTTTGCACGCTGGTCTACTGTACATGAGCTCATTATGATGACGTGCTGTTTATAGGCTGTATGCTTATGACTCAAGGCATAATGCAAAGGTAATTGTTTCTTTTTTGTCCTTTTATCTTTATTATTTACAGGACTGATACCCCTTTCCAGTCTGAGAGAGAGAGAAAGGGGAGGAAATGCAGCAAAAGGGCAGATTCAAACCCGGACCGCTGCACTTGCATCTTTGACCAAAACACATTAAGGCTAATGAGTTTTCATATGATTTAAAGTCATTCAATTCGACTTTGTACACTCAAATCAGCATCAATATGCAGAGTATTCGCTTGCATTTTCTTCAGGAAATGCTTCTCATGTGCGATTTTCCATTTACTTCTCAAGTCGAGAAACAAAATGTACATAACTATTATTACAGCAGATTACGTTAAACAGTTTATTTATTTTTTCCACTACTCTGACAAACTCGCGAGCACACAACAACTATGTCCTTTCTAATGTTTTCTTGAACGACTTTGGTGAGGCAGTTTAACAGACTATAGATAGTTGATTAAATAAATAGCTGTAATATATACAGTACATTATACATTTATGAATATAAATGTGATGAACCTTCACAAACCGTGTTAAATAGGGCCCATGCTGGGAGTTATATTGCAGACATCACATAATTATCACGCTCCGCCTTGGAATTGCATCACAGGTCTTTGACTCGTCGGTGCCCCGGTGTTGAAAGAGTTACCTCATCACTGCCTGCAATGCAATTCATTATGGAGTGATTCACAACCTACTTAACTAAGGAGCCATTTCAGACACAGCCATTATCTTGTCACAACAGTCATGTTCTTCACTCGTTTCCATTCTCGATGTGATACGACAACATGCATCAAAAAGAAAAAATGAGGATGAAAACACAAAAAAGCAAATCAGTGGCCACTTTCACGAAAGACATTTTAATCAGAAGAGACTTCATCTTGAGTGACGGGATATTTTAACTGAACAGGGGAAATGTAAATAGTCTTTGGTGATTAAACCCGGTGCCGTAACATCATATATTTTAAAGGGGGCGATGAAGCCTTAAGTGGAGTTGGAAACCGCCCCATGGTGGTGATGAGATGAAGAGAATGCTGAAGCTGAAGAGGAGTGGACTCAACCTGGACACCAAATCGGAGGTCTGGAGGTGAACGGGGTGGAGGAGGGTGCGTCGATTTCGCCTAAAATGACAGCTGACAGCAAAAGAGACATGCGCAGATTTAAAGTTTGTCAGCAGCGATATGATTGGTTGGTGGGGATGGAGAAGGAAGCCAGATGATCTGGTTGGTGTAACCAAAAGTGGGAGCGCCGATAATCCGCTGCTTGAGAAGAAGCAGGTAGAGAGAGAGAGAGAGAGAGAGAGAGAGAGAGAGAGAGAGAGAGAGAGAGAGAGAGAGAGAGAGATAGAATTGTGAATGAGTGACGCAACAATATTGTCTTCCTCATTGAACTTACCCTGAGCTTCATAAATGTCCTTGAATGCAAGAATTTTCAAAAATGTTCCGTTATCAAATTCGACAATGAGAAAATAATACCAATGGCAAAACCTGTAGTATATTGATCTCATGCAACATTCATGTCTTTGGAAGTTTCCTTTCATTGTGTCCTGAAGTGCACTGAAACCGAAGGCTGCTGGATAGTAACAATTACTAATACGATGTTATACTGGTACCAGTTTATTGAAGTGAATAATGACTTTAGATCCTTCAAGTGCTGCTGTTTATTGTGTGTTCTCTATTCACATCCTCGTGTCTTTGATTATTTCCTGTCTGTTGTGTATTATTTCTATTATTACTGAGCTTTCTCACTCAGAAAAGAGATTTTTCTCTCTCATTGTGGAATGATTTTAGTTACTCCTTCCTCCGTCACTCAGAGGGACACTTTGCCCAGGTGGTACAACTGAGAACACCAAGATATGGACTAGAAGAAGGGTGTCCACCTCGAGAGAGAGAGAGAGAGAGAGAGAGAGAGAGAGAGAGAGAGAGAGAGAGAGAGAGAGAGAGAGAGAGAGAGAGAGAGAGACTCTGATTTCTGTCATTTCCCATGATAAAGCAGAGTCTTCTATTTACTTTACTATTCCATTACCATTGTTATACAACTATAAGAAGTTTTGTCCACACCACCAGAATCTCTGAATTTTTTTTTTCCTCTGTTGATTGAGCAAAGTGCAAGTCTCAGAAAGAAACATTGGGGTTATATACATTTGAGAACCTTTGTTTGCACGTACCTGAAGTTGAAATAAATCCCCTTAATTCTCACTCCTACTCTTGACCCTATAAAAGTGTTTGGTTGTCGTGTTATCGTCCCAACTTTTTCCTGGAAGGGGACATAGCAGTCTTCTAAATTGATTTCAATGAATGAAAAACATGGAAAGGGAATGTTAAGTTTTAAAACAGATATTAGAAAAATGTGCTTAAATGAATATACACAAGTTGGGATAACCGCTGGGATGCCACCCTCTCGATCCAGTAGAGGTAGTGGGAGAAAGGAGAATGATGGCGGAGCTATCGTCCCTGATGGAGAACATGTCCCATCCCATGCAGGACACACTGACAGCACTAGACAGCTCCTTCAGTGACGGACTGCTTCACCCGCAGGTCCTTCCTTCCTGCTGCTGTCACCACCAACACCGCTCCCAGTAGACCGGACAAAGCAAAAACCGACCCTTCATTCATTCATCCATTCATTCATGTACAATATCAATTTGTAGCACTCTGCAGTATCAATATGCTGTGCAATATCAATTTGTGCCACTCTGCAGTATCGATATACTGTGTAATATCAATATTTCATACTGTGTGCGCAATAATGTGAACGCAACCATTCAGTCTGTCAAATATTTTGTTTATTACCGTTTACTTATGTATATATTCTGCATTTTTTACTGATGTCTCCGGCGTTGCACTGTCCCCACTGTTGCTGTTGTAACTCTGAAGGGTTTATATCTTGCAATATTTAGTGGCAAGATATATAAACACACACACATGTATTTTGTGGAGAAAAGTAGGGTGTAACATTACACCAGCAAGACATTACGAGTATACAGGTCACTAGAAGCTTACAGCTACGTTATCTGTGATAACGTACAGAACGTGACATACACCCAGAGGTTTGACTTTGTTGAGTTTTAAAATGGGCGCTACAAACATAAGCATCTTTATCAGTCCAGTGGTAGTCAACATGTTTAATAGCTTGCAGCCATAGACGCCGCTGGTGTTTCAGTTTAACGAGCGACTGCATTAACTGGTGACTCTCAGCTAAATACGTCCGTGGTAGTCTTGGCGACGACAGCCGTTGAAAACGTGCACATGTAGGTGACCTCGTAAAAGCTATCAATCATTTTTAAGCACATACTCCTGTGTTTATCATCTATGCCAACCATTAACAGGTTTCTACTTTGCCCTTCACTCACAAATACGCAACATTCTAAAACGATATTTAACAAAATAGGAGAGAAGAGAATAGGCTTTGACTGGGCTCTTCAGCTGGATTTGGACTAACATCTCAGTCCTTAAAAGGACAAGTGCAGCACATTGAGAAAATCTTGTCTGACTTTCGTAGTTTTGTCCAATTTCTATCAATAGTAAAATCATTGGACTAATCATTTTAAATGCCGAGATCAGGCAATGCGGCTACATCATTACAAACAGGTCAGACCAAGTAAGAGAACCATATGGTCAGATGATCAGTGAGTTATGAATCAAGCTCAGTTTAGTAAAAGTTTTTTGGCAGGAAAAAAAAACAAAGGCAACTCTACAATTATTTCTCAAATTGTCCATTATAAGCACACAACACAGTTAACAGATGGACTTCCATCTGGATGGTGTAATGCATGCAAACCAATGAACATGTATCTAAATGAGTTTGACAGGACAATTTATGAGGATTGAGATGGAAATTGTGCACGAGTCCTTTGAACATACTGAGTATAAGGATAAATACCTGAGAAGTGGATCATGCTCCTTGAGAAGTTTCTTTGGGTGTTTTGACATCCCCCACCCCCACACATTGAAATCTTGTCAACATGAATCTAAGCTGAACAGAGCCTCCTTTCTCTATTGAGGACGAAACTACAAAACTACAGCCACTTTTCAAGCCTACAGGGGATGCGTGTTCATGCTCCAAAGATAGATTTTGGGACAAAACTGTGTCACACCTCACAGATAAAACATGCAACGTGCAAGAGGAGACCAACGCTGCCAGCTCACTATCTCCCCGAGCGGGGCTTAGACAGCTGTGGCCGCGAGTGAAACAACAACAAAGGCAGAATCTTGTTAGCTTATCTACTGTGGTGTGAAATTTGTCTTTGAGAACATCAGAAGATACTATGTACAACAGATAACAACCAGAGCATAACAGCACATTAACTCTGTAAATTACCCCTTGATGGATTTTACACAGTTAAAAAAGAACCACGAGGCATCCAACTTTCTGAGAAGATGGGAGAACCACATGGGAAAAAATATGAATGTTAAAAAAAATGAAAAATAAAATACAGGTCAGTACATTATGGAGGGCATGGACAAGTGGAACATGTTTTAAAATGTACTAAATTAACTATGGTTTAGAGTCAGGACATCAGAATTTTTTTATCAGTGCCCTTGAAATGACGTACAGTACATCTAATTGATATAACTGCAGAAATAGAGCCCATCTCATTCACTGTTGATTTGAATGTTGATGCAGGACATCCAATGGATGGCAGTTCCATTGGTATGACTCAGACTTTTTTGAACTGTACTGGAACTCCACATTAAGAAGTTTGCTGAGAGGGACAACTACATTGGAAAAGATGGCACAAAACTTGTAGTGGAAAGGGAAAAAAGGAAATGCACAGAATAGCCCTTTCTACCCTGACAGCAAAAGAAGGTGGAGCAAAGGAGGAGATAAATGAGACACACCTGTGAGCAGGTGGGAAGGGGAGAACAATCAACTAAAAAGCAGCAGGGAGGAGATGTGTGTGAGAGAGAGAGAGTGAGTGAGTGAGTGAGTGAGTGAGTGAGTGAGTGAGTGAGTGAGTGAGTGAGTGAGAGAGAGAGAGAGAGAGAGAGAGAGAGAGACACGAATGTGATTAAAGGAAGAGATCAGTTTACATAATATTCAGTTTCTGGACACCTTAAGCTGGAAGACTAAAATAGTTGAAGTATATCTCAACCGGAGCAACGAGGGAAAAGAACCGGCTGAGTTTATTAACTTTGTGGACAACAAGGCAGTGAGGAGTGTGGACCCCGGGAGCAGACTGTTTCAGGAGAAACTTGTTCAGCAACGGCCTGACCCTGCTTGGATGCCACTGTGGACCTCCTTTCCTTCACTGGGCCATCAAGTCTCTTCAACTGCAAACTCTCCAGGCTTCTCTCTTTTCCCCAAACCACACACACACCCAATAAACTGGACTTAACTGAACTGCCTATCATCAGACCTTCAAACATTGAATTGTACTGATTTCATTCGGATTGAAAGGACGTATAAACCCCTCCCTTCCCAACACACTCACACCACCCCTCTGACCCAAAACACTTAACATTTCTCTGGAGTCATTTAGTTTAATCACATTGATTAAGGACATTTTATTTCCATATCCGGACTCTGTATTTGTGTTTCTTTCGTTCATGGACCTTGTGCGCAAGATTGTATTGAGTATACACTATACGCTTTTGATTTGACCATTTATATTTAAGAGAGACTCGGCAGTAAAAAGTGGATGAAAATGAGTAAAAAGTGGATGAAAATGTATTGGTTTTGTGTATCTTGTGCCTTTTGTAGTGGGGTTAGTAGGCTATCCGGGCTAATCCTCCACTTGTTTCAGGTAGCAATCTCTAAATGACAGGCTAGAAGTGCTATTGTTCACCTGTCTGGTGCCCAATTCCTACCTTAATCTTTGGAAAGGAAACCTACGCTACAAACTGCAGTAGTAAGTGGTGGTGCCAAGGAAGCACACTCTTTTTATGGTGGAGGGGGTTGGAGTTAACTGACTGGCTTAGATCTTTGCATCCACAGGCCACATTTTTCCTTTATATCGGTGACTGAAGACAACTCACACTTGTCCAGTTAGAGGTAGATTCTACCCAATCTTGGAACCAATTAGTTATCAGTCTGACGGATAAGCGTCTGAGGGCGAAAGACTATGTCTTGAGGTGAAGCCAGGAGATATCCACACCAAGACTTCCTCTCCTGTGCGCTTGTCAAGGTCTTGGGTTTTGTTTAGTTTGTTTCCTGTTTTTATTTTAAATTTCCCTTCCTCTTGTGTCCTCTGTTCACTTCACTTCCTGCCCTTATGATTGTCTGCCCCGCCCCTAATTGAATCCTCCTGTGTCTAATCACCTGCACCTCCCCAGGATATTTAAACATCGTTTGTCTCCTGCCTCCTTGTCGGTTTGTCTGCGCTGCCCTCTAGGATGTTTTCCTGTTAGTATCCCTCGTATTGTTTTCCTGTAGTACCTAATCCTGTTTTGACCATTCTGGATTTTCTTTGGTTTTCTTTGTTATACATTTTTTTAATAAAAAGCTAATTCATCACCAGACGATAGCCGATGGGTTCCATTACTGCTTTTCGGCCAATGGGTTGCGCCTCTTTTGCTCTCCACATGGACTGTATACATGCATTCAACCAAAGCCTACTTTAACGGAAACCAGACCGATTCCTACGCCAACATGTTGTCCCCTTGCCGCCATATGAATACTGAATCTGTTTATCGATATTAGATCTGCCCAAACATCTCTGAAACAGTGCTGTTGAGGTGCTCTTCCCACATCTCACTGTATTAGTTGTGTTCAACTGCACTTCCTGTACGTGCCGGACTACTGTGTGCGGAAGAAATCGCTTTGAGGCTCACCAGATCTGTTCAAGTACCAGAGTCAGAGCGTATAACCAGTGCCGTTTAGCCTGTGGATATTATTCCTGCTTCTTTGCTGCTGCAGTTTGGTTCATACTCTGGCTACTTTTAGTCTTGTGTGCCTTTTTAGTGTTTTGCAAATTGAATTATAATAAAAAAAAAAAAGAAGGTCCAAAGTAAAACTTTTGTTTCCTTCCATGACAAAGTCAGAACGTTGTTGAAAAACTGAGCCTTGCAAGATCAGGAACCGTCTCATCCTTTTTTCAGTTCCGTCTTGAGGGCTTCACCCTTTCTCTCCAGACGGTTACTGACCCGAATACATCCACCCACCTTTTACTCAAGCCTCCAGGAACAGTGTTTGCCAACATATACATGACAAAGGCAGCAAGTATGTCAGAGACTGCTAGCATTGGATAACTATACACTTTTAACATTCAAATTTTTAAGGTTATACTTCTTGAGGTTTATTTCTTTCATACCAGGTACTTTAACCTCCCAGCTTTGAATTTAAAATTTACATTCTCCTCATCTTTCATTATTATTTACATGTGCATTGCACTTTCTTCTAGAAAGTTTTTACAAGTTAATGCTGGTATTTCATTTAGTTTTAGGTCAGCTGAAAATGTTCAGATAAATATCAATAGCAGAATAAGCAGATAGCAGAAGAGTACATTTTCCTTTTCATTTCAGGATTTTATTATTTTCATTTGCTGTATGATATTCAACAATGAAGAAGATAATTCGTCACAATTCACAGACTTATTAAATAAGAGACAGGGCCTTGGTGGTTTTAGAAATGGAATATAAAATGAGAAACGTGTCAAACTGAAGATAATTATTTCAAACTGAAGATGAAAACGCTATACAGCCAAGACAAAGAAGTCTAGAAGAAGATACAGTGCCATATACACTATATAACTTTGTTTTCCAAAAGCTACTTGTGTTGTGCATTCACCTTCATGTGACTACAGACACAACATGGTGCAAACCCTAATCTTTCACACATCAGGACATAAAAAATGGCAGGATGCATTGCATGAGGACTGCTGAGGCTTTAAGGGGAAAAAAAGTAACACATCAAAACAAGTATATTTGTTGTATTACCTCACTAAAACACTTTATAGAAAGCACATTTTTCAAACAAGTAACATTTCTGTAAGATATAGATGAGTCTTGAATATCTTAACTGAATAAAGACAACTTTTGAGCACTTCATAATAGTAGAAAAAATGTTTCCCCAGCTAATCTCTATCTTGAAAATGTCTACATATAACATTTTATTCCAAGAGATATTACCAAACAAATTCTCATTTGCTTTTTTCTGTTTTGACCTTTTTCCAGTATAGTCTTGGTCCGACAGTTTCATACTTTTTTATCTACCTTTTTCATCTCCTCACTGATGTGATATTCATACAGATTAAACTATTACAATCTGAGACTCCATGTTTTTATGGCTGCATTAATCGCATCAAATTCTGCCTGACATATTCAATGTCTTCAGAAAGCCATAGGGTCCCCACGAGAATATACAATAAAGTTCAGTTGGATTCAACAAAGCTTGGCTGCACAGCCGTTTGGTCTGACTGTCCCGCTGGTGCATCAATGAGATTTCAGAGTTACAAAAGATAGTTTCAGACAGGATTGACATTCAACGAATGTCAACATCTTTGAGGAGCTCCACATTTTTTTAACTTTATCAGAGGTACACTCTCCAGTGTAGAAGACAGGACAGTATGGAGAGTTTGCAGAGCTGCCAACACTAATACTCAAACTTGCTCAGAGAGGAGCTGCTGGAGAGACTCTGAATAGCAGTGGCTAGATACTAAACTTATCCTGGAGATCCAGAGAATACCAATGTATGGAACGGCTCATAGAGTTTCAGTTGACAGTGAAGAGGGGATCACTCATGGATGGCACTGTTTTTAAGATTATTTATATATATATATGCGCGCGCAATGTTTGGGGGTTATTGGCTGGAAGCTAAAGAACAGACAGTTTTTCTGTTAACCCCTTTTTTTTTTAGTTCACAAGTGGATTTAAATACTGGATTATTTTTACATTAGACAACAGAAGTGCAATTGCTATGAAAACGTCACTTTCTGATGACTTGGTGGTACTGAAGTACAGTGCTTTAGACTTCAATGAAACAGCCGCTTCAGAGAACATAACACACTGAGATTTAGCAGCGGTGCTTACGACTACCAATCAAAGATGCCTGTATCCATTAGCTGGCTTGTCAAATGGTTTCTGTGGAAAAAAAAAAAATACATCCACTGTGGTGGCAATCAGGGCAAATAGGTTTGTTCAACCAAGTCGCAAGAAAAAATGTTGGCATTGTACGTTTCTTTAAATCACCGGACACAATAAATGTCGACGTTTCTGTAAAAATGTTTCATATCAGTGTCGTATCACACTTTCAGAAACGTGCAATACCATGTGATTACTGAGAAACGATAATGATATTTTGGCTTAAACAACCAAATTACTCGGTTAAAGTTAAATAAAAATAATAATCATGGTTTGTTAAAATAATAACGGGACTCCTAACAGCTTAACTAGCATGGAAAAACAACTGCCCTTAGACAAAATGCAGCACACTGTCAAGAGGTGAGATGAAGACGGTTTAGACGATTATAACAAGCAGACAAGAAAGACATACACATGTTATATCAAACTAGTAGAATTATTAAGACCTCATGGTAACATTTATTGCTCACTAATAATTTTATTTCCACTTGTTCCATATATTGAAGTAAATTTTGGAGATCCAAAACTCGGTGGAAAAATAAAACAATTTGGTTTTAGATAATATGAATTCACTTTCTGGGTGGATAGAAACTTGCAACCACACCCAAGTATTGCTACAAAATTTAAGGCAATATTGAACAAATGACCATGTTAGCCAAGTTGCATTGACATGATTGAGGTGTGAAAGATGTAAAGCATTCTAATATGACCGCTTCATCCATCTGTCAAACACAAAGGCTGGACTGAAATATTGATTTACTGTTTTTTTAATTTTTTATATGCATTTGGTCTGAGACTAAAGAGAAGGGTGAATTGGTAATACAATTAGATAATGAAAAAAAAAAAAGTTATCTAAACAAGATAAGATTTGTAGGGAAGCAACAGAATGTTGGAGGATGTTGTACAGATTGTAAAGCCCTCTGAGGCTCATTTGTGATATTGGGCCATATACATCACATTTAACTCTGCTTTTACTTGCCGTACATATCTGGCTACTGTGTTCACAATTCAAAGTACACTTCCCACATGCACTACAATTAACACTGATTATACCTACTTTCACCCTCATGCTGCAGTTAATTAAATAAATGTTGCTTTGCACAACCCTCTTGTCCTGACCCACAAGCTGTTTCCACTAAACACAGCACCAAACAGGAAAAGAAAAAAATTCTTATAACATTCGCTTTCTGTTATTTTGGCAATATTAGCCAGTATTCTTCCCCCTCTAAAAACTAAAGAGGAACCACTGACCCACTAAGGCAGAAGCACAATAGACAAGCTGGCAGGGAATGAATGGAAGTGTGCCAAAATATATACTACATGGCTGATGAGGAAGTGGGAACAGGTGTGCAGGTAGGCATGGGAGGTCAAGTGAGGGGGAAAGTTAGTACATGGCAGGGAAACAAAGCAATGTGAGATGAGGAGCTGGATTCCATGGTGACAATGTCTAAAAAAAAAAACAAGAAAAAAAACATACAGGTTTTTGTTTAGCAGCATGAAGTCGGAAAACACCACAAGTAATTTTGTGAAAATTGCCAATGAAATTTATTTTTAAGCTGATTTTATTGCCACTATAATTGCGACCAATATTATCGTGGAAATGTGTGGCACTCTTTGCATTTGACCTGTTTTGACCTCCAGAAAATACAACTAAATGGACATTTCCTCACAGGCAGGTGTTAGGTTAATGCAATAAACAAGTCAGGCCAGCAGGTGAGCAATGGAGACCAACTACGTTCTGTGTGTTATCCCAGCAGTTCACGTCTTTCTGTTTGAGCCGCTCCTCTTAATGATGTGGGTGTATGTTCAATCCCGTTCTCACTCCGAACTCGTCAAATACAGAAACTTTGTCAGTTCCCCTCGGACAGGAGTCACCCTCTGGTGTGTGTACATGACGCACATAGCTTTTAACTCACTCAAATGTAAACCCCCAAACGTCATGAGTAGACGCAGTAAAAAGTGCAACATAGTCCGCATAGGGTGGGAGGGAGTGGTGGCGGATGGGTCAAATAACCTGTTCGGACGATCCCCATGAGATAGCAGATCGACAATATTTGCTTCGGGTGACGAGTTTCATCCAACAGTTTTAATGTTTGAGTTCTCATAGGTCAACGCTCCCACATGAATAAATGAACCAGTGCTACATACAGTCTGTCATGAAGCTACCTCTCTTACATCTGAACCACCAGGCCAACTGTACACCAATACTCAAGGATTATTCAGAGCAACAATGCAAAGCAGTTCAATATTTCATTGTTTTGGATATACATAAACCACACCAAACCAAGGCAAATGTCCTTTTTCAAACAAGTCCAAACTAATGTTTGAGTCCAGATTTCAACAATAAAAAAAAACAACCAAAGGAATTCAGTTTGTCCAGTTCAATTCAGTTATTTCCCCACCAGTAAATGCTCTTCCCAACTAAGAATCAATAATCTATGTTTGGAGAGAATAAACTCAGTGCAGACAGGATATAAGTGCCTGGGCAAAGTGTCCCATTCTGTTGGGGTCCAGGGTTGTTTGGAGGCCTGTTGTTTGAAAGAGTTAATACAGCTCAGCGTGTTTTCCCCCTGCAGTCTGTGGACTGTTCACGAGGACAGGGATAGACCATGGGCGTGACTAAAAAACGTTAGACGAACTCTGCCTCTTTTATAGTAGTACGATACGCCGCCATCTTGTTCTTAATGTCACCATTTAAAGAAGGATGGGCGTAATACCCAGGAGGACACCAAAATCCTTTTTTTCTTTTTTTTTTTATACATCTATCACTAGTCACATGACTAATTAATCAGTTGCTAGTCCCCCAACTTAGTCACATGACTTGATCGTTTGTCACTCGGTGGTCAAGTGACTCGTTGGTCATACTTGATAGTCATTGGCTAGTCACGTTTCACTTCAGTTTAGATTAAAGTTGTAAATTAATTTTGGCTAAATTACTTTACATCCACCGGGAGATTTTTTTATTTGTCCTCCCAAAGATAAACTGGGTCAGTGTTGAAAGAATGCAGCAGCTAGCACAGTGTTGTGTTCCTAGTTGTAATGACAAAGCTTTCTGAATTAGTTATAATTAATGCTAAGGACAGGCTTAGTCTTCATTATAATGTTGGGTATTTTAGTATTTACAGCCATTCATCATAATTGAAATAATTACACTGAGGGGCATAATATACATACAATATTGTTACATTATCCAGACTTTATATATGCAACATCGATAAACAAAAGTTAAGAATTATAATTTAAAGTTGAAAATAAAGTGAGTAAGGAACAAATCATTATTGGACCATTGCCAATCGCTCCTGTTTTTTTTTTTTTTTTGCTGAATTCATTACTTTGTCTCCCAGGAAACGTCAGGTTATTTAATATTCCAGGTTTCGGCTTGATAAAAGAAGCGTGAAAATCAGAGAGCCAAAGATCAGTTAACACCAGAGCCCTTCAAGAGCTTCTCACTGAGCTCTCGGAAGCAAAGGAGTTGTTGAAATCTTCTCTGCTATTAAATCAAAAGCTCTTTGACGCCGACAACCACCAGAGAGCTGTATCTGTAGTGGAGTGGTTTGTCGCAGCTGTGAATGCAAATTATAACCATGAGATTAAGCTGTGGGGCTTCTCTAAATTACAGCAGCTGAGGTGTCAGTACCCAGACCTGAACCATTTCATTTGTCAAATCTGTAATAGCTCCTTCTTTTCGGATGACTACAGGAAGAGATAAGCTCCAGTAGAGCAACAGATAGATAATTAAAGAGTGTAGTGTGTGACATAAAGTGGGATGGGAAATGGGTGTGCATTAATATGAGCTATAAACCAGAGCTCCTTTTGCAAGACATTAAGAGACATATAAGGGACAGAACACCTTTGGCAAAGATGGAGGACAGAGGTTGTGAGTATGTCGTTAATCCGAGAAAAAGTTCCCGTACTGATGATCTTAGACAGAGCCGACTGCGTAAAGCCAGACTTTTCCAGCCAAAATTCCCTTACCTTTGTGAAATCTTTCCCTAAACCTGCTAGATGCAACACATTCTCACAGCAATGTGTCAAATAATGCATAACTTGGTCAGTGTCAATAAGCTTCAAACTGTGACGCTCTACGTACCGCGTTGCGGTACGCTCGTAGCATGCGTAGTGTCTTTTCAAAATAAACTTCCTTCTTCACAGGTTTAGGCATCAAAACATCACGGTTGACGATAACTTGACTAACTACTCGCGTAACTAGTGAATAACGAACGAGTCTCGTGACCATCGACTGTATATAAGAAGTGGAGGTAGTTGTCGTGAAGTCAACTATTGTTTTGTAGACTGCCATTTTAAAGCCTTGAGTTTGGAGTTTTTGCCATCGCCATCTTGGGTTTACGCCCCTCGCCATCTTGACTTTTTGCTACCAGTGAATGGAAGAGACCATATTTAGACGGTGGAGGAGTGACGTAGCGATGCCTTTTACAGCTCTGGTAGCTGTCAATCACCTTGTAGCCCCGCCCTAAAGCATACCCTGCTTTATGTTCTATTTGACTTTAAATGGCACCATAATTTACTAAATGAACATCATGCTGTATTGAAGAAGACTTGAAACTAGCGATTGAGAACATAAACTCATGTTTACAATATTTACTGAGGTAATAAATCCAGTGAGAAGTGGGGTCATTTTCTCAGACTTCTATACTATCTGACTTCTTTTTGCAACCAGAGGAGTCAACCCCTGCTGGCCAGTAGAGAGAAGGCAAGTAGAAGACACTTCCACATTGGCTTCTCTCTGCAGAATCGGAGGTTGCAGCCTGCAAGTGAGCCACGCGACTAGCGACATGTAACAAAAAATATCAACTTTTAGCCTTCATGCTTGTGGTTGTGCAACAGACACGTACAGCACTCTCCTGGATGAAAGTTATCCTCACGTCATTCGTAGGGTATGCAAGAACATATATGTACGTTTGTGATTTCTGTGTGCTTGAGGTTCAGTCAGATCACACTTTCTCATTCCTCCGTGAGCAATGAAAGACACACACTCGGCATTCAGTTCAAAATCCCCCTCAGCGAGCCCACAGCGGGACACATATTGATTCTGACACACAAACACACATGCACACTTAAGTGTTGGTAATACAGAGATAGAGGGAGTGTGCGAAACGTATGAAAGGAGGGAGAGAGAATGGCAGACACGGAAGAGCAGCCGGAGAATTGAGCAGAAAGAAAACAGGTTTAGAAGAGGTTTTCTGTGACAGACACTTGAGGGAATAACCCATCTGCTGAATTTTTCAAAAGTTGAAGTCGCCTCAACTTTATTGAAAGAAACTTTCCAGTGTACTTCATGGTTAAGTCGGTTGTTGTTTTATTGTATTGGATGAGGTGTTGATGAAGTGAAAAAACAACAACTCTATAGACAGGATTAGCTTTAAAATGAGGAGACACTATTTGAAAAGAAAATCTCCTTTTTTAGGTTTTCCATTAGATCTGTGTGTGCAAAGCTTCTGTAAGCTTCATACAAACTTTTTGGACGACAGCGTCTGACTTGACGCGCATACGTTAATTCACAACAATGTAATGGTACGTGTTGGCAGTCACACCTACAGCACAAATACGGTTTCTTTTTCTCTGCTTCTTGTCAGGCTCACTTCTCACTACGCCGCAAGCTGTCTTCAGACAGAAACACTGAATAATTCCCTTTTCACCTCTATTTGGCCTTGACAGGCAGTGACTGAGACCCTGCAGCTGAACACCGCTGAGTCTGTGCCCCTGTAGTACAGAACATGTCACCCTTCCTGTTGGTCATTCAGCTCGCCACTGTTTGTCAAGCCCTCTGTGTTAACCCTAACACTAGCTTGCCACACTTGTTTTTAGCTTGTTGGTTTGCTGCAGACTAAATGCTCTGGATGTGAGTAGCGTCTAAGATACGCAATATAGGTGTATAATGGGGGCATAAGAAATTCATATTTAGTATATGTGGTGCATGTGTATGTTTTTTTTTTCTATTCACGCATTAAAGTAAGAAGGATGGAGGAGTTTGAGGGTCATCATGTAAAGAAAAAAAGAATAGGTTTCAATGCAGACTTTAATGATGATAAATGTGATAGATATGGCTGTCACCAGACTGTAGCGCTGCAGAGGGACATACTATACGCCTGCTTTAAAACTCCACACATGCAGTGAATGGCACAGCAATTACATTTTTTACAGTATGCCTTTACCAAAATGCACATGCGAACACCCGCCTAACCAATCACACTGAGAAACTCCACCCGGAGCCCGAGACATGCCTGGTCACACACATATCACTAATCACAAACCTGAGAAAAACACCACCTTTTCAGGTCATCATGCGGTTTGTTTCAGAGGACATGACAAAAAGTAACATGAAAGTTCACAGGGACTCATGAATGTCATTATTTGATGGCATTATTAAATGAATATATTGTGCTTTAATGGATCAAATACTATACAGGAAAACTACAAGGTGCCTCATACATGTCTGGTAGGACTGCAACCTTATCAATAGAAGCCTTCACACCTGTATGAAGGACAAGGAAATGCTGTGAGGAACACGCTGACACCCTGCACTTAAGATGGATGTGCAGACAGCTCGCCCGAGCGAGAGATGTGAGAATAACACAGAGAGAAGCCCTCTACAATGTGGCTGTGGGGGGAAAAAATAGGCTCTGCAACAACACCTTCCAATTTTATGGATTTTGCTGCCATGTGCCTCCACCTCTCCAAAAAACCTCTGGAGGATTTGCCTCACACTGCTAGGGAAGAGGCCCAGAAGCTCACCCAGGTGCTTTTCATCACCCCTCCCTGCCTGCTGGAGCCCCTGCGTCTCCCACCAGAGCTCTGCACATAGTCCCGAATGCTGCTGCTCTCCCCAGGTATTCCCACTCCACTTCTCTACTCACTGCACTGGCCCCTTGATGTAGTTGACATCCAGGTCAAAGCTCTGTTGCTAGTCTACAGGGCAGTGATCCTTTTCCTAAGAGCTTTACACACCAGGGGCGTGATGAATAAAGGACACGAAAGATATGTTATACGTATAGGATTTTTATTGTGAAAGGCAAGAATGGAAGGAGTGGATCTGATCCGTTGTGCTTTTGTTGAGATTGAAAGGAGTAATAAAGTTTTCTGTCTTGGTTCGGACTGGAGATCCTCTGTGTTGCTTATTTAGAAATCTATTTGGATAATGTGTCTTTCAAATCAATGTAATTTCTTATCAAATGTGTAGGACTGAGAGTGTGATGTTGTGTGATGGCTCTGGTTTCAGCGTCCCCATAAAACTATACTGAATTGATAATTAAGTTTCATGAGAAACATATTTTCTGTGGATTACGTTAGTTTTTGACGTATTACAAATTTAAGTTCCTTGTATCAAAGTATTAAAGTCTGCGTAAGGTGAAGAATGGGTCAAAATATCTGGGAGACAATGGTTGCCATAAGACTGCGATTGCTGCTACATGCATTTTTTGCAGGATTAGAAATACTCGGGTAGCTCAAATCAAGCAATCTGATTGGTTTGTACAGGCAACCAGCACAGGAGGGCCTATTTTATGATTTATACTTTATTTATTATAAATAAAAAACATAAAGATTTGGAATATTGACATAGTAGATGACGGTTTTATGTTTGGCCCAATGTTTTATATGTTTGGCCCAATGCGAAGGATGGTCAAGGAGTCATAATAAATATCTATCTATCTATCTATCTATATATATTTATTATTTATTATATATATATATCTATCTATCTCATCAGCCATTAAGATTCACTCGACTGATAGCTGACATTTTACAGGTTGCTTTCTTCTTTTTTCCATAACTGTTATTGGTTAAGAAAATTGTAAATATTTCTGATAGAATATGAGCCATTTTTATACCTTTGTAATTTATCTAGGTCAACTATATGTACATATATTTTAAATAATAAAATCTTTTTTTATTTTTTTTGTTGCACAAAATAAGCACCACTTTTACCTTAGCTGCTGGGTGGCTGGTATTATACAGAGAGTGGGTATTCTACAGCAGAGGGCATGGCGACTCTCCCGGCACAGCGCGATGCCACCGGGGAGCTTGTAGAGAACACACATCCTGTCGAAGTGTCCTACCCTGAAGCAGGTGTTGTCCTCCATGGAAGCACAAGACATCCACACCTGCAGAGAGAGAGAGAGAGAAAGAGATGCAGTGAAACACCGACAATGTATCATGTTGGTTCCCACAGTTTGTATGTGCCAGCTGCTGACAAGGTGTAAAACGCAGGAAAACTGGAAAACTGTGGGACACAGGGGGCGAGAAAACATATGAGATGGAAAATACAGATACAGAAAAAAGAAATGGGAGGACGAGGAGGAGATAATACAACCGATGTGGAGGCCGGGCCACTTGATAAAAGGAAAGACTGGCAGAGGAGTCTTGGGAAGGATAGAATATGAAGAGTAGCTTAGACAGAGATGGAGTGAAAGTTCAAACAACTTTGAAAGGAGGACGTGCAGTTGTAGTGAGGAGTGAAAGCAGCTGCAGAGTTAGAGGTGTAACACTATGGGGCGCAAAAACACTGAGCAACGCAATATTTTTCATGGAACATACATACTCACACCCTCGTGCTATGACGGAGGTTAACCTCAACATACTTAATGTTTGGGAGTTAAAATCGTGTCACATGTTCTTCCGCAGGACCCTGAACCAAGTGGAAAATCCTCAACATTCATCCCTGTCCACCCACTGGTGGAGGAGGACACCCAATCAGAAGGCTGTGTCGTAAAAAAAACATTACATATGTAAAATGGAAGGAAATTAAAAAATACGCCTCGGGCTGCGGCAAGCTCAGTTAAAAGGTTCGCTGTTCTACGGCTTGTGTACACAGAACGCTTCTAATTTAATCAATGCATCTGTCGGATGTGTGTGTGATGGACGACAGAAAAAACGCAAACTAAAACACTTTCGTAGAAAAAGCCTTTTGCGAACATGCAGACGTCTAATGCTGAAAACACACTGCAAGACGTAAGCCAGTGTGGTCCCGCTTTGTTCAAGAGGGTGTGATTTGATTGCTGCAAACAGCAATGCCCACAAAGGTTTTTATGAAGTGTGAATGCTTCGATTTGCAGTGTGCAATGTGTCTGTTTCAGCTATAAATGTTTGCAGACCTTGTGAGTGTGATGCCACTTCACCAGTTAATGCCCCTGCTCATCTGCACCGGACCAAATGGCGCAACAAACTGCTAAACTAGTGGTGTACCCAACTGAGATTAAATGTCAAATAGAGTTTCAAAGCCTGACATGATCAACATCAAACCTGATACATCCTCAAGTCGTCTGCAGTCCACATTTGGACTTTTTTGTTTTTGACAATTACCCCATTTTACTGACCGCTCCATCCCCACGATGGACCAGACACCCACAAGCAACCATCATTGTTCTTTGAGTTTCTGATTCGATCATTCTCAGCTTCTGACGGACCAACTGATGAACACCCAAAGAAGCCCAATGCTAGGAACAATAAATAAATAAATCACTTCTAATGTTTAATAGTACTTTGCGCTGCAAGAAAGTCAAAAAGTCAAACTTGCAGAAGAGGGCTGTGAAGTTGCCATTTTTTAAGCAGCAGTGATATTTCTGCCGATCCACAGAAGACCATTTGTGCAGTTCTTTGCTTCGCCTCCTCCCGAAGTTTTTTTTTACAGCAATCAGAGAAGGAATGACTAATGAACACAAAAGGAAAGACAAAGAGGCTTTTAACAAAAGAGGATTGGAACAAAATGGTGGGTGTAGGGGGGTGGGGCAGAGAACTGAAAAGACAGACTAAGACATGAAGCATACGGAGAGAGTGATAACGGAACGGAGAGGGAGAGGTACTCGCTCCAACTCCATTTGGCTGAGCAGTGTCCCTTGATATGTAAATGTGCTACTGCGGTATGAATGTTTGATGGCTGCTGAGGCTCGACGTGCAGCGAGGGCCAACAAAGCATGAAATATACATGACAATTTGAGGCATTGTGTTGGCAAAGAAAGGTGTGAGGCACGCACGCACATTCACACAGTGTTCTGAACTCTCTCGCTCTGTCACTCTCTCTCTCACACACACACACACACACACACACACACACACACACACAGACACACACTCTGTGAAAACTGTGAAGGACAACAGTTCTGCCTTGTGTAAGCCGAAGAATTTGAGCGTGAGGGAAAAAGAAGAGGGGCGACTGTGCTTATTTACGCATACGTTCAGATGTCGGAGAGAGAGAAGGTGTGACGTTTCCTCAACTAGCAGCAATAATCATGATTTGTAGATCTCTCTGTGGGTGCAGTATTTCAGAGACACCTTGCCACAGATATATCCACTTTAACGACACACCGAGGCAGTGCACATCACTGCGCCTGGGGAACGACCAATGGAACTCTGAGCCTTGAATCAGCAACTTGAAATACGCCACAAAAACCTTAAGGATATCAGAAGGGAGGGGTGTGCGTGCCAGACAAAAAGCAATGGTTCTGCAGGCCTATCAGTGTGATTGTCCTATGACGACCAGATGTCTGGGATTGTCCCTCATTCAAGCCGGGTGTGCCCTCCCGACGCTAAAATGTCCCGTTTTTCACCGCAATTAAAACAATGACGATAATATGTACTATTTATTACTTCTTTTCGGTGAGTCCCACACGTTATTACATAACCCGATACAAAAACCTAATACGTGTCTGAATTCAACACCGATTTTTCTGTATGTGTGTCAATCAATCAATGTGTCCTTGTCAAGGCTGTTGCTGTGACGCTTGCGGTCCTTTCTCACAAAACCTGGCAGTACGCTAATGGTTAGCTGTCACTCCAGAGAGACGGTCAGTATTTTCTAAAGTGCTCCAAGAGGCTTAGGCCCCGACGACACCAAGAAACTCCAATGGTACGGCGGAGTAGCACGTCTCTGTCAATGTCACTCTTGGCCCAGGCGGCCAAGTCAAAACATGCAAGAGGCAAGCTTTGCTACTTTGCCACTACTAGCTTCCTGTTTTGATGCCAGTAGATGTTGTAGGGCTAGCTAGCTAGTCATTGGGCTGTTAGAGAGCTACAGAGTATGTGAGAGGGAATTTGTATCATGTGCTCATATAGTTTCATGTAGGCTACAGTGATGGAGGGATAGCGTGAAGGACTGAGCAAGCACATTAGTCATTTTCTGTTAATCACATGGTCCGTTGCGCAGGACGCACCACGCTGTTTCGCCTGACCCGCTTTGCCAAGGCGTTTTTGAACAACGTGTGATCAGTGATCACTTACTCATACAAGATGTGGGGAGGAGAGGACCTTAGATTGGAGTTGAGTTTCCTCAAAACCAGTTTGGCATTCATTTAATCTGAACAGTAATATCTGGTAATTAAATCTGACCATGCTAGTCACAGAGAAGAGAAAGACCACATAAAGAGCAGCCATTTTAACTTGTCCAAGCAGGAGAAGCACAGGTGTATGTAATAACATTAGGCCATGTCAGTGACTGAGCATGCACAATGCCCGAGCTCTGGAACTGGCGCAGCTAAATGGAATGCAGCCATCTCTGCTTTTCCTGCTTTGACAAGTTAAAATGTCTGCCGTGGACAGGGCCAATTACACGACCCCATGAATCCACCCGAAGTAAGTGCCTTTTGCAATAAAGCAGCGTCTTTAAGCCCTAAGTGCTTCTTGATGCACTGGTCACCTGAAAGCTCTGCTGTAATTATGTCACTCACTATTGCTGCTGTTGTTCATATTTCCTAACCGGCACCCGGTATAAGCTCTAAGCTATAGTTTACAAAGTAGAAGTTCTCATAAAAAATTGTCATAAAAGTAAAGTCATAAATAATTTTAAGTAAATGCAGAAGTGGAGGCAGCTCTATTAATTGTCAATTTACAGGCAGTAGTCTCCTTAAATACTGTAATAATGTCTGTCTTTTATTGTATGATTATACTCATTTAGCCACTCTTTACGGTTACGTGGATTTTCCCCAATTTTTGCTTTTACTTGGGTAGAAGCACACCAGTACCAGCATGTCTACTTTAAGAGGATGACGAACACTCTGCTCTCATGCACTTTCTTGTCTCCCTCTGCACAACAAAACAACCCCTCCTCCCCACAGCAACACCGTTTCCTCCACCTCCTTCTCCAGGTACTGCATGTCAAACTCCATCCTTCATCCTCTCTTCTAGGTATGATGCCAAACCCTCCATCTTCCCATTGGCATGCCAAACATTTCACACCCTTCATCCTCTCCACAACACCGTTTTGAGCTCTCTAACTGCAGGGACCGGCTATTGGTAGAATCTGAAGTTTTTAGCACCGTGCCACGGGATTTCTCTGAAAGCCCTTAAATCCTCTTGTCTTGAGAATATAACCTCAACCCGCGTGGTTGCGGCATTACAGGGTGTGTTGCTGCACTGCATCACACACTTAGTCACTTTCTGTTTTTGTTGGTTTGGTTGCTTAAACTCTGTAGTCTCGGAAGTTTAGTCTGTGAAGTTTTTAGGTCAATTTGGTCTTTGCTTCCAACGTCTTTTTCATTTTTATTATTGGTAATTTTTAACAATTCCAGTAACTTTTCTCTGACTAAACCAAACTAGCAAAAGTTTGCACATGTATAAAGCAGTATATTCCAAAAGAATAGGGGAATAAAGGGAATTTGTAAACGTACGATATGTCAACAACATAAAAAAAAGACAGAAGTAGAAAGCAATTCATCTGATAGAGGTCACTCAACATTTACTTCAGACGTTAGAGTTGTCTGAACTAACCTTCAAAATAATCTTTGCCGTGACTTTTGTTTCTGTAGCATCTTCTGATGTAAAATGTATCTTTATCTTCTCTTTTTTCAGTTATTCTCTGACCATTTTCATAAATTTCTCAAGCTGAATCTTAATTGCTGATGTCTGTAGCCCTCAGCCGGACTATATTTAAAAAGTCTGAAGAGTTGTTTGAAATTATTTATTGTCAAATACACAACAATTACAGAAGCAGTCAATGGCTATTCCTTGGGCATCAAGCTTAGCGTTGGTCATGGGTTTACTTTTCAGAGTACTGGGCTGGACTGCAAGGAACTGAACTCATCTCAACAGGATTTATTTTAAGTTGCGTTCTTTATTTGCAATCACAATCTGATTTCATGCAGCGCAAACAGTTTTCCACTCCGCAGCATAGCCCAGTAAGGTTGGTTACCTTGCTGCAAATTCAGTTTGACAATAAAAGCAACCCCATGTTCCCCCAACAAAACATTGTTCAACGTTAAGCGGCGGCAGTAGGGTGCTTGGTTTGCAACAGCAGTAACCTAATTAAGCTCTGAATAAAGTGGGGTTGATATTAATGTGATAGAAGTAGAAACTGTAACATTGGATTGCATGCATGTAGAATGTTCTGTGAATCCACGATGAAGACTATTTGAATCCATCAAGGTGATAGAAGACTTTTCTACTAAGAATGAGAATTCACTGAGACTGTCTCATTGAATGTCTATTGCTGAAACCAAACCGTTGATCGAGAGTATTAAAAAAAGTAATAATACATTTATCTGGCCTCATTTGACGAATTGAAAATCATTCAGGCTATAGAATGAGGGGGAAATGAGAATTTTCATATTTCTGCTTTTCAGAATATTCCTAAAATTAAGGTAGGACATGATACGAAACATAATGACTCAGTCCTAAACTTGTATTAGCACTTCAAGGTTGACCTTGGTGGGATGGGTCAACCTCATGTCATCTGATAACTCTAGCATTTATGAGACGCACCGGGCTTTTAATGCAAATCAACGCCATTATTAGACGCTTAGAGAAAATGCTCTGGGAGTATGATGGCGTAATGTAAAGACCAAAAGGGCGGGAGGGGAGGTGCGTGGTTTGAAATGTTTGTTTTTTTCTGTACTTATGTGATGTTGTTTACATTTTAAGTAGTTTATGTAGTTATTTTAAGCTCAACCATGATGTTTTTTTTCCGAAACCTAACAAAGTAGCTTTATTGCCTAAGCGAGTTAACCTTGTGTTTACTGTGACCGTGGGCAACCAAGCGCACTCAAAAGTGAAGCCAAGGGCTCTGACAAAGCTTCAGTGTGACGAGAATCTAGATTATTATCTTTTCCTGATGCATTTTTTATATAAAAAAACTGCTCAAGTGTGACTTCAGTGGTGTTCACATGTTTGGTTTGTGTGTTTGGGGGAGGGAGAGAGAGGGAGAGAGACTTGCTGCTTCCCTGGGCTTTTATTCCCTGTGCTCGAGTCTGAAGGTGCTCTGAACGGCCAAGAACCAATTAACCCATCTGCACCACTGTGGGCTCTGACTGGTGACAAGCTCTGCGGTGCCAAACTACATAATGGTCCTCAGCTCACGGTGCAGTGGGAGCTCGTCCCTGTGGCGGAGCGGGAACAAACGGAGCAGCTCAGGAGGCAGAGGACAGTCTCAGGCTCTGCTGCTGAGCGACGACAATGTGACAACAGGTGATGATTGTGCGAGTCCCACTTGTCCTTGCATGCTGGTTGAATTGATTTTGCACTTTGGCTCACCACAATGAAAGACTGTAGCTGGCAAAAAGGGGTAAAATACAGAAACTTTCTTGAACACGTCATGCAACAGAAATCGGAATTAAATCAGAACTGAAACAGAATGCAAATAATTCTGATGCTTGTTTTTGTAAATGACTGAGGGACTGATCTGCATCATTGTCAACGGCACTTTTCAGCTCCATTTTGTCCTTCCTTCCTTTTAGTGGAAGCTGTCCTCACCTCTAGAGGTAAACTGAACAAACCGTGTTCTCTATCAGCCACAATCACAACGTTTTGATGGGTAGGAACATAAAATACAGATTGTCAGTTTAGATACAAGTAATTCTTCAGACTAAGAGGCCTAGGCAACATTTTCTAATTTGCACAACAACAGGAAGTACAACCGAGGCTGATGGGAATGCCATTAGTTCTGTGGTTATTAATTCATGATGCAAAGTATTGGACATATTGAAATGTTGACTTGACGACGGCACTTGATGAAAAAGGATCACTGAAGTGATAACAATTTATTCTAAGATAAACCTTTATTAATTAATAAAAGTGGGGACATTTGATAGAGAGAGCTGCTGCAACAGGCTGCTTTCCATTATAGATAATCTGAATGAATGACTGTCTGTTCCAAATTTCATGGCCATCCATTGTAGATGCAGAGTTGACAGTCTCTTTTCAAATATCATATATACTTACTTAACTCATCCATCAATGATAGACCAATCAATAGATGCATGGAAGGATAAATAGACTTGTATAGATACCTATCCATCCATGATATAGATGGAAAGACAGATAAATTCACAAATAGTATCCACCTACAGTAAAAAGATAAAATTGTATTGAATTTAGGATGAGTTGAAACATATCTCTTCCCTTACTATCGACACAATTGTATAAGAACAGTAGCTCCTAGAAGGGAACTTCAGTTGTTCAACTGTAGCAAAGATGTGCATGTTGCTTGAATAAAAATCATGATTAATCGAACTCAAATATATATTTTATCTATTATTTGGCCAAAACCAAAATTTGTCATGTCCCAATCTCCCCTTTGGACATTACTTATTTTTTCAGTTAGTCCAGTAAAGATAATGTGATGAATGTGCCACTTGCAGCTTGTTAGTATCATTTTAGAGGACAGATGCAGGAGTGTCATTTTTTAAATAGCTTGTGAAAGGGGCTGGAGGGCCCAACCCGTATGTTGTCATCCAGAACTTTTTGCATACCACACTTTTTGTTTGAGCTGGCTGTACTTAAGAATTACCACAGTTTTGTTTTTAATCCATTTGAAGTATGGCACTCTTTTAAAGGTGAACAAATATCCAACATGGAGTGCTTAGGTAAACCTGTTAAACTCTGAAAAACATTTTGAGCTCAGAGCAGCACATCCTTTCAGCCGAGAGAGAGGAGATAAAAGCTGAAGCAGAAAACTATGCAGAATCCCTTTATAGAAAAGCCTCCTGTGCACAGAAGGCTCTCTAAACAGAAGGAAGTCCAGCAAGGAAAACTTAACTTGTCAATTACGAAGAAAAGAGAGGTTGCAAACCTGTTACGGTACTTTTTGGTTTGGTGGAATGTTATCTGCATTAATAAAAGAAAAAAAGACAAAAGCAACCTTCAAACCTTTAAAATAAAAAAAATAAAAAGTATCTGTCTTATCGGGTAACAAAATGGTATTAAAGAGCACCTCACCTTTTCCACTTGCAAAACACAATCGTCTAATCAGAACTTAAGGGGTCATGTCTAGAATTTTTTATTTTTTTTTCCTGAGGCCAGTGTATTTTTTTTATTCTTTGCAATGAGAGACTTGTGTATTCATGCTTTATGCTACAAACGCCAGCAGCGTTGACCAGGCATCCAATCTGCACTGAGCGCTGCACGCTTGGTCCCCTTAGGGGTTGAAAATGTTTCAACTGTGGGTAAAATGTGGCACTCGTCACTGTCACTTTTTACCCAGCCGTCCAATCACAGTGGTGGAGGGGCAGGACAAATAGCCCACCGCATGTTGTGGTCTTACTGTGTGTGAAATTGTTTTTCACGGTTGTCCTCACGTCTGGAGCATTGGACCAAACGGTTTCCCCCATGTAGGATAATAAAGTTGATCTGAATCCGAGCCAAACGATGGCACTTGCTAAGATGTTTCCTCACCCACAAAATCTCATGAGTCCACATACTTGGAATTGGAAACCGTGTATTTGTAGCTCCCAGTGGGTGTGTACAAGCTTTTGGCTATCGGCACGGAATGGACATTTTGTAAATGAAGTTGATACGTTGTCAGTTCAGCTTTGACACTTATTATTTCTTATCGTATCTGATATCTCTTTTGCACACGGAACCATGTTAATGGACTGCGCTATTTGTATGAGCAATCTCTTATGAAAAGCTCCTATGGATTCATTCTCTAAAGTGTGCAAAATCAATGGCAGCCAAGCACCTTTGCTTGTTCACAGCACAGCGGGGAGAAATCCATTATCTCCATCAAGAGAAATCCACATGTTGTAGGTCACACCACACCTCCTCATATGGCAGCAATACAAAGCGCGACAGGTCTCTTTGTTATAAACCGCTACAAAAGCGACGGACAGCCTAAATAAAAGGGAGCTGAACCACGGTGATTAGTGCTCTGGAAGGCCTTGAAAGAGATACAGGAATAGTGCAGCAGAGGGAAAGTCATCATTACTTCTTTTGGAGGAGAATGTCATGGAGTACCGAGCAGGAAATCGTCTGGGCGAGGTGGACTGGAATAGGAGAGGAGGAAAATGATGAAACTGAGAATCATATTTGGGGGAACCAAAAAAAAAATAGGCTGAACAATACAATGATTTATACAGGAGAGAGAAAATGAATGCCAGGAGGACAGACAATTGATAAATGGGCCGAGTGTACAGAATAATGTCATTCTAATGACCACAGGGATTATCAACCTTACCTCGTCTTTTCCCCATTTATACAGACTTAAAGTGCCAGACTATAAACATCAAGTGTCTTTTTAAAACAGCTGATCAACACACATTTTCTGTGAGCTCAAAAATACAAAAGAACTTTAGTTTACAATATTCCCTCTGTTTTGTGTGGCAACAGGGAATTAACAGAAAAACATACAGTAATTAATATCTAGGAGAATCATACAATTGCTCAAGTGTGTGCGTGCATCCGTGAGTGATAACCTGACTGACTGTGACCCTCTGTCTGTCCAGGTCTAATCTGCATAATATTTTGGGTGCTCAGTTATTGGCTGCATGCTGAAGCACCTGAAGTGGTTGATGTGACTCGCACTTCACTTTTGACAAAACACCTTTTATTGCCCGTTTTATAATGCCATTGACTGCGTGCTGACTCCTCACTCGCTACTCTTAACCGACCTCGGTTGGTGGGAGCCGCTAGTGATCACACAGCTGAGTGCATCGCTGACCCACAGCTGCTGCTCTGCGGCTAGAGACGCAGTGGGGGGAAACCAAAGACTGTATGTCCACGGGGAAAAATGTTTGCCCCATTTAATGTTTTGGACGAAGCTAGCCCGCTAATCCACCGTTCAGTCGCTTCTCTGCGACCAGAGACGGTTACTCCGCGCCTTTTTAGTGGGCATCAACCTCACGTTTACACGTATGTTGTCGAAAGAATCGACTTGAAGGGGTTACGCTTGTGAGACGGAGCTGAAACTGACATCACAACCATTCACCCGTACGCCACGCCTCATTCACTACCAGGTTTTTGGTTATTTTAGAAGAGCAATAATGGATGCCAAGGTGTCCTGAAATTCTCACCTCCTCGTCATCCTTGATTTTCCAAAATATTTCCAAAATTAGGAAATATGTTCAGTAATACTGTATGAGGGTTTTCTGATTTTCCACCTCTTCGGTTAAGGTTTAGTCAGGGTTAAGTAACTCAAACTTCTTGGTTAGGATCCAAGAACATTCGCCTGGGAAACCAAGGTTGACTGTTGGTAGAATTTTCCTCTTAAACATTTACTATTCCTCAAGCATACATAAAGGAAAACTATGGTTTATAACAACTTGAGTTATATTTTCATAGCTTTGTATCAGTTTTTATTACACTGTGCTTAACCAAAGTCATTGCCAATGTTATAGAGTGCAGTGACCTAGCAAAAAAAGAGGTCTAACTCGGAATGAAACACGAGTTGTAAACATACCGAGAGCGTCTGGTGATTATTCAAACACTTTATTTGGGAGTTAAATATAAAGTGAGCGCACGTTATGATGTTAATGGTCCCTCACTGCACATGGAAACTGCGTGTGCCCAAATACGGCAAGTATGATAGGTCAAAAGTGATAAATGTCTCTTTTTGTGTGATTTTGTTGCATTCCGAGATCTCTGCGATTTTTCTTTTGTGAGTACCGAAGTAAGGTGGAGAGTGCAGTGTCATTATAACCAATATAACTAGGCCAAGCACCTGTAGGAAAGAACACCCTGTCATGTAATATCTCTGACATTTTGTTCTCTTAAAAAAGCACCTCACAGACCCGAACTCCTGGGATGTAAGATTCAAATGTTTAAAAATCAAATGTGAACATTATTTTGTCTCACTCCAAGAGTACAGACTTTTAGTTCAAAACACAAAGGAATAATAATTCATCAGCACACAAGAGCCTTGTCTCTTAGTGGTGTTAAGCCCTAATGTTGCAAGCTTCTCTACTTTCTTCATCAATTACTTCTAATTTGTTCATATTTGAGCCTTTTGCATGTTGCTGTTTTCATGCTGGTCACCATATTTTAATAAAGAGGACACAAGGTCCACCCATGTGCACACACAACATCCTTTCAGCCCGTGTTGTAGTAAATAGCGGCCTTGAACACAATATTTCTCTGTCCATTTTATTTTTCACTCCATTCATCCTTTGACTCCATCCGCTCTTAGCCTCCACTCCCCTCTGTCCCCTTTTCATCTCTGAATGCACCAAGCAATAAAGTCCAGACAGAGTAATTACAGCTTGCCGACAAAAAACACAGACCCATCCGACAGAGTGCAACTTCATATGCTTTTAAGCTGCTTATTTTCACCCCGCAGCAAATTAGACACTTTGTGCTAAATCGACCAGCCTCTCCCTCGCATGCTTCCTGTCAGGGTTTAATTGTGTAAACAAAAACCCACAAGGTCTGACACCTTCCTCTTCGCCTCTCTACTTGAACAATATCTGATGAACAAGTCCTTCCCTGTGTCCTGCTGATTCTGACAGCCTCTTTTCATTATGATTGTGAAATTACTCATGTTTGTGTAATTTTAATAATTAGCATTTTTTAATTACGAGCCACGTGGTGTTTGGAGGACGGTTAGCTCATTATTCTCCTTTTATAACAAAAGGGATGTTTTTAATGCAACAAATAAGTTTCCCATTTTATATTTCAACCGTCAAGGTGTGTTTTGGGTTTTCCACTTGAACAATTATTCCTGTCTGTAGAAATAAAATAAAGAAACACAAACACCGCTACCCAAAAATGTGAAAGTAGTCTACAAAAAAGAAGACGGCTTCCTCCCACAGTCCAAAGCCATGCAGCTTAGGGTTAATTGGAGCCTTAACATTTCCTGTAGATGTGAATGAATGGTTGTCTGTCTTTGTCTCTGTCTCTAAAAAGTGTGCCCTGCGATAAACTGGCCACCTGTCCAGGGTGAACCCTGCCTTCCCCCAATGTCAGCTGGGATCGGCTCCAGCGCCCCCGCAACCCTAAATAGGATTAGCGGTTTGGATGATGGAATGGAATCTCTTTACAGTTTGTTCACTTGTCGTCATGTGACCATCATGCTTGTAATGCATACTGTATTCCGTTGAGCATGATTTTTACAACATGACTTGAAGTGTGTCCTCTTGCTAGCTTGTACTTTCCTCCCTCAAATGATGACCCTGAAGAAGACACAACCACAATTTGATTTATTTAGGTCATATTGCTTTAGCAAAAAGCTGCAATGTTTGCCTTTAATGATAACTATTTTATATGCAAAAGCAATTTCATGAAATTGGCCCATCTCTTATTATTCTTAGTGGCACATGGTACTTTAGGTCAAGAAGGCAGTCAATTTCATAGGAATCACAATCAATGACCATATGACCTTCCTTAGCATAAATCTGCCCCTAAGGCTGTTAGAGCTGTATATGTATACTGGACATGTTGCATGTATAATGTGGATTTCATTGAATGGATAGTATGGACACCAAGGGAGTTATTTTGAAGCTAAACATGGCCAGCATGGTAATAATCTCAGTAGTGGCTGGACATGCAACTTTTCATTTATTACTCTAAATGCTCTCATCAAATGATCATGTTCCGGCTTCACCACTAATAAACTCATCTTAATGAGCTTTGTATTTCTAAAAGACCTCAGGCTGAGATATCCCTGAAGGTCCCAACCGGTGCTACAGAAGCAGACTAGAAATGCAGCCAAACTCTGTTTAGAAAACAGGTTTATTCACTGTTTCCTCCCCGACCTAGGCTGGTATTTTACTATAAAAGTAAACGCACAACGTGGCAGGGGTTGCTGCTATTCATGTCATGAGTGTATTAAAATGTTATGTGCTGTATTTTTTGTAGACGTCGAAAATGCCCCGTCAATCATCATAAAAAGACAATTTCAGGCAAGTAGCTGGATAGGCACGTACACACAGTGGAAGAATGGCAGCTTAATAATGTAATGTCCTACTTATTTATTGTTATTTAGAAATCGGTGCATTAAAGCGTTGGTTTAAGGACAATTTATTGATGTTTTCTTTTCTCTTTTTTTTTTCTTCTCGAAAGCAGCCGTCAGCAGGATAAAACTACTTTGAAAAGTCTTATCACCAGCAGCAGCCTCACCATCTGCATGACAGAGATGGAGGCAAGGAGAGGTGGGGAGATGGGGAACAAATGGGAGAGGCAGTGATGAAAAGATAGGAAACAATTTGTCGGAAGGGCAGGGATGGACGAAGAGAGAGAAAACCAGGAAGATGAAACCAAGTTCAGAGAGAAGGACAACGTAATAACAAGCCCCGAAGACCGAGGGAAGGATCAGAGGGAGAGAAGAGACATTGGAGCAGATTAGAGAGAAACACAGGCAATCACCTGTACAGCAGTGGGCACTGCAGAACAAGTAACATCACATTGCAGTCATTTTGCAAAAGCTTTTGTCCAAAGCCACGCTCAGAATGGAACGAGAGCTGGATGTAGTTAGTACATAAGGAAATAGATAATGTAAAGCATCTGAAGCAACACAAACAAGTTGTAAACACAACACTGGTAAAGTATCCAGCCCGCTCTCGACCAATTGGCTTCATTTGTACACCATGTTGTTTGTACCGACGCAGCCACGCGACGATGCTACGCTCTGAACAAGTGGCGTAATATATTCTCCACATATTAATTTAGTCCTTGACTAAAGAAATTCTCTCGTACGATTTTGTCGACTAATTGATTAGTTGATTTAATTGACAGACCCGTACAACTGAGTTTCACCGCAAATAATCATGCAGAAGCACCACTTTAAATATTGTGTTTACCAGATATGTGCTCATTAGTTTCTTGGAAATAAGTTATTCAAGCATTAAGAACGACTAATTGAGTATAAAGAGTAGTATAAAATGTGAGAGAGACCACAGCTGGAAGAGTGGTTGATGGGTCAAACAAACCAGGAGGCCGGTGTTTGAAACCTGTTACTCAGTTTATACATGTATTTTGAGCCAAACCATGATGTTCTAAACCTGACTAAGGGGGTTTCTTGCCTCAACATAACCGCCATGGCATTGAGTGGCATGCAAAAAGATACGGAAAATTATACGCAAAAAGAAATGCGGTATAACGACACCTGGATGTGGGAAATGTTGTGCTATTCATACGCATTTCCACCTTTTTAAGTTGAAATGGTTAACTTTCCATTCAACAGTTCCTTGCCAACAACAGAGTTCCTTGCCACCTGGCTAATGCAAGTCCAAGGTTAAATCTCTTGTAGCAAATCCTTTAACATGTTCATATTGTTATCACATTGTCATCTGATCCATTGTTCTCAGAAATATCAATTGTAGCCTCATTAAGCTTATTACTCTGTGTTAACTGAAAATAGCCAAAGCCGCCTTTCTGCTTATTTCAAATGGCGACGTATGAAAGAGAGCAGAAGAGGAAACAAAAACATTGTCACTGTCAAGGACAAAACAGAATAAATACACTAGAAGTAGCTTAGCATCTCAGTATAGTGTTGTGATGTCTTTAAATGAGTCACAATATGACAAATTGTTGGTACATCAAAATGCTATCCCCGATAGCAACAACTAGCTCTATAAAATGTTTAAGAATATTGCCTTGAGTATTAGATTTAATGGGGCAGCAGATTGCAGACCAGATTGGGTTATATAACTGGAAAATCTCTATTTGTCCAGTTTTCATATGTGAAATGGCTGCAGGATAATTGTGTATACATAATGAGTACAACATTGAGCAACTCGGGGTTAACTCATTTCCCCATCTACTCATTATTTTCAAACTATATGGCAGCCGAAAAAGCAAAACCTGGCTCTTCTTTTAAAATGTCTTCTGGAGCCATGATGCAGCAATAGTACAGCAAGTAAGCGAAGACGTGACAACTGTTATAATAGTGGCTACATCTGTATACTGCCATGTTTTGGGCAGAAACCATTCATCAGTGAGTGCTTTGAGCTGAGGTTTAGTTGCCTGTAGTTCAAAAAAATCAAATAGACCGAGACAGATAAATAGAAAAGGAAGCGATGCCCTGTGGACAGTGAATGCCAATCTCCTGTCTTAACGATGCGGGTTCTTTCTGATGTCTGGCAGGCTACAGCTAATGATGAGGCTTAGTTAGGTGAGGGGAAAGATGCAGAGGGAGATGGAATGGGGGTGAGGTGGCTTTGTGGGGGGTAGGGGTGGGGGGGGTAGTAAGCGCCAGTCATAATGAAACCTGTCTTGTCTGATGTCTGGCTGGCCACAGCTAATGATAAGTTAGGTAAAGGCAGGTGAGAGGGGGAGGGAGGGAGGGAAAGCGGGGAAGGAGAGAGAGGGTGTGTGAGAGACCTACCTTCCTGCCACTACAAGTATTCAAAAGGTCAGATCAACTCTTCAGCTCCATCTCCGCCGAAGATAAGTCCTGACCTCTTTGCATGTCATTTATCATCAGCAACCTTTTCTGCATTTCACCGTGTACAGTTGTTTTTCCCAGATACCAGTGTCCGGCATCGGTCCGATACGCCTCTGACATCAACTTTGCATGCGTCGGTGACGGCGTTTCAATATAAGCTCGTTACATGCATAGTGTTTTTGAAAAATAACCTTCCATCTTTACAGGAAGTTAGGTTAAGGCAATAAACCCACATCGTTTTTAGGAAAAGAGTGTTGTTAATGTTAACTGTCACTACTGTGGGACGAACGACTCACGTGACTAACGAGTCACGTTACTAGCGACTTTAAGTACATTCTTTTTGTCTGAGCTATTTCAATTTCTTTATATTTCTTTTAACTGTTTAACTGATAGTATTTATTAGATTTACCGGTCAAGATTCTTATTGTCAGTTTAATGGTTGATATTTCTTCTGCAAACTAGTATCGGGAAAACAGAAGTTTTTTGCAACTGCATCATGAAAATAAAATGTCTTTTCCAAGTCTTTGTTATCACAGTAATGGTATTAAGTACTCATAGCAGTATAATAAAAGTGCCCAAGTTGTCGTTATCTTGAAATCTGTACATCCCTACAATTTTAGTCATCGAATTGTCAATATTACATTTTATGGCAAAGGATTTTCCGGACAAGCCTCTCCAAACGGCACACTCTGGAATTTTAGACCGCAGTGTGTTAAAATTTGTGTCAAGAGTTTGACCCTTTCCCGTTCCAACATGAAAATGCACAAAGCCAAGTGCATAAAGGAACGTTTTCCCATGTTTAGTTTGAGAGCATAAAGTCCTAACCTCAACTACATGCAACGCATTGGGGACGAATAGAAAATAGAGGTGGTCAACTTCCAACCCCTGGGCACACAGCTGCGTGTGCATGCACCCTGCGTCATGTTCACATTCACATTTACATGGCTTGATTAATTATAGTCGGGAGGGGACGCAGGCCGAGCGTTCAGCATCATTACCCCTGCCTTGATTTGTCTGTGGCTGGTTCGTGCGCCGTCTGCTAACTCATTACCTTTTGTGTTTCTTAGTGGAGCTGTGTTTATGTGTTTATGGGGCCGCGGGGTACAAGGTGCTGTTTACATATTCAGGCATGCCATCTGTATCCGCTGCGGCAGAGAGAAAAAGAGTCGAGGCTGCTGCTGCGGCGGCGAGCTCCCTCAATGCACTTTTGCATAATTACTCTTTAAGAGAGGGCTGTCATTACAAATTGTTGCTTGGCATTTTTTTAATGATATACTCAAAAGCCTCGTAGAAATGAGTTGTTCTCTTTGTCTGGTCTCTCGATCACAAAGTGGCGATAATTATCATTTCTCTTTAATTGGACTTTATTTTGGAGACGGAGCTGTTGCCCTCGAGGAATGCAGCTTCATTAGCATCTGTAATAGTAAAAATAAATGTTGAAGCTTTGCATCTTCTTAATAAGGTCATTGTTAACATTGTCATTATCAACATCATCATCATCATCTCCTAGCTAATCATTTATCACCTGCAAAGGAGAGGAAGTGCTGGAGGGAGGGCGACGTCTGACGAGGGAGAAAAGAGGTGAGTAAAGGCATATTATTATGTTTTAATAGCTTTCCCTGGGGAGTGGAGGGCCCATTTCCTGCTCAGCTAATGAAGAGAACGAGCGGAGCAGAGATGACGGCGTAGAAGTGAGAAAGAGGGTGAGTACGAAAAGACAGACGAGGAGGTGGTGATGAGGAGATATGGACAGAAGAAGAGAGGAGACCATGGACAGAGGAAGAGAGGAACAGAGGACCGGTCCTGATTTCACCAGCATGATTGTGAACTAGAGCTTATTGCACCACCATGTAGATATTCCTTTATCTGGTATACTTAGTGTGGAAATACTAAGTACTTAGGGTATTAGCAAAGCTGTGTGTCAGCTGAGAGAAAATTAGCACCCTGTGTTAAACTGTTGCATTATCAGTTTGTTGGTAGATGTACTGTGTACTGTACTTTAAAGGAACGCTCCACTAAAAATATTTTTTTAGCCACGCTTAAGCGACATTGCGCGACAACATGTTCTCATTCCAACTCGTCACATGACGTCATCACACTGATGCTTTGTCAGACCGCTTGGAGTCACTTTCTAACGCACAGGGTTGCCCAGCGCAAGGTCGCAGTAAACACGTGATTAAAGTTATGAAACACGTGCTTAGGTTTAGACATACAAAACCACTAGATTTAGGAAAAGCTGCAGGGTTGGGGTTGAAAATAACTAAGTAAACTAAGTAAGATATAAACAACGCAACATAATTACGCAAAACCCAGCACAAACCTCACTAAAGTAACTTCTTTATAACACCGGACTCGAACACTGGCCTCCTGGTTGAAAGTCCTGTGCGGAGCTGTCATACGTTGTCATCACACTTCCAGGGCATTTCCCCTGGCTGCAGATTCTTCGTGTTGTTTTCGAGTATAAAATACCCACACCCACATGGCATTTTGATATGTTCTGACATGACCCTGGGTCACCGATGAAATTCATCATATCTACTGTTAATCCAAGCAGACTGCAGCGGCTGTCTTCCACAAAAGGAGAAAGCTACACGTTTTTACGAGCCTCCAGTCAAACCTACATGTACTCAAGAGCCTATTTAATATTACAAAATATATATATTTTATGTGAAGTATTTATTCAACACGAGGACTGAATTTCACTTCGAGGTCAATGCTTGGATTATATAATTTAAGAAAGAAGAGGTTCAAACGGCTTAATTTGACTGGAAGGGTTTGAACAACCCCGTGATGTTAGTGAGGAACAATGTTCATTAAAAGAACATTTCAGAAATGTGAATTTAGATTAGGGAAAAATATACTTCCGGGACCTACTGCTTCTCCCACATCATATAAAAAAAAATGTTGTTAGTGCGGCTTTAAACTTCACTCTGACATTTTGCACCACAACATTCCTATGAGTCACGCCGTTAACGGCTCTAAACCATGAATAACTGTGCACTCGCCCCTCGCTTGCAGTGTGATCGCTGCCTCAGGCTCTGCAACATCTGAAAGCTCAAAGAAACAGCTGGAGTTGCCCTCAGCAAAAAGCCCTTTATACTTCTTTCACTGCTTGCTCTCTCCTCTCTTATTCTATTTATCGATTCCGTTCAATTCAGTGACTGTTACTGGCCTGACATTTGACGTGTTACCAAAGCAAGCTACAGTGGTTAAAACCATGTTAATGATGTCTTCTCAGCTATTCACTCTTCTGTTCACACACACAGGTTTTCTCACCCCTCCGTGTCTCCTCGTCACTCTTGCCCGCCTGCCATTGCTGAAAATGATTCCTACTAAAAAAAAAAAAAGAATAATATCCATGACGGCAAAGCTTCAACTCAGCGCGTTACTGTAGTTTTACTGTGCCCTCCAGAATTATTAGTGGCCTTTATAAAGAATAGCTCATTACTTTTACAGCTTTTTGGCTCATCCTCACCAAGGGTGCCAATAATTCTGGAGGGTAAAACTGTATACTCTTTCCCTTCTCTTCCTCCTCGCAACGTGCAGCCTTATCTCACTTTTAAGCTCATGCATAATTCATAGACTTTTTTTCTGTAAGTGGGAAATTATATTTAAAAAAAATGAGCAAACAACAGGGATTTGATTATCTGAACAGGATTAAGCTCCACAGAACAGCTCTTAAAATTTGATCTGTGCATGGAGTGTGAGTGCTCTCCTCCAACCATTGTTAGTTCAAAACTTGCGGTGAGCATGAAGGAAAGGCTTCAGACAATCTGTTGGTGGACATTTTAGCGGTTTTTAAATTTACGAGTAGACAAAGGGAATATGCAATTTGTTGTTTGTCAAGGACACTGCTTCAGGCTCCAACTTATGATTTTGAATGTGTATTCCTTGACTTGTTTCAAAGCAAACCTTCCGCTCAGGTGAAGTTCATCTCAATCCCATGAGGTCCTTTTCCTCCAGCTCTCTGCAGAACTTTCCTCTGTATTTTCTGTTCCTCCATAGCTGTCTGATTATTTGTTGGTACAGGAATTTGTGTTTTTGTGCGATTGCGGGAGCTCCATGTCAACACAACAGTATCTAACCTCTCGTCCAATTGACCCTTCACTATGCCCCGCCTCGCAAAGCTACTTTGTACACTGTCACTTACTGCACTCCTTGCATAAAACTTGAGAAGATCACAGAAAAGTCTACAAAATGCATTTGAAAGATATATCAAGAATGTCAAAGTGATTTAGCAGCAAAAACAGACTACGGCTAAAGCCTACAGATTACAGTGTAAAAGTAAACCTCCACATCACCTGGCCATCAAGACAGAAGACAATGAAACACTGTTACTGTAAAGCCGGGTATATACGTATTTACTATAGTTACTATCATTAAAAAGCAAAAGCAGCATGTGTATACATTCAGTATACCTTCAGTAGCTAGCGTAGCATAGAAGCACTAACACTAGTTAATGCTGTGCTAACGTGCTCTGCTAATTTCTGTAAATTCCCAGTTTATTAGCGGATTATTGCTTCACTTAAAAAGTAGGGCTTTGGATTGGTATTAAGTTTCGGCACATTAACATTTTTTTTTATTTCAAGCATAGTTGCAGACAATTGACCAAAAAAAGTAACACATTCAGTTTCCCTTGCCACCATGTTCATAGAACAAATGAAATGTATCATTAATGTGACCTGTTTATTGTGAGATATTTTGAGAAAAAACATAACAAAACACGACTAATAGAAATAATAAAACTGACAGGAGAGATTTAAATTTACTTTACAAAGACTCTTATAAATTATCCATTTAAGAATAATCATCCTCAGCCTTTTTAATGTCCATACTGCAGAAAAGCAACTTAAAATATTCCTAGCTGAGCACTGGGAGATTGGGAGGATGTGATGGAGTTCACAAGGGCAGTGGGATATTTTGTTGAAGCAATAAATTAGCAGCTTCAGTCTTTGGTGCTGTGCCAAGGTATCTGGGAATTCATCCAACACCTTGGAAAGACAAGCTTAGGATGCCATAACGGGTCCACTATAGGGAGCTAATTGATTTATTTTATTTTATTTCATCAAGAGGATGATGCTCTTGGTGAGTGCTTATATTCATACAAACAGGCAGTGCTTATTTGAGACACAGATCTTCAGTACTTTTACGGACTGTTGTACATCATGTTGGGGTTTTATGTCCAAAGCGTCAAGTGAGCAATTTCCTTTAAGGTACCTTATTAATCATTATTTATTAATTTGTTTCCAGACAGTTTACTGTGGCCTGGGATGAGAATAATGTTTCTTCTGAGAACTGATCTTGTTTATTGAGCTTGAGGATATGAAGAGCTTGCAGTCTTTTATGGAGAGTCTCTGCAATGTATTAATCTTTCAGATGCAACTCATCAAGCTCAAAGGGATCTGGGGAAATTAAGCACTACAGTTGGGTGAAGAATGGCAAAAAGACACATGATGCTGTCCTTATACTTTAAAACAGAAATATCAGCCTATTGAGAACCAAAAACAAAGTAGAAGTGCCATTTCCAAACTTGCAGCCAACTGAAAGGCTGCCTCAGTGTTTACAAAGGTCTCGTTACTCCAAATGACCCCTTTGAACTGTTACATGGCCTGATCAACTGAGGCCTGATCTCAAGTGTATCACAGGATCTTAGTGATACGTTCTCACAAATACAACTGACCATGGTCGTACATGGGAAGCCGATGAGGGATTGTGTTTTTTTTGCTGCACCATTGACACCTACTGTTTTGCTCAAGTTAAGCTCATCGTGAGGCTGATGAAAAGCAGCTGAAAACTCAAAGGACGTCTGTCCGCAGCCAAAATCACGAATTTGTATCTCTACCAAGCACTCACAAACAGTGAAACTTTGTGAAATGTTGCCCTGATTGCACACTGTGTGGAAAACCCCCAAACTACACGATTCCTCAGTCCTGAACATGTACTCTGCCAGTGTTTTGATTTTGATTGTTTTTCTCTCCATGACAGACCTCAATGCCCACATGCCAGCCCAGTATCATGGCAGTTCGTGAACAAGTCACAAGATGTAATCTATTGGTTTTGTGTTAATGGAAACAAATTGACAGGTTTTGTTTTGTTGTTCAGTACGAAAACAATGCCAAGTGAAAGTGAATCAGGATTCTTTTTTGTGGTGGACACAAATTAAACACGTCCACGAATGCAACTGTCAGAGATAGTGACATAGTATTAAATATTGACAAAGACCACATATGGTGGACGGGAGCTGTGGTGGATGGACAGGACTTTCAACCAAGAGATGGGTGCTCAACACCGCAATTCCCAAAATGCTGTTATGGTTTTGTTGCCTAAACCTAAGTAAGCGGTATTATCGCCTAAACCCAATACTTGTTTCGCTGCCTAAATCTAGCTGTACTTAGTTATTTTAAACCCAATCATGATGTTTTTCCTAAACTTAACTAAGTTGTTTTGTTGCCTAAACCTAACTTTCTTTTTGTGACTTCATGTTGTCCCAAAAAATACGTTCTTCAGAGTGACACATTTCTTTGAAAAATTGTGTTCCACATTTTGATACTGCACCAATATACATGCCCCATATTGCCCTTGTGTATATGCCAACCCAAAAGTGGCAATTCTAATGTGATCTCACAGAAATACTTGAAATGACAACAACTTGACAGCACATGATGTGGGGGTGGCATGTAATGTGATAAAATCACGTGCCACCATCTTGGAAACAATTCAACGTTATGGTTTAGGCAACAAAACCACTTAGTTTACCAAATTATTTTAAGCCCAATCATGATTTTTTTTCCTTAACCTAACTAAGTAAACTACGTAACCACGTCATAAACCTAACTTCACAATAACTCAACAAAACTTTGGGACACGGCTTCAAACATCAGTCCTGTGGTCGAAAGTCAATTTTTGACATGGAATATGCCACCACCACGTAATTCACTGTTCTAGTACTATGGACTCAGACTTGGAGGTGCCGACTGGCATCCAAACACACAAAATGCCCCATGCTAGGTGGAAGCCACACTTCAACAAGGTCAACAGAACTACAAAATTAGCATAAGCAGAGACGCTCTCTTGGATGTTCTCAAATACACCAACAGGGATATGACAGATGCTATCAAAGAAAATCACAAACAGAACTGAGGAGTCTTGGCAGAGTTCCCACGAAAGACAGTCTGAGGGGGGTGGTCACAGGTCTAATGCAAATTACAAACACAAGCAATATTATGGGGTAAACTCTTATGACCCCTCCAGAATACTTGCAAGAGTAAAGAGCTGGTTTGCTCATCAAAGCAGAATGATCAGAAACCTAGATAATATTCAAACCACTTATTAACGATGATAAAAATTATGGTTAATCTATGTTCCTTGTAAACATCAGATCCCACATATGATAAAAGACACAAGTATCTGTAAGCAGGATGCTAATAGTAATATCTCACTGAAAACTTGAACATTTCTTAATCCTTTTGATATTTAATAATAAAAAAATGGCACACAGTTCCTTCAACACACACACATAAACAATAAACTCCTCTGGATCTAAGATAAGCCACAATAGCTTCAGGGCACAGAAGTACCCATACATGCACACACTTATACAGTATGTGGACTCATCTCTTTTGCCTCCTCTCTCCATATACTTTTAGTGCATTATTTAACACCTTGGGAAATGGAAATGTGAACAGGAAATGATGCATCATACAGTGGTTCAAAACCACACTTTATGATGAATCTCCCCTTCCTCCCACCCCAGTGATAATATTGCACTTGTCCCCTGATTTATTATGTAAGGGTCCGAAGTCATGCATTGACTCCATAGTTCAAACTGATTACGCTGCCTGTGTGAGAAGATAGATACAGAGCGGAGCCGTTTTGCATTATTCTCTGTAATGTTCCTGCTGCAACACGGCAAAGCAATCAGCTTTTGGTGGTTTGGTTTGTGGTCTCCGTGTTTCTTATTATTCTTAAGTCTTTTAAGAGAAAAGTCATTTTGTATACGAGGAAAGAGCCAATAGAAAGTTTTCCTACTATGGAAAACCCCACAGTATACAGTGGCTTTGGTGGGGCTTGTTTTGGGAAAACAGCTGGCTTCTGCTGCTGGAACCCAAGTTGAGCACTGATCATATGCTGTGAATATATGGGGTTAATAATTCTCAGAATCATGTGATGAGTATCTTTTAGATTTATCACTTCAAGCAAGTGGTATCACATTACACAATGTCATGCACTTCATTGATTCATTCAGATATTCTTTAGTGTAACTATAGGAGGATTACTAAAAACAAGGTTTTATTGGATTTAATAGTATTTCAATCTTGAAGCAAATTCTTCATTGTGAACACTATTTCCTTAAAAAAAAAAAAAAGATTTCTGTTGGAATTTATGCTTTCGTCTCATGACCTTTGCACAGTGGAGGAACATATTGTGAGAAAAAAATAATGTTCACAGCTCTCTGCATCATATAGGTCATGCTTATTTGATTTTTTATGAGAACGTGTTGCCCTCTGACATTTTCAATTTTGTCAAGTTATGTCTTATGAGTGAGAAATACAACCTAAGTGGAAGCCATCTACGATTGATTCCTCTCCTTTTATGTCATGTTTTACTGTCCGCCCTTAAGGGAAGCAGAGGTAATCACATAGGAGCTTCAGGTTCCAAAACATGGCAGATATGGATTATTGTGGTTGAATGAGATTTCATGTTCAAAATACCTCCTGCCTCTCTACTTTGGCTGTATTTCATATATTTCATTTCCTTTCCCAGCTGGTTTTAGGTGGGTTCAAGGTTGACATTATGAGGAAAAAAATGGCTCAGTCGTGCAATTTACCAAGTTAAATTTGGTAGCCTATTTTTGATTTCATCCTAGTCTTGAGGCAATGGATTTTTGGATACATTTTGTCAGCTTTACCCTCATAGTTTTAGCTCACTGTGATTGGTCAAACACTACATATTTCTATATTATTTTAGTCATTAATAGTGTACGCAAACCCCTTCTTGGTTAAATTCTATCGACAGAGGCTTTTTATTGCTTCTTAAGCCGTAATAGGTGAGTTCGATAAATAATGCGGCGTGTATACACTATGTTTACTCAATATTTCTAATAAAATCTTTGTGATAATACAGCCCAGATAAGATAGCTCAAACATTGCCGTAAGCTGTAGACTGTCCACTCCAACGTCCCTTTTCTCGATAGATCGTATGTGACTCGAAGGCAGAGGAGAGAGCATCTCTGCCTGTGTGATTGGTGGATTTGTGTGTCCGTCTAAATTTTGAGAGAAACTAATTAATAAAAACTCAGGAAATAAGCTTCTGATTTCATTCTGTCAACAGGAGAAGCTTGAAAAATTAAAAAGCAGTATTCTTTTTGTCGTTCTTGCTGTGGTTTGGCAAAGCAGCAACACGAATAACGGAACATCAAAGCCTAAAGGGTTTGACTCCTTTTTTGTTGCCTAAACCTAAGTTTATGTATTTATTTTAAGTCCAACCCTAATGTTTTGTTAAACTTACCTAAATAGTGTTGATGCCTAAACCTAACATTAGTTCCATTGTGTCAACACGTGATTAACATATTACTTTGTCAATTCACGTATTTCTGTGAGATCAAGTTGGTTCTTTCATTTGCATACATCCCATGAGGCTTCACATGTTGAGAATCAATATATCATTTAGTCCCATTTCATCTTAGTCCCTCTATTGTGAAAGTACAGTGACGCATACACTCAAAGTATATACATTTTAGGCATTTACTATCCATTTATCTACTATTTAATATATATTAGGATACTTTTGTGAACCTGAACTTTTGGTTGACCCATTTAAAGCACCAAGAATTTTTCGCCATGAGTAAAGGTATGTTTTCACAAAAGATTGAAATAATTTCAAAAAGGCAACTTTTTGGGGCCAAATTATCTCTTTGGACAGGTCAAAGTGGGATCCTCATTATAGATAGAGATGACAATTTTCATATCTTGAGTAAAACTTATGGGTAAGGTGAAACCAAAGTCCAGTGAAACAAATAAGAGGACAACTCATGTAAAATAATGCAAAACCTCTGCCTGAGAATATCCAACTCTGTACAGGCTCATACAGGGCTAACGTGAGAAATAAAGCACATAGCCAGACAACGAAGAGTCTTAAAGGCAATCAATCAGATCAGAGAACATCAGAGGCCAGTGTAAAGCCTGCAGCAGAATTCTGTTGAGTCCATACCCATAATGTTTGATTAAGACAGATAATGAGCAATAGCATTGAGCAAAAGAAAGTTGCATAGAGCCAACTCGAGCTATCTGTGTTTTAGTAAACTTCTCTGAGCTGCTGCCAGACAGCCTGCACAAATAGAATTGTGGGTGTTGTGAAAGGCCAGTTATTGCACTGGTCAGGAAATGTGTTTGGCACAGAGATATCATGGTTACTGAGATTTAATAGGGACAATTTAGATTCTTGTCAGTGCTTCTGGGTATATTGTGCTTCCACCAGGTGTGATCTACGGTAAGTACTTATGCTGGGCAACATATCACAGTCTTCTAATTTATATCCGTGGGAGCTCAAAATTGTCAGCCACTCACTCAAAATGAACTGGATATAGAGATTTGCTGGATGGAGGGATATGTTTAACATTGTAAAGCATAAAACATAGAATAACAAAAACATGATTTATTCTGACAGAGAGGGGTGACTTGCACTGATGTTAATTGATTGGTTTCGTTAAGTCGACTTGAATGAAATTACAAAAATGTCTGTACAAAATTTTAATTTAATAATTGTTGAGGTATTTCAGTTTGGATTTCTGTGGCGGAACAACCAAGCGTCATCCCAATAAACTAACATTTAGCCAAAATGACTGATTTCACGTTACCACCTTATTATTTATCTACAATTATCAGTATAGCTCTTTATATATTGTCAGTTACATAGACCACCAAGGTAGCCAACACAACTTACTGGTACCACATTAATTACTAATGAATGCATTTTTTTTTTAATGGAAAATTGCAATAAGAGACTTTTTTGTCCAATCACATACAGCTCTAGATTGGCAGTACAAAATTACCTTAAGTGCTAAATTAACTCTGGTATGTGGACTTTAATACACTGTCAGATTCAATTCCCACTGATTTTAATGAGTTTTGACTTCCAATACCAATGGATACAATCAGGTCGTTGTGAAAACACATGACGGGAAAAGTGTCCACCAAATGGTGATCTTCATTTTAAAGCATGTGTGCTTCATCAGTCGACCCACAGTAGAGCAGAGTATATGAGATGGTATTGATACTTAACATTAAAAATGTATGCGTATGACTCGTACAATATTCAAATGCTGCACGGCAACGATCCACCGCCCATCAAGTCTCATGGAAATATTTAATTTGTATCCCACATACTTTGCTTCATCTGCACTTAAATCTCTTTCAGTATTCCGTAACTGCTGTTTTACTTGCAGAAATACACAATTTATATTCCATGTCTTATACTGGGACTGGGTAAAGTACCACATATTAAACCGATCTAGCTTTAGGGTGAACGTATTTTACCCCGTCAATGATTTATGATGTGTTATCGTTCCGAATCACATACATTGAGTTGCCAGTTAATTAGATACACCTTGCGACATACTTAAATAAAAAGTTCTCTGACACAGACTTTGTCAACCACATACAGTATAATATCACATATACCAGCAACATGTCGCAGGACATAATAAAATATATAAAATTGCAATTTATCTTTAACTCCAAACTTCCTGTTTACGTTTCAAAATAAAAACCCTCTGGCATTTCTGTGGAGAGAATCCCTTCATTGTTAGCACAAAGCTTTTATTTTTCGGACATGCAGGGACTTGCATGGCTCAATAAATTAGTACCGGTTTTTAATTTTGGATTGTTATTATTGTTAACATATGAACACACTCCCCTTGACTTTTTCTAGCTAAAATGACATTTGTGATGACATAAAATGAAACATTCTGGCTATTTTGAAAGGTAGAAAGAAGGGCTGGCAGTAGCAGAAGCAACTCTGTCTATGTGGACACTACTCGTGAGAGATGCAGCAGTTCAGTGGGCAAGACGCCATGCGCCGCTCCGGGCTGTGTGGCCCGGGCATTAGTCTACATAACTCCCTCTCACATATTAGTATGAGTAAAACACACAGGAGAGAAAGGCACGGCCTGACTTACTGGACTTCTTTTTCTTTTTTTTTCTTTCTTTATTAATAAATGATAAATGGACAGCATTTATTTTGTCCCTTTTATAGCCCTTACTAGACAAAGCACTTTACAATTTGCCTCATTGAACACACACAGTTGCACAACGATTGCGGTGGTGGCGCCAATTAAGGCACATCTAGGGTCATGTTTTACCCGTTAGATGTACCTTGTGGGGACCAGTGTTTTGTGGGGACCAACCAGTATTTTTTCCCCCCAAATAGCAGGAGAGTCCCCACAATGTGTCAATTTGTATCTGTTCCCACAAAGTGACTGATAGTACACATACATACAGAGCTCTGAGAAGGCCACCCACCAACCCGTAGCTCTGATTCTATTCAGAGATTCTATATTAAAAGAACAGAATGGCTTTTAGATTCATTTCAATCCATTTCCTGATTTTCAGCCGAGCCCTTTCTCACATAATTTTCCTCCTTGAATGGCCAACTGTGCACTGCTGAGAGCTGCAAGTTTACACAAAGAAAATGCACTCTTCTATTTCATGCTTGATGGCACTGCGAAGAGAATATCAATTCTGCGTCAACGTAAGGCGGCCTTTGCATGTGCACGCAGGTGCACGCGCTTCCTGCGTTATCTTTCTTTTGAGCTACTAAACAGGAAAGCGCAGATACGGTCATTTCCTTCGACAAATTGTTTCACACTGCAGACATGAGTTTCAACAGCTCTACAGTAGCTCGACACAATGCAGAAATAATTACCTCGCATGTGAGAGGATGCAATTAGTGGTATCGAAGAGATTGAAATCAGCTTAAACTCCTAATCTCTACGAGTGGAACAATATAAATACAAATGGCAGGAGTAATTGCATTGAGTTCATTAATTATTAATCAAGCTGTTGGCTGAGGCATCTCAGACATTGAATAACAAAGCCAGATGCCACAAAAAAAAAAGAAGTTGAGTGTGTGTTCATGAAATACAGGGAGACTACTGCACATATTGCCTCTTTAACAGACATGCAGAGATGCATGCATGTACATATACATGAACACATTACACACATTACACCTGCCTTTAAGGGGAGAAACTACAGGTGAATGGGGTAAAGAATTTAACTGACAGATGTCACAATGAAACTTCCCCAGTCGATTACTTTTATTAAAACAATTACTTTTTCTATTAAAGCCAGGTTCATAATTATTGTTTTCTTTTGTTGTAATATTGGAGTCAAACATTTTTACAAAGTTGATTAACTCTTTTATCTCTCCATAAATCATAAAATACTGACAGCTGCATGAAAAAAAGCCATGATTTAAAGAATAAAATGTAATGTGATATATGAAAGACACCCTCTGTAAAAACCTGGGGAATATAGATAGGAATGAAACTGGAAAGCTTGGTGTATGTAAGGGCTGCTGAAGTGGAGATTTCTGACTCAGTCAGAAAAAAACCCCATAATTTTAGGATACAGTCTTTTAGGAAGTGTATTGTATAATTACATACATTCAGAAGACATTACAAGTGAAAAGGATAAAACATGTTAATAGATATCGTGAAGCCTTCCCAGGTGATTACTTACTACAAGACTACATTTTTTTTATTATGTTTAAATGTGCAAACTAGGCATTATTTGATACATTTGATCTTACTAATGTAGTGCCGTGACTCTATATAAAGGGCAGATGAGGTTGTTTGGCGCTTTAAATAAGGGATGTTGAAGAACCAGCTTGATAAGCAGGAATAGTGCAAAAAAAGTGACTTATTATTAAAAAAGCTTTCCAGAATCAAAGGGGAAACTATGGCAACACCAAACAAAACAACACCAAACAATAAAAAGATGCAACACCCTTATCCTACTCCAGTTGATGACATTTTACAGAATAACCCCTATGTTATGGCATTTACTGCAGAACTATCTTGACAGTGCCCAGCCAAACATAATTAGGCAAACCGGTTTGCTCTGTCCTTGATTGAGCTGCAACAACAACAACAAAAAAATCCTCTGAAACCATAAAAACAAAAACAAACAAGTGTGTGACATGCATACACTGAAACTCACAAGGTACCAAATACATTTATACATTAGACTGAAATTAATGACCAAGCAGACACAAAAGGATTGTTAATTTGGGCCAACGGGGCCAAGTGAGAAGGGAGAATGGCAACCTATTCACAGTCCTGTTGATCAGTTAATCACTCAAGCAGAAGTAAGTCAATGCAAGGTGAGGGGAAGTGAATAGGGGGAAAATGGTTCTTCACAAAGTAACCTTGCTTATATGCTCACAGATTGATGATATTTAACACCGTAATAGTAAAGGAGTTTTAAGGTTGATTTTATCTCCCTTTAAAGCGGCTCTAAAACCATTTCCACCAACTTTCAAGTATAATTACAACAATTGATCTTCTGGTGGCTGACAGAGGCACTATTCACTGACAGAAAAGCAATGTACTGGCCAAGAGTAGCAGAGGACATGTTTACTGCTAATGAATGATGTTTCTTCAGTTTCCATCTGTAGACTTGGGGTGGAAATCCTGCATCGTGGGACACACGCCGCGGTATATTTCGGACATAATCACAACCACGGTCTGATGCTCCGCTGAAGGCCGAGCCACCGCGCTGGCACAAAATCACTCCACTCTGGGCTCTTTTCCACCTTCTTAATATTCAAGGTACAGCACAAACACTCCAGCAGGGCATTCGGGCAGGCACTATGCAATGAGCCACACAACCTATTTTGTCTCTATCAATCCAACCGCTCATTAATTGACAACGTCTCACAAGTGGCAGGGAAAGCATCTTAAATCAGGCAATAATTCAGATGAAAACACGAAGCAGCTGGAAGAGACACTGAGCGATGGGAGGACAGAGACAATTTTACCTGAAATTGGTAATCCTTAATTAACTTTGATGTTTTCTTTTAATAGTCGATTCCTCTGAGGGTTGCTGCTTCTAATTGTATTCCTGTTTGTTTCCAATGTAGCCAAACATGTAAATCCGATTCCAAAACGAAAAAAATATAACAAGTTTAAGATAAGATAAGTTTATTGGAAACTAAACTTGAAAACTGCGGGTGTGTTGAATGGCTACTTGTGCTCGATATGAAGGTTGAATGCTGTTGAAATGTGAGTGAAATATATATCACATTGACATTTGCAATACTCACTTTTGTATTGGAGAGTATAGTTATTGGATGCACTTAAGTGATGATTAGTTAGTAGTTCTTACACTTTTAATCATACTTGATGATAAGGAACTCTATGAAATATGAGGAGGAGTCTTGGCCTGTTTAATTACCACTCGGCACTACCACAAAAACTTCAAAATCGAATTTTTGATGGGGTCTGAGAAAGTAAGCTTATTATATTCTCTTCCTCAGTATTGTTAAGTCTGCGTGTTGAAGGTGAGGAGCACCACATCCAATTTGACTGACCATTAACACGCAGGTACAGTGATGAATATCTTGCTGATGCTGCAGCTGCTGGACGGACGTCGGCTTCGTCCCGACGTCCATCCAGCACGTCCTCAACCCCGGTCTCATTCTTGTGGGTAGGTCCAATGTAAACAACGTAACATAAATACGGAAGACGCGTCACAAAAATCACTAACGTATCTCCAAAATCACTCAACAACATATCGGTCTCAAACTCCGGTCTCCTGGTTGAAAGTCCTGTGTTTGATGCTCTGGGAATGAGAAAGAGCTGGGAAAATATTTAGACATATTAATAGATTTTTAGCAACTCACGCACGACATTTTGTAACCTAAACTTTGATTCAAAACTGAGTCACTGAGTGAACTCTGCCTTCATGACTCTGGCCTTGTCTGGTTCAGTAAGGAAACATCAAGTCAAATGTCTTTTAAGTCTTGTGCTTTAAACGAAACTGGCTTCAGGTTCATATTAGTCTATTATCTGCTTCTGTGGATGTAGAAATTGATGTCCATGCCCCTTCTCTGATGATTCGCTCCCTTTGATTGTTGAACATTGGTGCAAAATACCACCGGCACCAAAAGCTGACATTTACCACTGCTGCCTGAGAAATGTTCTGTTCTCCAAGCTCATTGAGGCTGAAATATAACACTGACAGTGGGAAAAGAAAAAAATAGTCTTTTTTCCCTTTCCTTTATTGATCTTTTTTATTTATTTATTTTTGCCATTCCTCTGGCTTTTTATTACTGCATCATTTAGTCCTTGAAGGATATTATTTGGCATATAGTGAGTCACAGCTCATTTGCGCAGTCACCCATTCAGCTTTTATTTTGTTTTGTTTGTTAATATTGTGTTTCGTCCTGCAGTGTAGCTGTGTGTGTTTTCATTTCCAGTGTTGTTTTACCCAAATTACCAGAAACAGAAGTCCACGGTTGGTTGGAGAAGCGTAATAGTCCACTGTTGGGAATGTATTGATGTGTGTGTGTGTGTGTGTGTGTGTGTGTGTGTGTGTGTGTCTGTGTAGTGTGTCTTGTATACTTACTTGCTGTTAAGGATCAGCTGGATTGTTCTTCTGGCTCTTATTGATTGAGCTTTAATCAATCACAATATAATATCTAACTGGTGTTCCAACATCAGAGAATAATATTTCATTTTAGGGATTGGGCAGTTCTAGTGTAGACCATATATACCTTAGATCATATACATACCATAGATCAAAGAAAAAGAAAAAACATGAACAAACTTTCAGCTCTGTTATGCAATCTCATTTTGACACTTTTGTCCTCCTTGAATGTCCAACACAAATTCTGTGATTTGTAAAACCGTGCGGATGCAGAAGTATGGTAAGTACTCCAAATATCGTTAATCCTAGGCTTTAAAACTGAATTAAACTGGGGATTTATTTCAAACCTCTCTCGTGGGAGAAAAATAAATAAAGAGGTTGCTCTCAAACTTATTCCCAGTTTCCTAGTTTCTGTGGGAGAAGCAGGTGTGGAGATAACGGAACAGTAATAACGCGTGTGGCGGCACATGAAGTGCTGAGGCATCGGGCTGCCAGCTCCGAGAGCAGCTTACGGTCCCATCGCAGTCGGAGTCCAATCTGACAGATAAGCAGTCCTGTCATCCCGTGGCTCCATGTTTTCACTGCTGGTGTGAGGAAAAATGGAATGTCAGGAGCCTGTAAGTGTTTCTTTTCTTTTCTTTTCTTTAAAGTGAGCTCGTGTCAGGAAGTTTGCTGGATTGGTACAGCTGGAACAGAAAACGAACAAGTCATTATATTTTCTCTCGCTTAATAAGCTACCTTCCAGATTCTCTTGAACGTGCAGGCAATATTCCTTAAAATTAATGAATGAACAGGATAATGGCTTCAGAGAAATATTTGGATGTTTTTGCTCGAAAATAAATTGTATTTATGCAACTGAGACAAAATCACATGCTCAAATGAAGTAATATCTTTATCATAATTCATTTTCTCTACAATATTCTACATTGGATCTGGTTTTACTATGTTTCTTACTGTACAGGCTGTGATTTTTATTTTTTGGGCCTTTTACCGAGTAAACAAATAACATATCTTGAATATTTATTAAATTAAATATTACATTATACCTATTTCTACATTCAGTGACATGAAGGGAAGCTTTAAATGTTCGTCTGTGGAAGATCTCAATCGGCTGCAAATGAAAAGGCTCTTCATAACCCACATATTTGTAATTAACAGCCTGACTCCTCGGCCCGTATCCAGAGGCTGTCTGCTGCACCTGTCCCTCTTTTGGCTCCGTGTGCTGATCTGGGTCAGCGGATCCCTGACAGGCCTACAGAGCAGCTTCTGCACGCGCTCAGTCTGCGCCTCAGCAAGAAGTGAGTCAGGATCCATTTTTTGGACATACTGTTCAGCAGAATCTACCACTGTGACAGTCTCCACCGGTTTGGGTGTAGTGTTTCCCTTCTTTGGGAATTACTACTGACTACCATGAAACAAACAAAAGCAAAATGCTGCGTAGACACTTGGCTGCTCTGTTGCATGGCGGCATCACAACATTCACTTTGATTCACCTTCTAAATAACAAATTAAGCCACAGTCCTGCCAGTCGCTGTGTGTGTACTGAACTATTACTGCTCCCATTTCACAAGACATAAAGGCATTAAAGCTAGGTTTTTGTAATATTCTCCCAAAGAAAAGTTTGTTTGTATTTGTTGAAATTGGCTTCACATCAAGACTGCAATCGATAAATCAAATGTTAAATGAAGACAAAGAAATGAAAAAGAACAAAATCCAGTATCTCAGTCGCAGCATTATAATAAGCTCGTCCAATCATTTAATTCAACCTTCATGATAAAAAGTTGGCAACACTATGCAGGGTTTTCTGTTGGATATTCTTTTTTAAATCTAGCATACTCTTGTTACTTTCAAGAGATGACCAACCATTGCTTTCAGAACAGAAATATAAAGTCAATATAAAGTACACCTAAATGGATTTGAAAGAATTAAAACAAAGTAAAATAGAAGACTGCATTAAGATGAAACCGAATGAAACAAATTAAACAGAACAAAATTACATTGCATATAAAGTGCAAAGTGCAAGATACTTGAACTACAGTGGCAAACAGAAAAGTCTTGAGTTGAGAGAGGTTGACTCTGAAACGCTGCAGCACTGTTTTGTTGGTCTCACCAAGTTTCAGTTCAAACCATGAAATCAAGATTGTGCTTAATAATCAAATAATTAATTAAAAATGATTTGCCTGCCAAACATCTGACGTTTAATTAAGTTAAATTTAGTGTTTAAAAGCATTCTCTGCCAATTTATCTTTCATTTTTTCTTTGTGAGGACAGACTGGCTGAAGAGTAATTGATGTCAAATTTGATAAATCGGCAGATTCAGTTGACTACGTTTTGCTCAGTTTACTGCTACACAAGAGTAATATAGGGGTTGTGGAAGTGGGGCAGGGACCCGGTCCGTCCTTGGGATCATGTCTCCCGTTTCCACTGATGCCAGGCAGATTTGCTCGGTGATGGTTTGAATGGCGATGATTCAAGATATCGGCTTAGTGGCCTTCATTATCACATCCAGTTCCTTTATCTCTGATCTCAGTTTGTTAGAGATATTCACGCGGCAGCCTCTGGTGCTGACAAGCCAACGTGGAAGTAACAAACTGCGGTTCTTCGAATGGCCACCTGAGGCCGTCACCAAAAGAGAGTCAATCTCCGCAGACCCCCCCCATCCCCCCCATGTTGAAATGCAGAAATAGATGTGTTTACAACCTGGTACAAAAAGCAGTTTTGTCTCTATAGCCAATATCCCAGTAAGGAGAGGGGATTTGAATAAAAGTCACCCTAATACATTATTATGAAGGCTTAAAGTTATGCATAATCAAGGGTGTTGCATCTTTGAGTGAGAGGTGGGAGCCGAGCTAAGTCGAGTCACTAAACCTAACCTCTTGGCGTGTTTGTGGTGTTGGTGCCTTTTTGGTGATTTTTTTTTAAGCAAATATCAGGGCGCATCTAATGTCAACATTATCCAACGCCTCTATTTCATTATTAAATCCCAAAACTAATTAGGAGACGGATCCATGAGCTGCTTGTCGACATTGGGGCTGTGATGTTTTGTTTTGTCAGGGTGCTTTCAACTCAGGTCTGAACAATAAGCATCACAGGCTGAACCAAACTTCCATCAGTACTCACACTTCATATCTGCTTGGGTGGAGGCCTTCTGCTCTGAAAAGATTCCCATGTCCAGAACAGATTGAGGTTATCGATATAATTGATCCCTTTCAGGGTTTTGCTGAGCCATGTATCCAGTGATGAGAGTCGGCTGGACCTGTTGATCCCTCTATAGACCATTGGCACTGGTCCACTAATAGGAAAAACTGGGCTTCCAGTTTGTCCACACAGTGAAACAGTTCAGTGAATCCGGCTTTAGCGTTTCTGATTGCACTCTGTAAATATTATTGGCCCTGACATTTAAAATAATGCGATTCATTTTGGGTTGTTTATCAGTTGGGGAATGTCAAATACCCTATTATCTAGGATGCAGTAGGTCTTCCACAACAAGGGTTACAGGTTGAATCAACGTTTTAGCCTTTTTTTCTGTCCGCTGGCACTCTTCATAATACTCCCAAGGTCCTGGTTTATCAGCACCCATCTCCTCTTCTGTCTCATGGGGATTTATTAATTATTCAACCTGTTTATTTTAGTTAAGGTCTGGGGTGATGTGGTCTGGCTTTATGGCAGTCTGCCAGATGTCCGTGGTCGAAGTTGGCTGACCTGAATCCATTAATGTGGCCCTTGGTGGGAGTACAGTCTGTACTCCTCAATTTGCTTAATGTGGGAGAAAACAATGGGCTCAAATAGGATTTTTATTTTCAATAGTTCTGGCACTACAATAGGTCTTTTGGGTCACTGTTGATATTAAAAAACATGTATTTTTCTTTGTAGAAATGTGTCTCAGCTGCAAAATGTCTGCGTCACTTACCAAAGGCTTGTGTACAAACAACAGTGTCGATATGAATGTCAGACTCATGTTAAAAAGACTGAAGTGTAAACGCTCTGGTTCTTCAAAGCAAGTCTCTTTGTCCGTCGGTCTCCGTCTGTGTGTCTGTCTCTCCTCCAGAGTCTTGTTATCTCAGCCTTTGGTCAGTGGAGGACGTCGAAGGCCCAGTGTGAGACAGAATAGATTGCCCATTAACCCTGACTTCAAAACAAACTAACAAGCAACACAATGGAGACTCAGTGAAATATGAAAGCCTGCCATGCTCACTGTGTGAGGGGGAAAAAACCCAAAACATCAGCAGTCAAGGAACTCATCTTTTAATGGGACTGGGGGGCTTGAAAACAGCACATCAGCAAATAAGGAGCTATTGATTTTTTTTAATTCATGCTGACAATTACTGTTGACTAATAGTTTGATTACAATGATAAAAAAAAAAAAAAAAAAAAAAAAAAATGCCATGGGGAGCCATATCGATCCAAACTGTTTAAAGTGTTTGTTGTAAACTGATGCAAACTAAGGTCAAGTACACCTCTTCACAGACATGAGAAACACCCACACCTTAATTAAAGGTTGCCATATTTGATCATTACTGTATGTACTGAGAAGGTTTTTCTTTCTTGTTATGTGGAAGCTTTGAAGGAAAGTGCAGGCTTAGCCACCACATAATGATGATTCAGTTTAAGGAAGAATAGAGGGTGTTTTTTTTTTGTTTTTTTATATATATATATATATATACACGAGTCTCATTAAGAAAGAAAATCACTGTAGCTCATTGTGGATTGATTGATTGAGCGAGTGTGACTGTCGGTACGTCCACGCGGGCGTTGTTTTTGACAAATGTGAATATAAGCGATGGCATACATGTGTGTAAAGTTAGAAAAGGCGACAACAGGAAGCAGACAGGGTGAAATTGGCGTCAGGCAAAAAGCCGGTCGGCCTCTTGAAGGGCCATTAAAGTGACATGGAAGGAATTGCAGGGAATCACTGGAATGAATCGCTGCTTTCAGGCTTTAAATGTTGCAGTTTGTTTGTTTTTTTTGTTTTTTTTCCTCTATCTAGGGTTTGGAGTTGATATTGTTTAGTATGTGCAGAGCAACTTCCAAGAACATTTGGAGCTTGAAAATGTGTTTTAAAATACACTGGACGAATCATTAACAAGTGGCACGTGCGAGTGATTCAGGAAAAGTTGTTTGCATACACCGGTTTATTTGGAATTTTCTTGTTGGCGTTAATCAAGTTGGCCTCTCTACACAGATGGTAAAAGGAAGGACACTCTGGTCGAAGTCAGGGCCGACTCACGAGGCGCTCCGGGGCTTCTTGAGTGATACGCCGGGTTCACACTGGATGTGGAAGCGCTGCCAAGCACCAAGTTATGTCAGTTGAGCGGGAACCATTTTTTCTGCGTGGGTCAACAAGACATTCTGCTCCCCTGCTGTTTCCTATAGTGTGTGTGTGTGTGTGTGTGTGTGTGTGTGTGTGTGAGAGAGTGTGTGTGTCTACTCGTCGTGCTGTTTAGACACAGCTGAGAAATACATGGAATAGGAAAGCAATTTAAAAAACCACAACGACAAACAGCAGTGACTGTACTTTGTAATACAAAATAAATAAAAAGTTAAAGAAGAAATAATGAATTCAATCATGTGGAAAGGGGAATCAGGGGAATTGAAAGTTCAGAAAAACAGCAGGGGTGGAGGAGAGGAAAGTCAAAAGGGTGGGGATGCATATTTTAGCACGCATATTTTTTTTCTATATTATAAGAACGAGATCTTAGTGCCGTGAGCAAATATGTCTATAAAGCACACTGCTAATCTACAATAAATGATATAAATAATATATTCTATATGATATAAATGGTCTCTGAGCTCTGTTACATGATAAAATATGCATCCCACGCTTTTGACTTTCCTCCCCTATCTCCCTTCTGTTCTCCCGGAGTTTCAATTTCCCCTGATTCTCCTCCCACATGATCGAATTTCAAAACCCAGTACTTATTCCTCATATTTGTCAGTTGTGTCTAAACAGAGAAGGAGACACGCATTCACAGACACAAAGCAGACAGACAGACAGAGATTAGCAATAGAGCCACCTTCCACAGAGCCGTCGGACTTACATCCAAAAGGTTTTGTCTTCCAGATGCTGCAGAACTCGAGCGTGGACTTCTCTGTTGAAGTGAGGGCTCGTGTTTCTTTTTCTATTTACCACTTTGTTGAAGTGACTTCACTGTGCTCCCGGATTTAAGCAATTAACTTGACGAGTATGACGTTATCGTAAGAGACAAAATAGCCAAACCCATTCCAATTAGACCAAATTGCGAAGTAAAAAGAAAAGAAAAAAAGAATAATCTTTTTTTTTTTTTTTCGATACCATCAATTGGCAGACAGGCTACGTTTGTCACGAGGCGATGGAGTAAGTGGAACATCTGGAGGCTGAAGAGATATTTAATTCTCATGTGGTTGGTGGAAACCAATAAACTACTTAAAATAACTCAAGCATGGATACTTATAATATTGAAAGACAAACACACACACACACACACACACACACACTCCCCTGACTACACGGCTTCACACTGATTCTCCCCTTAAATCAGCTCATTTGAATGCAAAGCCAGAGTTTTCTTTCCAATTACACACTTGCACTAGAGCAAAGTAAATCTGGGAAGGGTTTTAGAAATTACAGTTATTAGATTATGATGAGCAAAGTTCAGTTGAAAGGCGTAAGCCTCTGCAGTTCACATGAGAAAGGAAGTGCTCCACACGCAGCACTCGCCATGCTCTTCAACCAGAACCCTGCATAATCACTGTATATAGCACGTGCAGAAAGACTTAGAATTACTCATGGTGCTATTTGTTTCCTGTGTGTGCTCTACCATCATGGCCGCTAAGAGCAAGATGCAAAAACATTTTTATGAATGACCCAATGAAATGAAGCGCGGTGACAAAGTAGGAGCCACCAGGAAAGATACAATTTTTCACAATGTCATTAATGGACTCATTTAATATGTTTATGTCTACGTAGCAAGATTTCATGTAGACAATCATACCCCGTCCCAAATTCACTTTTTATTGAACACATGAACAGTTCCCTTTACAAGTATTTTTGCTAATGTACTGTAATTTCATGCCACAATAAACATTATGGAAATGTGCGGGGCTTTTCTCTTTAAAACTGAAAGTGCCCACATTGAATGTTCTGCCATGCAACTCAGAGTGCATCCACAGATATATACATATATATATATATATATTTCTTTTTTTTCATCTTGATGACCGTGGTGGCAAGTTTGTTGTGTACTGAGGCAAAATCTGTAGAGAATGAAGTTTGGAAACGTGTATCGCTTTGGTGTTCTTCTACAGAATGTCCAAAACAAAATGCAATGTGAGGAGTCACATTTTCAGAGATTTTATGTGAATGTAGCTTAAATATAACAATATCAGATATATGTATCCTTTTTTTCGGTGATAAAAAAGAAAGAAAAAAAAACGTGAATAATTTAGATTGCCTGCCTGTCTGAGTGGGCGTTCAGTGTAAAGAGCAATGCTCACAGTGAACAGTAGAGCAACAGCGTGTGTGTAAGGTTTCTGGCCCTTTTTTAAAGTTATTGTTCAGAGTTGTATGCTTTTAATTTTGAGTACCCTCATGTTGGGTATCTTCTTTATGCATTTTATTTTTTGTTAACCTGGTGGGTGTTTCTGTTTTGTCCCTATCAGGGGAGCCAGGCTTTACAAAAGTTCTAAAAACTTTTTCTTCTCTTCTGTACACTTCTTCGAACACTACATCTTAGGACTTTCAGCTGTATGCTTTACGGCTGCTGTTTTACAAGATATTCTTTTGGGTACTGAACGGTGCTTTCCTCCTGGAGAAAAGCTCCCTGGGCCCTAAAGCTTCAGGTGGCTACAGCTGCAGACATGTGATTCTGATAATCTGAAAAAGAGGCAGCCGAGGCAATCGAAAACTGTGGTTCTGTAGGCTACCACTGTAAAACCCCATGTTGCTGTTGTGGCTCATCCATAAATCACCGGGTTGGTGGTTAAACCCGATTCCACCATTACTCAAGCGTTGTTGAGCAAGACACTAGAGCCCAAGCACTTATGTTATAAACGTGCTCCAAAGGTCCTCTGTTTCCTGGGAACCGTGGCGATGAGTGTGATTATACAGTCAGAGGTGTCATATTTGTCTTCCCCTCCATTATTGCCATGGTTAGCTATTATTTGCAGAAGTTATGAATTCAAACAACATGGGTGTTGCCAGCCAGCCACTTGACATCCAACAGACAAACACACATTTGGTCAAATTGGCCATTTACCATCATACAGATGGATATAATTGTGTTACACAATGGATTTGACCTCAGCAAAAGTTCTGTATTTCCTCATGAGAAAAACCTAAACTTTCATACAACCCTCCACCCATCAACTCTTCCATCACACGAGCTGCCATTTTAAACTTCATCCTGTCATCCACATACGTGAACAACTATGACTCTCTTTGCCCACCTACCCATCCATTCCTCAGTGTAATCTCTGTCCACCCAATCACACATCCGTCCGTCAGTCACTCCTTTATCTGTTCAAGTCGCTATAGCTACTGATGGCTGCCTGGGCAGAGCTTTTTTTTTTCTTTTCCAGTTTGACAGTTCAAAAGACAAAGTGCTCTTGAGGCTGACAGCAAGCCGGTCAGATAGGAGCAGGTAAGTGGCACCTTCTGCTCATCACTGCCAGCAGAGAGTGAGCACCGAGCAGCCCCACGCTCTGCCTGTGATCTTCTGGAACCATCGCTCCGTGGCGGCAATCAGAAGACGGCCTGCTGCGCTGCCTCTCTTCTGCCTCTCATCAGACGTCGAATCCTCCACCTGTCTCCAACACAGTCCTATTAAATAAATGAATGAACTTGTGGATTCGTAACTCCCTGCATTTCTGCTGTCATAATTCAAAAAGTACCGGCTCCTGTCACTTTGATTTTTACATGTTCAGCAAAGGCAACGCATCCTATGTTATGGCATGACATTGTATGAATTGTATGCTAATTTAAATAAAATTTTTCGGGTGTTTTCCTAGGAAAGCCAGCAATATGTGTCAATTTACGCTTGTTACATCTATACATTTTTTTTCAAAATAAACTTTCATCTTCACATTAAACAGCTCAGTTAGGTTTAGGCAACAAAACGATTGTGCATTGGGTTAAAATAACTGCAGAAGTGACGTTACCTAAGTACAGAAGTTAGAAGACGATTAAATAAACGTTGACTTACGGCACACGGCACAAACATTGGTCACCGGAAAGATGTCTGTTTACGGAGTACTCCTTTCAAGCAATTCCATTTTTCTCTCACGGAATACACAAAGTGTTTTTTTAATTTGTAAAACACTTCAGACGAAATTGCTGTCAAAGCAAACAATTCCTCATCGAGCCACTAACTTGAATGCAAGTACTTACATGAGTGGTGCCAGTGTAAGTGATGGGTGTTGTGAAGAACATAGGAGAAAGAAGATGAAGCAAGGGAGAAATTCACAGCGCCCTGTGCCAAGTAAAGCTCTATTTATTTACTGTGGAGCACCAAACATTGAAGTCATCCCTCATGTGTACTTGATGACATTTAGAAGGGACAAAAAAACTTTAACTTCAATAATTGTTTGGGTTGAGCTCCTCAGTTCACTCTTGACCTTGAGGCAGTTGCTGACAAAATAATCTCAACTCTGCATCTTGTTTGTTCTGGAACTTTCAACTCTGCAACGTCTTCATTAGCAGATGGAGTTTGTTCAAACGTTCCCTGATTATGTATTCTTTCACTAACGTTTTCAATGATTAACACATTGAGTAACTTTAACCCTATTCTAAGTGGTGGATGGGCCAAACAAACGCAGGACTTTCATTCAGGAGACCACTGTTAGTGTCCCGTGCAAAACTAGAAGTAAACATTGACATTTTGTCACGTGTATCAAATCTTCAAGTCCAGTTTGTTGCTAGAGAACTTACCACATCCAGCAGTGCAGTCAGCGGAATCACAAGCAATGAGAAAGCAAAGCTAATGTCAACCAAACACGAGAGTTAAGAAATGCAGAGATAACATAACCACAGTTGAACAATTAATCCAGTCAAGTCAAACTAATAATTACTGTCCTAAAATAATTCAAAACAGCCGCCAACAATGTAAAAGATGTATTATTTAACTGATAAGGAATTAAACTACACAACACACACACGCATGCAATATGTTCTTATACTTGCTTAAAATTCTTACTTGGCCACATTAGTGTGCTCTAGTAAAATCTTTTTTTAAAAATGAATTCATGGCCCCTACAATGAGGCCAGGTGTATGGGCGAAGTATGTTATTGGAAAGATTCAGTCCTCCTCAGCCAGTCCTTGGCGCTTTGACTCTTCAGGGGGATTTGTAATCGAGGGCCGTCTGTCCTGACCCCCCCCGCCCTCCCCCAGGAGCCCAGACACTGGTGGTGGCTGATGATTCTGCCGAGACTGGTAGGCTAAAGAAGCTGATGAAACGTATCTCCGAAGACTGGGCAGGGATGGGGACGTGGAGGGGAATGTGCAACAGCAGCACAAAAGTCACAGAGATAATCTTTTTTTTAATAAAAAAGACAACAGCAGGGTGATGGGCTAACAACGTAGTTGTGTCGCTGTGCTACTGGATTGATGCGACCAGCCGAAGAGAACGGCTGATTTCACGATTGACCCTAAAACAATAACAGCAAGGAATGTATGAGTCAGTGTGCATGAGTTAAGTGAATGGCAGGATACATGATGAATAGACTACAGGACTATAAGTATGCAGAAGTATAGTCTTCCTGGCTGAACTTGTGCTTGAGCTTCATTACCCATAGCGGAATAAGTGAGTGTGTGCATACATCACTGGAATCAGGATGCAGTCCTTCTCTTCCAGATCCAAGCCTTGCAGCTCATTTTCCTCCCAAATTCCTACAGTAACACCTTTATCAATCGCTCTCTCATAATGCTGAGCACAGCTGGCCTGTTCAGCTTTTCTCTCATTTTCTAACCTATTTCCTCCCCATCGCCGCCTTAATACCTTCATCAGCCTCCAAATAGCCTCAATCGCTTCAGCAGATGGTGCAGCTGTCTGAGGATCGTCAATCTCAATCTCAATCTCAGGTGATTTGCTGCGATGAACTGGTTTACTAACCAGTCTTCACATCATCAACAACAGAGGATGTACACGGTCCGTCTTTGGTTTAATATTTATGCAAATATGGCAACAGCATATCTGTTCTTTGACACATGCTAGAGTAGGTAAATGTAATTTCAAGAAATACAATGTCGTTCATAATTTAACAAAAGGTACATCAATATTTAGCAGACAAACGTGTTTAATTACTGGGTCGTTTTACTTGTCAAACCACTTTCAGACATTCTTACTCTATTGAAGTTGTTGATATTTCAGTTCATTTTTTCCCCAGATATTCTTTCTATTTCAAAATGTACTGAGTGCTTTTTAGTGTATAATATGAGTCACAGTTATGGTGGTCCCTCCAGGAGGTGCTTTTAGATTTTCAGATACAAAAAACGTTTTAGTCTTGTTGAAGAAAATAGTATTGCTGCCTGTGAGGGAGAGCTTCATTCACAGCCATATTTGCAGGCAATGTGCACACAACTAGGGTAGGCAGGAAGTAATTGATTATTACATCCACCAAGAATAAGGTTATGTTTTCACTTTGATTTGTTCTGTTTGTTAGCAGGAATACGGAAGAAAAAAAAATACTCACCCAATTTTCTGAGAATTGGTGTAAGGGTGTAGCATTAAACAAGTAAGAAACTATACAATTCTGGAGTGGGTCAGCATCACGGGGCAGATTCATGCATTATTTTTCACTTATGGGGAGAGATTTCTTTGTACTTTTCATGTTACAATATGTAAAACCACAATTGTAAAAATGACTTCAGTGTACAATTGCTGTTTTTTTGGTTTGTCTCTGTTGCATTGAATAACTGTGAGAATAAATCCAGTTTAATTAATACATCTGTGACTTTGAAGGTTTATCAGGCAGAAAATCTATGCACTGCGCTTTATAATACAATGAAACAGGTATTTTACAACAATGAAAAGTTATGATTCATTTCAAAATCATTTCGGTTATTTGTCTCAATGAAAGCGAACTAAACGATAGATTTAAATCATTCATTTTACAATGAAATCTTCCATGAACGTAGGATTCCATGTAAATGCTTGACTAGTATGTTGGTGGATGGCATTGCATTGAGTTGCAGCATAAGTTGAGCCAGGTACAACTTTTTTGATTGATGACCCAGTATTCTCTGTCTGACCCCCTTGTGGCAGCAACCACACCTCCAAATGAATGAGGAGGCTGAGTTTTTGGACACAGCACTTATGTTGGTCTGAGCACGGCCTTCTGCTTTCAGACACAGCCACTCTGATGGTAGTGATGCATATCATGTCTAACTTTCGAAAATCCACACAGTTTCACCACTGGAAAAAGCCCTGAAGCAGCCCTGCAACTGGCCACGTCACTCAGTTGCCTGGATGGACCGGATGTAATGACAACTACGGATGTGATAGCTACAAAGGTTGCCGTGGATATTCATGAGGAATATTCCCAATTATTTCGTGAACACCCCAAACCATTCGTATTGGACTGTACCATTCTTATCCCTAACTTCCTCATTGCACACAAGCAATATCTGGTCAGATTGGAATGAAATTCGCTAAACATGGTCATGATCCCAAGAGGATGACTCTTTCCCATGTAGGACCAACACGTTCTCAATCCTAACTTGTCAAATACCAACACTTAGTCAGATGCCCAACTATGAAGCTATAGGGACCCCTCTAGCGTTTTGGACATGTCAGGGATGGCAATCAGTTTCCACTTGTTACATGCGTAGTGTCTTTTCAAAATAACCTTCCTTCTACACAAGAAGTCATGCTTAGGCAACAACATTACTTTGTTAGGGTTAAAAAGATTATCATAGTTGATTTTAATTTGACTGATAATGTGCCACCGAGTGCCAATGAGTCAACTGACTAGCGATTCACGTGCCTAATGAATAACTAGTCACATGACTAACATGACACAATAAGTCAACGTTTACTTCTTTTTTTGCACAGTCCCATAGGTGAAAGTCAGATTTTTTTTTACCCATCCACCAAGTGTCTCACATGCCCCAAGTGGACTGTTGAACACTTTATACTACATCAGTTGCTTTGAGCTTCTAATGATGGCGATGGGTTTTTATCGATAGCCAAAGTGCAAAACCTCCTATCTGCAAAATGATCCAGGAAAAGTGGGGAATAACCCTATCTGCACTTTGTATATTTTTCTTTTTTTTGTATTTTTTATTATGTAATTGGGTATCCTTAACAAATCGCATTCTGCAAGAAAACAACAATTATTTTTTTTTGTATTCTCAAAAAAGTGCATTTTTCAGATAGGAGGTTTTGCTCTTCGGCCATATTGGAGTTAGTTGAAAGCCTGGTGTGTCGAATGCATTTGGGTGAGACCGGGTTGTTATGACACCTTTTTTCCTGCCACACTTTAAGCTTAACAAACAATATCTCATAATCGAAAAAAAAATACAATAATGAAGCATATTCACCTTCAAATGGACAATTCTTTGGACTTTAACTTCCCTGTGGTCTCTTGTTTTTTCCAGCATACCTAAGGACAAACGTTATATATTTTTACACAATGTAATGATTTTGTTATGAAAAGCAAAGTCATCCGTATCGTTCAGTCCAACAATTTCTACTATGCGGTCTAATGAACACCAAGACTCCTAAGTCTTGTTTACCAACTGGCCCACGGGAAGCATCATTTGTTGGGGACAGTGTGTTCATTTCTTTGCGGGACTATTTTTCTGATATCATCCGGCTGGATGATATCAAATTTCTGAATGGTTTTAAAGTGGATGAAAAATGTAAGAATGCACTCCCCCTTGCAGCCATGAGTTAAACTTTTCCTTCTCATCTCTAATGCTCTTTTCTGTTTGTGCTGAGGCAGGGAATTAGAGTTTTCCCTCTGAGACCTTTCTTTAGGCTATCAGCCTATGTAAACATCAGTCTGGGGTGATTAATTATGCCAGGCAGAGAGAGATAGAGGAAGAGGGCAGAAAGGGATGAAGAAGAAAGGGGGGAAAAAGGGAAATCATATAGATTAGAGTCCCGAGTCTCCTTGACCTGGCTCTCTTGTGGTACCTGCTTGTCTTTACAATAGGAAAAAAGGTATAAATATTTCAAGTCAAATAGAAAGCGGTATAAACTGAGTTTTCATCTTTTATTCATCAAAGCCAAGGGATGTAGATGCACATCCACCAGTCTTTATGCCTGCAGGGCAAATGCTCTGACAGTATATATTTCTGTGTGTTTGCGTGTGTGCGTGCATGCACACATCTTTGTATGAATAAAACGTCGTCATCAAAGCCAGGTGATAAAAGATAAACTAAAGCTTTTTGTCCACCCTTCTTATCTTTTTCACTGAGTGCTGCTATCTTGTCAGATGTCTGGTGACATTATGTATGCTGCATGCAGTAAAGAAACATGTTCTTATACTGAATTTTTGATATGTCTTCTCTTCACATTTGAAGTAGAAACTAAAGAATACAAAGATGCAGGGATTGCAGAAGTGTAACTCTTTCCAGCAGGCTTGTTGAAAGGCTAAGGCTGGCGTTATTTTTTTTCTGAATGTCAACAAATCCCACGAAAAGACCAAAACCAACAATGGTCCATCTCTCAATATTTTATGATTTCCCTACTTGGTCTCTAGCATTCAGCCTCAAACACATGGCTGCTACTTAAATCTTTAAAACTTGCCTTACAAATATTGACCATATGTGTTCCAGCAACAAGGAGCTCCGACTCCCCATTAGATCAAAACACAGCGTTGGAATCAGCTAGTCACAATAGTCTGTATAGAAGTGCCCGGTCATGTTAGTATTTGTTTTTTTTTACTTCATATATAACTGTACAATATCATCAGGAATGTATATGATCAGGCCAAACCGGATTTTCACATCTTCTCCTATTTCCAGTCCAGTTTACAATGACTCTTACATAAATTGAACATGTTGGTCATTCAACATGATAGAATTAAGATTACATCGTCGAGTGAAAAGTAGAAGTTTAAAATCATCATACATTGATTAAACCATCTGATTGTCATGAAATACATTTTAATTTTTGGAACATTCTGTTAATACATTATGTACATTCACAGGATATCAAACATAACATTACACAACACGAAATAATATAAAACCAGTGCCAAAGTAAGAAATATTGTAAACTACCTTTTACACCAGAATCCATTTTAGAATATAGATTTTAACACTAAACACTGCAATAATAAACACAAAATGATTGAGTAACCTGATTTTCACCCCATTTTAACTCAACCATCTACTCATGAAATATATCAAAATGTTTGGTAAAAAACTGCGGGATGTTCAGTGGGTTGCAGTCATAGAAACTAAGCCTCTCCACAGCACTTCAGTACATCCCCAGAGTCCTGCCTGCACTTCTACACCACTATAAAAAAAGGCCAGCGGACAACTAATGGTATCACTAACCACCCTGCTTCCTCTGCATTCAGCTGGCAGCAAATACAATCCCTTGAGCTGCTCCACTGCTCTAAACTGCCTCCATGTGATATGACCCACGAGAAAAAAAGAAATACATAAATTGAATTCATGAATGATTAAATTTTTGTCAGGGCTTAGGGAATGTTGAGGGAAATAATTAGCTTTTTTTTTTCAACCAGTCTGTCTGATATTTACCTGTAATCACTGAAGCTTCTCCCAACTGTAATATTAACTATTTAAGAGAGAATATCCTTAACAACAATTAACAAACTTGAGGCATTTGCTCTTTACATTTAACATTTAATATTGCAAACAAAGACATTCACAGTGGTTTCACAGGTCGTGTTGAGTGACTGTGCTCAGAGACAAGTGTTAAGAACATTTGATGTTTAGTTAAAATAAATCATGAATCAGAATGGCAATGAACACTATTTCTTTATACTCAATTAAAGGGGTGTAAGACTTTTTGGAAAACTGAGACAAGAATGTCAGATACAGCTACATTAATACACAACTAAGGATTTGACCCAAATTCTGCATGAAAATTGGAAAACAAATGTGATACAGCTGCCAAAAAACAAATAACCTTCTTTCTCTTTCGCTTTCTCTGCACCCTTGTGCCTCTGTTATGTGTGTGTGTGTGTGTGTGTGTGTGTGTGTGTGTGTGTGTGTGTTTCACACCCTTAACTGAAAGAAAGTCTTCTAAACGGGCAATTGTATCAGAAAACGCCAGTGGCCTTCCCACCTTCACAACTAATTTAAGAAGGAAATGTTATGCACCCAACAGAAAGGTTACCACGGGGAGCAGTCAACACAAGACGCGTGAGGCTACTAATTAAACTCGATCAGCTGTGTAGCCGTGTTTACATTCGATTGTCAAGCAAATTATAAGCAAACTTTTGAAATTACACAAAAAAAGAAATGTGAATTAGGCGCGTTTTAATGCACCATCTGGTTTGGAGCAAATAAACTAGGGTACAGCTTAGTTTGGTCAGAAGTTGGCATATGTATTAATTCCTCTGAGTCCTTGGTTGTTTTTACTAATTTCCATTACAAAATAGCTGGATGTTTACCTGAATGGAGCAGATCCTCATGCATCCAAATGTTGTGTTGCCATCACCACAGTTTACACAACCTGAGGCATTTTTTTCTGACCTTTCCTTGTATGTTAAAGCTAAGAGAAATGAGTTAAGAGGTATGAGGGGACATGAGCGTCAACTTACACTCAAAGTATCTAATCAGACGTATTGGAAGGAGCCGTGTTGAGGAATATCTCTTCAGATGGAAGAAGGCAAAATTAGATATTGATCCTGTGGAGTGTTACAGCGAGAAATAGAAATGAAAGAGATAACAAGACTCCTCTCTTTATGAGACTGATACAAGGGTCAACAGACGGAGAAACGTGAGAAGAAGAATGGACGAGATATGAGAGTGTGCAGTGAAGACGGTGAGCAGAAACATGCAGATGATGCCTCAGTGAATGGGACTCATCCCTTTCACTGAGGCATCACCCGTCAGAGACCGTTCCGAATATACAACAATGTGCATACTGAATATTGTGCTTTTCACTTCAGGGAAGATAACAACATATCGGTGTAAGTTTATTATCCAGCATTATGGAACTCATAATTAAAAATGAATTCAGCTATGACAAAAACAAAATAGCTAATCTGAGAGTCGGAAGTACCAGAATTGAAATGATAAGCTTCCAGCAGTCTGAGTTGGGTAAATAAAGTGAGTAATCAGCCGGTCGGCTTCGACCTGCAGACAGTCGGTGTGCGGCCGGTCAGACAGAGAGCAGGAGAGTGAGGCACTGCATGCCCCCGGGGTTTAGGGTTGTCAGACTGCACTGCAGAATATAATCAGCCTTCCCTTTATTACTTTCCGTCTGCTGCTCTGAAAGCTGCTCCATCGTTGGCTCAAAGAGCTGTAAACAACAGCAAACTTCTCCTCACCTCGTCTTTGTGGTTGAAGCTCTTCAAATGATTCATGAATGTATTCTCCAATCGGCTTTAGCCTTTGACCACCTCACTTTCATTTTACAGTGTTGTATGGTTTTTCAATGTGCAGTGCATGACACAAGTAAAAATAATGAATCTAAAAAAACTATTTTCAAATACATTTGCATGGGCAAATTTACAGCACATTGTTTCCGGTGTTACAGTATGAGCACTCGCAACCTCTCTGCCTCCAGGCAAACAAAACCCTGGCTTTAACCTTTCCCTTCCTCACTCAACGTGCAGCTCTCAGTGGTGTCAGGCAGATGGTGAGAGTGGGGTTAATGCTTTATGAAGGATGGGGAGGCTGTTGAATATGTATGGATGCAGGTCAGCGTGTGAGCGCGCCGGTGCGTCGGCAGCAGGGCGCTGACAGGCAGTCCTCCTCATTAGCGGTGACTGAAACAGAGCTCTGCGCGTCTGTCCACCTGCAGCGCTGCAGGGAGGCAGCGCTTAGTGCATAATGCTGCCGTTCCGGTAGAGCCCTTATCTTTCAACTTCTGACTGTTGTTGACTCTTGTTACCAAAATCCCACGTTGAAAACTTTCCCCCCCCCGGCTCCTGTGCAGAAGTTTGTGCCCAAAGTGAACAGCGACGCCTGTGTTCGGCGCGTTTCAGCCGAGACCGGGGGAAACTTTGCAGCCGGGGCTGATGTGGGAGGAAGTGCGGCGAGCTTTTAGTCGTCCTCTGTCAGCAGTTTCTGCTTGAAACCCCGAGCAGCGTGTGTGGGTTCAATGAGCTCTCTGCAAACAGGAATGTGGAATCTCAAAGACACAAATATCACAGCGTTCCTGCTGAAAGAAGTGTGCACAGTGCAGAGGGAGAAAAGTTGTTCAACTTTCCACAGCTTTCCTGCACTGGTCTCTAAACACACGGTGCACATTTTGTGAATTGATCGGTGGATTTTGGAAGAAGCAAAAATAAAAAATAAAAATCGAAACACGTGTAGTGCTGGCTGACTGATTCGATTTAGATACTTAATTCAATCTCATTAAGTTATGTTTTTCTATAATTCAGTCCTGCAGTATGGATTTAACTCAGTTGATAGAAATTAACTTATTTCACATCTGTTCCAGAAATGTGTGATTTATTTTTGGAAGAGGACAGGTCTTTGCATTTGAATCAATAACAAATAAAAAAAATATAATTTAACAGAATTTGGATATATATATTTCTGTGTAACTGACATAACTGACCCAGTTACCTGTATCCAAGACTCCTCGCTATTTGTGTATAAAGTCAGGTCACCTATGAAAGGTCATGCTTTACTTAACTCACACAAGATAACATTGAAATATGAAGGAACATTTAACGTGTCATTATTTTATAATAGCCACTTGTGGCCACAGTGTCCTCTGCACAGCGAAACTCATATTCTCATACTTCAATAAACGTGTTCATAGAATGTAAATAATTAAGGAAACACACACAAGATGTTTGATGAGCAGTGATCATTGGAAATCTGTTGTGCAACATCATCTATGCACAAACACGTAGTGTTGGTCAAATATTCTCCTCTTGGAGCAGTTTTGTTGAATCCCATCCCTCAACCTGCACTATGTGTCACTTTCTTAATGCTCCCCCACCACATTCCCCAAAATGATGCTATCAACAGTGAAATCCCCAGACAGCAATACCATTTTCCAAGCGAACAGGGGAGACTGGCCCTGCAGTATTTGTCTCAAGAAAGTGAATGAAAGGTTTCATTTACACCAAAAAAAAAAAAGAATAAATTGCTTTTTCATGAAGTACCACTTATCTTGCTCCAAAGATATTTGTCAGCTGCACATGGTACAGCGATCTGGTAATTTGGTATTCGATCTAAATTTGGCGTACGGTGTTGGAAAATTTAACCCGTCATGCATGTATGCTGCATTAGTAATAGAGACAAATATTTATGCGCTCTCAGGAGACACATTTCTGCTGTCTTAAATCATAAGCTGTGACTTCCAACAACTGCAGAGAGCAAAAGCTTTATTTTTCTACTTTTTCTTAAAATCTATACATCCTTTCAGAGTTAAAACCCCAACAGGTGCTGCTGCATTTTCGCTGCACTGTCCTGCATTTGTACAATTTGAACAGCATATTTGGCTAATTGTGTTTTTCTCATTCTGTATAATTAAGCTTCTTGCTAATTTAATGTTAATAACGTTGTTTTCATATATTTACATTTTCACTATGTCCTCATCACTTTTTTCTTGAGTTATCTGACCTTCCCTGTCTCTCACTTCATTTTGGAGACATGTTTTTAATAGCCTGGCTTACTTTTTCATTCAAGACTACAGTTCATACCCTTTCACCTATTAACATAGATAATTGAACCAGGCTTTATCCAATGAAAATGTACACAAATAAAACTTCATGGTTTCTCTCGGTTTCTCTTCTGAATCATCTTTGCAACCTTTACACTTTACATGTTTAAAAAAAGAAGATTAGTTACAGAAATATAATTTTTGAACCTTTAAAGGATTGATACATTCAGGTCAGTTTACAAAGTTCAGCTTTGAAAAAGTATTAAAGACAGACCTACTTTTTGTGCAGGCGAAAAACAGAAAGTAGCTCCGAGAGCAGAATAGTAACTGGTAAAGAGTTTTTAAGGGAATAATCAGCAGACCACAGTGTGTTTTATTTATTGTATTATATTCCTGTAAGGTTTCAGTTGTGGCTTCCAGACAAAAATAGAAAAATTAAAATCCCAAATCAAAAATCATTTGCGTAGCTGTCATTTCCTATCTCAGGGACTGCAGGTTTGCTGCAGGGTCTCACAGGGCTCGTTGGTGGGCACGTGGGCTGCTGCCGTCCTCTGGCTGTCTTTTCGAATGAGTTGAATGTGAAATGATTCCTTAAGCGATGTTGACTGTTGCACCTCGCTCATATCTTATCCATGCAAACAGATGCTCGTTAGCCACGGGGGGATTTTGTTTCCACAAAAACAACATGAGGATGTGGATGTGAGGTGTGAGTAGAAAGAATCATACCGCCTGTAAAAAAAAAAGGAATAACCTGCATATTGGACACAAAACCCATAACAAAACCCTCTTTGGTGGAGGTTTAGTATCCCATGTGCTTTACAGCAGTGTCATTGCACTGCGTGTATTTTGAACATGGATCGTGCCAGTGGACATGCAGCCTTTAACAATAATAGTAGATGAGGAAGTCTTTTAACATGTCTTCATCGGCCCCTGATGTGGAACTTGAAGCTGGTAGGACAGAGACCGAGTAGGATATTCAGAGTGCAGAAAATATGTCTGCGATGCCTTTTCTCTCGTTAGCTGTGTTTAATATGGAGCTTTGCACATTTATAGGCAGAGTGCGACAAGAGAACCGTCTGGGAATCCATGATGCATAATCCCTTTAGCAACATGCACAGGTAAAATTGGAATGTATCCTCTTGGCACATTCTTTCTGGGAATTTTTACAAGAACAACATGGTATGTTTTCAATTACGAACATGTAGAGACCTGGAATACAAGGGTATAATACGGAAGATGGGAATATATACAAATATCAAAACCCTGATTGGGTCTTGAATGGCTGTTTGTTTTTTATTGTGGAGAGTTTTTCACTAAGCTTGTCATGGACAGACAGCACATGCTATCTTGTGGCTCATGTACAACATCTTTGGTTTTCACACCATATTCTGGACTAATTGTAATCTTGTTTCAATCTTGAGATATTTTCAGTGTAAATCAACAACATTGTTGTGTTCGGGAACAGCGCAATAAAACATATGGCTCTTGTCCGTCTTGTGTCTGTGACGACAATTAAACAGGATGGACACCCTGCAACAAAGTCAAACTGTCAAATGGATTTGTGTGACTGTACTCCCGCAGAGCGGAAAAGACAATGGATGAACCTCCCGAGTTTGCCGCCTCAGTTACTCACGAGTCTGTGTTGGGAGTTAACCAGATAATGTAGTATCCGTTTATTGATCAGTGATTTATGCTGCTAACAGCGCAGCATGCTCCCAGGCCCTGGACAATCTGCACACAACACCTTTCCAGAGAAATCCAATTAAAATTTTAACAACTCTGATATTTTCCCCTTTGATTCAGTTTAGAACTCTTAAGATTTTCATCACATCAAACCAACGTTTGATTCTTTTCATGGCTGGTATTTTATGGTCATTGAATAATGACTCATTAGTTACCTTTCTATATAATAGTCTGTATTGACTAGTAGTCTGTATTGTCTATATAGTTCAGCTTGCTTTATGATTTTGAGGTTTCATCTGCTGCCTTCCAAATGCAGTCTTAAGAATTGCATGGCCTCAAGTTACCTTATATGAAAATGATGCCAATGGCTGCAGTGTTACACATCGACTTTACATTTTTAAGAGAGGTATTAGTATTGGATCAGAACCAACTGACATCCCGATTAGAGGTATTAGAATCAGTATCTGTAGAGAAAAGGTCTGATTGGTGCGTCCCAACTTCAGGCTCAGACCTTGAGCCGCCATTTACTCAGATGGAGATGCTCATTGCTGAGCAGAAGGGGACTTTGGCTCAACTAAGCATGTCCCAGGTGTGAGCATAACTGTTGAGCAGGCTGTTGCTGAAAAATGGCATGTATAATAACCTTTAAATAGTCTTCCTGGGTAGATAAAAGTTAAAAGAACTGTAAAGCTAGCAGCTGCTGGCCAATGGATCTTGAACATGTCCAATGTGGCCGGAGCTAATAGAACAAGCTCTTAGAAATCCCCAGACTGTGAAATTACCATCAGTGAATGTGGCTGAAGCTATTCAATTCTGTCATCTTCACTCAGTCAAGAAAAAGCACATCTGCTTTCTGCAATATTACTGACTCACATTACCCCCATTTTGGAAGCCTGTTTCTCCAACTCCAGATTTCAAACATTGTTAAACACCCCAAAAATCGAGGAAGCACTGAATAGCTATATATATATGTATATATATATGGAAAAAGAAAAGAAAACCCTGCAGATTTTTTTTCACCATAAACACTTTATTCCTTGTTGTGAATTGAGGCATAGAAGAATATAATTAAATACAACCGAAGCAAGGGGTCCAAAAAGTAATTTCCCTGAAACACAGGAATACAACCCTTTTCATAAAAACTTATGTTTAAATGTAGCATTCCTCAACAAATCACATACATTAATATGTTCCTTCTTTACAAACCATTTGGAAAGCTGATTATTTTAAATATTTTGAGACTTGCATTGTTAGCTAGCTAGCGTTCTTCTTCCACGGGTTAAATGTGTATAGTCGGAACATAGCTGTGAGATACAAATAAAATCTGCCCATCAATACATTGCTCCATAGTGTGACAGTTGGTCAAAAACTCCACATTGTACCTTCAATGAAATTGACATATGTTGTATGATGCACATTACAGTGATAGTTAGTTGTACTATCACTGTCTTAACTACTACTACTTTACAGTTAATGTTTCACAGAGCAAGTAAAGTGCAAGAGCAAGTGAAAAATCTAAATTTGCTCGCTTTTTTCTCAGCATTCTTGCCTGAGTATCTACACTCAGTATGTTCCAGTTGTTTTGCAGAAATATGTCTACATATATTCTACTACTACCTGCTAATTTGAATATTACTCAGAAATTCCAATCGAAACATTAAATTGTCTCTATTTTTATGTTTTCCAGGTTATGTTTTATTTCCGTAGTTCCCTTTAATTTGACACAATTTCATATAAAATAGTAAGGTTTACATCCAAATGTATAGCAAATTTTAATCAAAGTCAAGAAAATCGACAAATGACATTTTGAATGCAGGTGGATGGAAATGTACTCTCTACCAAGTGTAGTAGAAATGTTTTTTTTTTCTCATGTGATCACTTTTAAGGGTCCCGAGCCTCAGTTTGTGAATCAGGTTGGTTTCATGTGACGCCTAAAATATGAAGCATGATTCCAAGAGCACCAGTAAAGAAGAAAGAAAAATCATTGACGTTTACTTTCCATTAAACAACCCAAACAAATTATGATCGACTATACAAATGGGCAGCAACCTTGAATTTCACTAGAGAGGATGGAATGATTTATTTCCAATCAGTGGTATATACCACAAAACTGAGCCAGCTGAAACAGAGAAATTAACATCTGTGTTTATTCAATGAAAGCATGCATGATGTCAAGAGAGGGTCGAGAGGATGCAGGTTGTCATTCCATTTAATCAAGCACTCAGAAAATGTCACTAATTAGATTCTCGCTCTCTGGCAGAAGTTTTACTAATCAGTGAGAGCAACTTGTTTGTCTCAGTTTGAAAGGAAAAGCTGCATGCAGCACATTTTAATACATTAGCCCTGGGTTTATATTCAAAATGTAGATCCTACTTTAAATGCAACACCAATTACAGAACTCATTACAGCTCGGCAGCAGGTTCACTTTCTCTTCTTCTTTAATCACAGTTTAACAGGTGAAGACACTGGAGGGTCACAACCTGCAGGGAGAACCTTTAGGTATAATGAGGTAATTTCTGTTAGCTAGCCAAAAGGGCCTGATCTCTGGCACACAGGGATGATACATCAGTTTGCCACACTGCACCATGCCTGACATCTCTAAAATAGATGTCTGTAGCTTGCAGCCTGGAATGAAATTAACTAAAACTAGAGACCTACAGGCAGAGTGTCACCTCAACTCACCCACAGCCTGGAAAGAACTGAGCGAGACGTGGGCTGTAGCTTATTGTATCTCTGACAACCACAATCTGCACTACAACTGCACTACATTCAATTTAATGGTGTTCAAATCATACTCACAATGAAGGCTGCAACTTATTACTGACATTATCTTTCTCAGCCAATCTATTAATGGTACATTCCTTAATGAGGATATGCTTAGAGAGAGAGTTTGTAATGGTTGAGGCAGTCAAATTATTTGTATGTGTATTTGAATTAACGTGGAGAAATGTGTAACAATCCTGTTTTGTGTTTATTACACTTCTAATTTTAGATTATTAAATTGTGTTTTCTCCTATTCTGTTGTGTTTTCTGAAATGTCGGTATGTTTAGGGGCCACCGTAATTTGTGCCGAATACCGTATTCAGATTTGGCTCCACCCATACTTCATAATATTTGAAAAAAATAGAAAAAAAACCTTTGACGACTTCACATTGCTTGTTTTGTTTTACCAATAGTCTAAAACCCAAATTATGCAATACAATGATATAAAGCAGTAAATCCACACAGAAATATGATGGTAGTGCAATACTATGCGATTTTGTTGCCACAATGTAGCTCACATAAATCTGGTAGGTTATTTATGTACTGACATGTGATTCGAAATTGTCAAACAGCTCCTAATGGAGGCAAAAAAAAAAACTACATATGTACTGTATATAATATTTGATGTCTCGGAAACAAGAGAAAACTTTTTTCCCAATGTGACACATTTTCAGATCGTATATTTAATGTCTCCCTAAAATAGATCACTGACTGCGGTGCAGTGGAACAAGAAACAAGTCCATCTTCAATTCTTTGGAAAATTAAACTTTCTTGTCAGAAAGAAACATCTGTTTACTTCAGTGCACCGTTCGCGTTCAGCGCATAGAAACACTGAAGTTATTCTTTTCTTATTAGGAATCTTGTAATAATCTCAAAGGACAAGAGTGAAACTATTCAGAGTACTCAGGGCGTTGAAACTGTTTTCTCGGGGTTTCCTTTTTTGTCAGAGGTATTGGGAAACTACAAAGAAACAGACAATGCAGGAGGAATTTAACTTGATCAACCAAAGCCTCAAGCTGCAGCAAGAGATGATGGATTTCCCTGCGGTACAGCCGCCCTGTCCTATAACTGGAATATTAAATTAAATTCCTCACACAGGTTCCACTGGGTCTTAATATACATACAGTGTGTGTTTGTGTGTGAGTGTGGAAGATGTTGGCGATGAGCAGGTTCATTGGGAGTGAGCTTGGGTGGAGATCCTCTGGAGACACTCACAATTCCTTTGAAGATCCCTCCACTCATTCGCTCTGCATTACGTATGGGGATGTGTTTGCACTCACTCTGCATGAATCAATAGTCGAGAAAGCTTGCGATGAAGTGTAACGCTGACGTGCATGTTGATACAGCCCACCGTGAAACCATTTTAAATGAAGGTTTAAACTGCGTTTGTGTTCTTGAGGAATGCATTGCAAACTCTGGAATTAAAAGGACATTTCCTAATTTTCCTTTTGTTTTACATTACCTATGATAAGCAATACCTACACTTAGGAAATCATTTTCTTTAATTGAGCAGATACGTTTAAACTTGTTTTCACTTGATTTTTTTTACTATTTTCAGTTGCTACTGCTGGAAACACCATCACCCCACTTTACGGTAGACACGGTTCCTCTGTGACAAAGGGGCTGCAGACCGTACATGACCGTGGCACAGGCGTCCTGCAGGAACACGTGTGTGGCGCCGTTTGTCTGTTATTGCTGTGTTTTTTAATATCCTTAACATAGCTGCTGTTGACACAGTCACTGACGCACAAGTGACTGACAGATGTGCTGCGTTGCCTGGCAACAAAAAGATGCCTCCAATGGCAAAGAATAAATCAGTGTGAGTGGGATCAGAGCCAAGAGACATCATGGTGAGCCTCACTTTGTAGACATCCTGCGTGACAGCCAGTAAAAAGGTTAGACTACTGACGTGTGGATTCATTTTGTATTCATTATGGCTCTTGCACCCATTTTTAACAATAATATAAAAAATTACAAATATGATCCTACTGTAACAAGTTTCAAGTCTCTGCAATCTGTAATGAAAAAAAAAATGGTGACCATTGATTGGTTGACCGCAGATTTGAGTGCTCGAGAACAGCATTTCAAACGGAGAAATTAATAATGGCTATTTGGCATGCAGGTGATGGCAAGAATAGCATGCATGCCACTATCTCTATTAAAGTGATAAATCACCCTAATGCAGAAAATTTACAGCAATGAAAACGCCCCATTTATATAAAACATACAAATGCATGGCAAAAATAGCACACTCTCAATATTTTAAAGACTCACAAAGATTGTGAATTCACAAATGATGTTTTCAGCGTAGCTCATGAAAGGAGCCGAGCTCCCCCTGGCTCCCCTGTAGTTTGCACCCTGCTGATGGATAGAGAGCATGTGGGGAGTGCTGTGCCTCTGGAGGTCTGAGATTCACTTGTTTCAGTGTGGTTAAATCAGCAGGGTTAATAAGCACCACGGGGTGCTGCCGGAGGACAGAGGGGAATCGATAATCTGATATAAGGCTTTCAAGACAAAACAAGGTGTCCTCCAGCTGTGGTGCAGCTGAGCTGATTGAATCCGACGTGTTTTATTACAAGTCCTGGCATGCTGCTCTGTGGTTTACCGCCAATTAAGGCCACCGGTCCTCTTACCCTCTCCCCTCGACAAGATGAACACTCTATCTGTACAGACTGATTAATGCTGCGACCTGCATCTAAATGTAGTAGCTGGTCCCTGCAGGCCGCAGACACCAGTGATCATTAGCCTGTTATCTTCCTGTGTCTGTCATTATATCGGACTTAAGGGCAATTTACACTGCCACGGTTTTGAAAAACTTTGTAGATTGTTTGAGACGTCAATCAGCCGTCTGTCTCAGACAACAGAAGTTATTCTGTTTCTACAAATATCAATCAACAGCCACTCTGAAAGACATATACATGCAATAAGGTGTTCTGCTTTTCCATGCCTGGTTTTTAATTGAGTGGAACTCCCACTGTTTCCTGGCTGTCCTCTGCTGTGTGACGAACTCTCTGTCAAAGAAAAAAAAACTTGAGTGTTTCTATTAAAACACATCAGTATTTAGTTTTGGTTTTGCCAGTAAAGAATGTCATAATGAACGTCCTACAAATGACTGGAAATAAAACCCCAAAGGGAATAAAATTGGCAGTTTCCTCACATTTACATTTTTAGATATTCATAATTTTTCAGCACCAAAGTAAAGTAGAGGTAGACTGGAGAGGAAGCCCCAGGGAGCCATCAAGTTTCTCGGAATATTGTGCTTTGGAAAGTAGAGCTCAAGAAATGTTGAATTCTGCTTAAATTGTTGCCACTACTACGAAGAGAAACTCCTTTCATACACCTGCACACCTTCATATAGCTTATGATGGACGGACAGAGAAAATATTGTTGACTGTCGAAATAAATTGAGTCAAAGGAAAACCAAAGGGAACACCAAAGTCAAACATTCATAAATAGACCTTTAGATTTGCTCCCAAAATGGACAGTGTTTCTGTTACTGATATAAAATAATAACTTTACTAATTAATTTGTGCTTTATGATGCATTCAAAGGCATGTTTTCTTTCCCAAACACGCCCTTCATCATGCTTTAATTCATGCTTTTAATATTTAAACAACACTCATTCCAAACTAAATGCTTTCAGTGCATTAACACCATACATATCATGCTCTAGTCGCTATTGGAAAACAAATGAAATACATTGACAGGAAGTATTTTACTGATAAGTTAAGTATCAACTTTTACTGACTTGCTAAATGTGTTGATCAACTCAAAAAAAAACATTGATGAATGAATATATAATTGAATATGTTCTACTTCCATTCCTCCTGCTAATTTCCCAGATTGTTAACAAAGAAACGATGTAAATGTTTGGACCCAGACTTTTTTTTGATAAATGCGAGGACGGAGCACGCTGAGTCCAAGGATTTAACGGTGAAAATAAAGAAGCTGCAAACAGAAGATATCCAAAAAACTAAGGAAACCAGACTGGATACTAGACACAGGGAATGAAAACAGATGACCTGACAAAGAGGGAAACAGACTACATAAGGGGCTGATTAACCAATGAAACACAGGTGTGATAGAAAACTGGCGGTAAAAAGACAAAGGCAGGAAGTGAAACTAAACATGACTCGTGAGGAGGATGAACTTTCAGAATAAAACGGTAAACAGACTACAAAGTAGTTCCAGGAACTTGACACCCAGTACACCTTGTACTGTTAAAAAAAAACCAGAAATGGTGAGTCTTACGACTTCCTGCTGTGATGCTGATGAGTCATCCAGAAAGCGCCAGAGGATTTTGCAGCCCGTCTGGGGATGCTGTTTTCTCTTCGTGCAGTCCCTGGGTTCACCTCTATCCAGTCACAACATGGAGCAGCTAAGTGACTGTTATATTCATTCAAAAAAAGGGAAAATCTTCGATCACAAACTGGAGAGCAACACAAAACTATTATGAACTGCTTGCCTTTTGCTTGCCATTTCTGAGGTTTGGTCTTATTGGACAAATGTTCTAGGGCTGTGTGGTGATTCCGTTGCCTTTGTATTGGTTAGATGCTTCAGGTATCCAGGCAGTAGCACTGCAAACAAGTACATAAATAACACTAGAAATACCGCCTCGTGTTTATATGCCTCAGTCAACAAGTCATGTTGAAGCTTACGTCCGTGTCTGTCAGAAATGTCATCTCTTCATCATTTTATCCTATTAGACATTTGTGTGAAAGTGTCATAGTTAGCATATCAGCTCTTGAGTTCACAGTGACCTTTGACCACCAATTGATTGATTGAGTTGAATGCAACTAGACCTTTGTACCAAATTTGAAGAAATTCGCTTGAGGCGTTCATGAGATATTGCGTTCACGAAAATATGACGGACGTGAGGTCACAGTGACCTTGACCTTTGACGTACAAAATCCAAACAGTTCATCCTTGAGTACCGGTGAACGTTTGCGCCAAATTTTAAAACATAAGGCTTCTGGCCAAGGTTGTCTCTGGCATTTGGGGCATGAAGATGTTTTCATCCAATTAGTTGTGAATCCTTGTGATGAAAGAAAGTAGGTACATGTATCTCTAGAGTACTACTAGTTACAATATGTATTGTGAGCCAATATGGCTTACTTTACAGTTTAGGAAGTTAGCTTGCTAAGTTCTTGTGGCTAGGTAAACGTCAGGTGTCAGCTGAAAAATAAAAATGCATTATAATTGACAGAATTGCATTACGAATAGACTACACTTGAATGTTACTGGCACGTCGACATCTCTGTGTGATGGTGATGGAGTATGTAACAGGCCTCTGTTGCTCCCTGCATCTCAATTATTGACACGTAATCTGTAAATATTTACTGCTAATTTGATACCAACAATTCCTCCATGCTTCTCCATGCTATTGGACAGATGGAGTCAGAGATGTATACACCTAAAGCCACAGACAGTGTGTGTGTGTGTTTCTAAAACAGTGAAAGACACTTAGTGATACAGATTACAAACTGGGAATAAAGCAGTTATTGTCAGATGACAGTCTTTCTGTCAGCTCCTTATACAGTCACACTCAACAAATCCAGGAGGAAAACAGTTCGTTGGCTGTCTGTCCATCTGTTTGCTTCCTTGCACCTCCTAGCCCTCTGTGAATTTCACCACAGTGTTTAACTATAGCAGTGTAAGAGGGCCTTGTATTGGTTCATGAACAGAGAAAACCATGAGTCAACCAGTGGTGCACCTAATTCACCAACCCGGTCTAATTCCTGACTCATCAAATACCGAACCAAAGTCATTGCCCCTTAGTGTCTGATACTGACAAATGCGCCTTCAAATAACTCCAATGTAAACCCACCCGTGTTATTATTTTACACTCATAGTAACTGACGAAGTATGAAAGACGGGTGGGAGGAGAGGTGTATGTATCAAACAAACACAGGACTATCACTAAGGAGATCGTTGTTCGTGTCCCGTGCAAAAATAAAAGTAAACGTTGATATTTAGTCAAGTATTTAGTCATCATAGTTTGAAGCTTAGGGCCACTGACCAAGCAAATCCAAATTTGTGACGACTGGTGTTAGTGTCCCAAAGTGGTGTTGAGTTCATTTTAAGTTATGGTTTTCTGCACTTATGTTACATTGCTCAGGTATTACCTAGTTTAAGTACTTATTTTAAGCCCAACCATGACATTTTTACCGAACCTAACTAAGAGTTTTTATCTGAATTCACATGATTGACCACGTGTTTACTGCGACTGCAGTGGAACGTCATAGTTTGGTGTGCTTGGCTATCCAGTGGATTAAAAAGTGATGCCAAGGGTCCTGCGCAAGCATCATGAAGTGACAAGTTTGGGATGAAAACGTGTTGGTTTAGTCATGTTATTGGTCAATCTTGCTAGTTGGTAAACTGCAGAGACAGGCCTCTTACTACTTGACAGGGGTAAGGGTTTAGCAACGTAAAAGGATCCAATTGAGGAAGTTTGACCTCGTAAGACTGACCGCTGGTGCTTAAGTTTTAATTGGACCCAAACGTTGGGTGTGGGCTGATTTTAAATGTAACAAAATGTAGAGTAAAATGAATCCCAACTATATAATTGTTTAAAGACAAACTGCACCTTTTCCATCCATCCATCCATTTTCATCCGCTTATCCGGGGTCGGGTCGCGGTGGCAGCAGGCCCAGCAGGCTGACCCAGGCCTCCTTTTCGCCCTCAACATTTTCCAGCTCATTCTGGAGGATCCCGAGGCGTTCCCAGGCCAGCTGGGAGACATAATCCCCAGGGTCTTCTCCAATGGGAGGATGCACCTTTTGGGCGAGGTCTAATTAGGTTTAGGCTGAAAATAAAAGGCTGACTGTGAGAAAACCCTGAATCCAAACACAGTGGATAGTTTATATGTCCCATAAGAACAAATCAACTAGAGAGCTCATCCGCCTGCTCTGCTGTTACCTTAATTAAGACTGACATTTTCTAAATGATTAAAATCTGTTTCAATGCTCTGTCTAACTGGTCAGTCCGAATTTAGGGTTAACAAATGTCACACTCTTTATAACTGCCAAATTCAGATTCTTGCTGAAAGGGTTGTAAATGAGGACTCGTGCGGAGAGATGAGAGGGGCGGTGGGCAGAGGGCTTAATACATCTCATTTGGGTTCTGCTACTTGATTAATGTGGTCCTTCTTTTCAAATTGGGTATTCACCAAGAATTCTGATGAGACAATCATATTTTCACCGTAACATTAGTCCTCCAGCACAATGAATGAATGCACTTTTCATAGGCCCCATTGTTTTAATGATGGATTGCACTCAGCATCTTGGGAAAATTGAATACATTAGAGATCAAGTTTTAACAAGATCATGGAAGTTTTGCAAGCTCTGCTCTTCTACAAATATGATGAAAGTTGAAGACGTACAGCTACCATCAAAAACATCTTTAGGCCATTGTGGTTTTGAACAGTTGCCACTCCGTGTCATCTCACACACACCTATGCACACACGTAGCTGACATCAGCTCTGGTCTGGAAACTGATGGTCTGGACACAAACACATTATTTGAAGTCTACAATAAGGTTTTCCTGTGATTTTGTGATATTGTACTCCAGCTGCTGTGCAAGGTAACATGTTTTTAGCCCGTTATTTTATATATCAGGACACCTCTGGCCTATGTGAAATGTTGCATGCAGGGCACAAAGGCAAGCGTCTTTCAGTCCATTGTAGATTGTTATAATGATAGTAGTTATAGTATATCCCAGGATTCCGGGTCAACAAGTAAGGCCTCAGTCTAAATCATATCGCAAGATTAAGAAAATATAAATTTGCTAATCTGTCCAGTTAGCATATAGGTTTAATGTCAAGCTCTGATGTTTCAGTATCTGTGTTTGCTCTGACAAACATACAAAAATGATGAAAGGCTTTGTTAAGTCCACAAAGAGAAATAGTAATAGCACTATGAGATGCAACATATTTGCCTAATCGGGGAATTTACAAATAAAAATAATGTTGTTGTTGTTTTTTTATCAGTACAGCCAGCTGTGTCCCTGCTGTGGAACACTGAGCAGGAGGTGATAGGAGAAAAGGCTTCAGCTCGTGATTTCACTGTTAAGCACACCTTCAATCACAGAGGGAGGAGATTGATTAGGGGAATCACCTGTGTCGTGATTGGTGTGAAAGCAACCCTGCCCACTCTCAGCTCTCAGTGGGCTTTACAAAAGGAGATGCCTTTGACTTGTGGAGGAGCTGCTTCGCTTTGTTCACATCCAAGTTCGTACGTGCCAAACGGAATCACATTTACAAACCGATTAAACCACAGTTTTTTGGAGCTAAAGTTTCCACGTATTTGATCACGACGACTGTGTCCAGCGTAGACAATATATAAGAAGTGAACATAGTCACAGAGATGTCACCCATTGGTTTTTGGACCACCGGTTAGTAGCCTCGAGTTCGGCATTTTAGTCTATTTTGGTTATATTTGACTCCAGATTTTTTTATAATTTACTAACTGAACATCATGTTGTATTGAAGAAGTCAAGCTACTGAGACCATAAACGTATATTTACGATCATTTTCTCAGGTAATAAATCAAGTGAGAAGTAGGGTAATTTTCTTATGGACTTCTATATAATCAGACTTCTTTTTGCAATCAGAGGAGTCGCCCCCCTGCTGGCCATTAGAAATAATGCACGTTTAAGGCATTGGCTTCACTTTTCAGAACCCGAGGTTGCCGCCTGGTATCCCCTCATTTGTTACTGTCACATAAAACAAAAACTGTAACTTGTGCCAGAAAATAGCTTCATTAAGAATTCTGTATTGAGAGGCACCAGCTTTGTGCCACTTAAGTAAACCTCAGCAGCTTTAAAAGGGAGTGACTGAGTAAATCAATCAGCGGACAAGCTTTCCGACCTAATGTTGAGCTGACAATTTGATTAATTAAATTCAGATTCCAATTGCTTTATGACTGATAAGTCTAGTTTTGCATCCACTGCTGAATAGAACCTTTGATGCAGGTTGAATTTCAAACTTGTGTGTGGTACATTTAGTACATCAGAATGTAGTCACGTACTGTGCTTGTGTGTTGATATATTCATGCCCAATTAAATTTCTCCATCCATTAATCTTTTTTTTTTTTCAATTAAGCAAAGTTAATTGATCAAAGTTTATTAAAAGTTCCCTGTGCACCTGGGGAAAATGACAGTAAATGGCTCTTGGTTTTCGAATCAGAGCAAATAGATGCTGAGAGTGGAACAAGTTTTAATTCCCCATCTGCTCAATGAAAGCTTGTGAAATGGGGCAGGCTGATGGAAAGGGTGAAAACAATGACAGGCCGCCTTTTTCGCAAAAAACAGGAAGAAGCATCTTTCACAATAATGTCACCTCACGAGGAAAACATCTGCGGTATCTGAAGGATACGTATGGAATATATGATCTGTTTGGACTCAACCAGGAAGGGAGTTATAAATTGGATAAAACAAAACCAGAAACTCTCAATAATAAAACCTCTTTACTTTTCAAACTAACAAATATGGCTGTAATTATGGGGGGAAAAAAGCTTCCATATTTCACAGGATTTGTATTGTAACTAATAAAGCGGGCCATCTCTTTGCTCCGCGACCTTCGGTCCGGACGCTCGCGGTTGTCTCTGGACACGGCGGCCATCTGTCATACAGCCTGTGATCTGTGATGATATATGGATGGGGAGATATGTTGATGTAATGAGCCAGAAAAGCTGTGACAGAGGAGAAGCCATGTGGAGGAATCTCACATCCTTCTCCGTATGCAACAGGTCACCTGGTGACCTTCACGGGCCAAACCCTGTAATGGCATGTGTTAAAACACTTTCTAAAACGACAAGTCCGGGATAAGTCTATGTCTTCATATTTACCTGTAAACAAGAGAGTCAGGGTGCAGTAGAAATTATATCAAATTCTGTGTTTTCTGCTTGTAGCAACAGCACAGAGATTGTGGTAGATTGTGCAACAGGTAAACTACGGGTTGCACTCACCATTATCCACTATCTGTCACTGTGGATAATGATATTTTTTTTTATTATTCCAGAACAATAAAACATGAGGTAGGTCCAGATATATAAGACAAATCAATCTTATGATCACTTGCCTAACTATGACGAACATTTGTATGGGGGAAATATTATTTGGACAGACCTCGATATCAGCAGATATTCACCCGGGAATATGTATTGTTTAACCAATTAAATCCATCCATCCAACTGGAAGCTCCAAGCAGCTGGCTTGCTGCCAGGGAACGTCTTATCAATTTGGTTTCTCAACACCCAATATTTTACAGGAAACACAGCGACGACTACCTCGACCACCGAATAAAAGATAAGCATATTTCTAATGTTTTATGTTGCCCAAGGAACGGGGCTAGCCACAGCATCAAATTTGGGGACCGATTAGATAATTCACACTGGACTCAGTGGACATACTTGTTATGCGAAAAAAGTGGGAATATAGAAAATCACAGGTGGGAATTTTTCCTTTTCCCTCAGCGTAGTTCTTGCATTGTACTGGTGAGAAACGGCTGCGAATCAGCACGTGAAGTTTACTTCCATTCCTGCTCAGATATTTTATATATTTGGGAAGTTTCTTGAGATACTTGGACAAAGAACAGCATAGAGTCATCACACAAAGTCAAATTAAACATTCACTCCATTAAAGGACAAAAAGCACAGTACCATATAGGACCTGAGAGGAGAGAGCGAGACCATTTGAAACCGTTACATTCTCCAGACACTGTTTTGATTGGTCTTTGGCCTCAGACGTTTCCTTTTGTCTTTCACCTGATCGATGACTAACTCTCGTACAAATTACATTTTGGACTAAGAGTGTCATAGCACAAAGATTATTCTTATTATTTATTTTCAATATTAGAATGTTCCCTGAGGAAGACTTGATGAGTAATTGATGACACTAATTGGCTGGTGTGTGTGTGCGTGTGTGTGTGTGCATGTGTGTGTGTGTGTGTGTGTGTGTGTATGATTATTATATTGTTTCATATTTTGTTATATCATAAGTGTGTATACACACACACAAAACACACAAAACACACAAAACACACGAATGGTCCCAGCTAGATCCCACCCACACTCACACGTGACTTCTGTGACCTATCTGACTTCTGTGTCTTTACATGGCCTTGCACGGAGCCAGGCACACACACACACACACACACACACACACACACACACACACACACACACACACACACACACACACACAGCATCCATTTTTACTACAGAAGGCTATATAGAGTGCAGAGCAGGGAGCACAATGATGCGAGGCTGCATCATTATCCCTGAAGGCACATTCTGCTGCAGAGTCTTTGGGGTTCATAATCTGCTGCTGCAAGGCTTTCTTACTGTAATGTAAAAAGAAAAAGCAGAAAAAATCTGTAGTTACTCTCTTCTTCACCTTCTTCTTTGCTCAGGAAAGCAAAACGGCAACCGCTGGGTCTCAAACCAAATTTATATAATAGCTTAGGCTCTTTCATCATACCACTTCCCTTGTTAGTGGGGCTGTTGTTGTGAGGGAAGCAACATGATTTACACAGACAGAGGATCAATGGATTTGGCTGCAGGTGTTATTAACTACTTTTTGGGACATTTTGTTTTGTATCCTTTCACACGTACTCTGGTTTATCTTTTGAATCCATGGTAAGTGCTGCATATCCAAGCTCTACCTTTCAAGCTCACAGAAAGTGTTTCTCTCAGCATTGAGTTTTGGGTGGAGTATTGTTTTAAAAAAGCATTTACTCCAAAACATGGGTCAATAGGAAAAAAAAGATAGACATTTGTAACGTATTGTTTGAAAATTGTAATATAAACATAATATAATATACTGTAATATCCTAATGATATAGAGGGCTGTTTTTTTAGGTAGTGTTTCTTGACTGACAGGTGTCTCAGCCTATCATGCTCATCCGGCCTTATTGCCGACAATCAATCAATCAATCAATCAAACTTTTATTTCAGACTCAGGGTCCAGATAAGACAAAACATTACATAAAATAAAAAAATTAAAAAAACATACATAAGCACAATTAAAATACATAGGCCTACCAATGCCAGAAAACAGATATTTTTGTCTGGCTCCAGTAACTGATACGTGTCAAACACAAACTCTAGATTTGAAAATGTCCCTTTGTTAACCAGCGAGAGATGTCTGAGAGGTCTTGCTGTAGGCTAAAAAAAACATGAAATATTTATTATTTTTACGAAAAGTTTCAAGTGTGACACTTGGTAGATAATGACAAAGGATGACTGACATCACTGTTCTGCACTTTATTCATTTGACTCTTAAATGTCATTGATATGGTTTCCCTGTCGTTCTCGGGCGAAGTGTGATGAAGATGAAATCACTTTTATTTCAAAAGGCCTTTGAGGGTGAAAAGTTTGTCGCACAGTTGGAAAGAAAAACAGCTTCAACGTGTGATATTTTCTTCCATAATATTCACCGGCGTGATACAGGACGTGTCTTTCCCAGCCCTAACATCATATTTTTGGATCAAGATTCACTAGAATGTGAAGCATCCATAAAACTCGAGATGGAAAACAAGAAGCCTTTCCTCATTTATTATTTAGTCACTCTCCTCCTCGCTCGCAGCTTCTTTTCAAGTTTAGCAAAACTGGCAGGCTGTGTTTACATTCAGCTCCAGTCTATTATTTATGCAAGATAATCGTCAGTGTCTATGAGTGAGTGTGTACATATTTTGAATTTCCATGAATGAGATATATGGACATACGTCGTAAAAACCTATATGTAAAAAACTACATCTGAAACCCATTACAATTGGAACAATTTATTATATGATGTATGTAGCCCATACAAATATATATGTATAATACATTTTTACCTACATGTCACATATATAATAATATATACATATAACATACATTTATTTGTATATGTGTGTACAATATAATATATGAAACATGTGTAAAGTTACACATATTCCATATATATATATATAGATATTTTAATACATATGTATCTACAGTGCAATATATCGTACAAATGCATGTCATGCCTAAAGCCTTAAATGTTAAATGTTGCATATTTCTGTATTTAAAGAAAAAAAAAAACTACATCTAATTGAGCTGCAATATCAGATTTGTAACTACATGACTGAACAAAATGCAGAACAAGCAAAAGAAACGCATGGAAAAAAAATCCATCAATGGTCCAATCCAGTGTTTTTGGCCATCGCACCACGGTTGGCTTTTGGTTTAATGCCACCACTAATTGGCTCCTGGTGGTGTCAGAAAATTCCCGGACCACCGCGTCTATAATAAATCAGAAAGACTGATTTTCAGTTTTTATAATTATATTTAACTATAAGTGCAAACTAGATTATGACATCACCCACTCTTGCAGAGCTGGGTTAGAAAAAATATGAATTTAATAGATAATTTATATCACGCTCGTTTTCCAGTCACATTTCATTTAATGCAACTTGATTAAATTCCATTCATTCATAAAACTTGTGTCATGATACATAATATATTGCTACACACTTGCCAATATAAAGGCACCTTTGCCATACTTTGGGATACAAACACAACAACAAGACATACAATTAGTAACATGCCAACTTATTATAGCATCAACGTTGGTGCTGTCCTGGGCCTGTTTGGCCTCACCACTTATGAAACATCAATATTTTAGAGATTAAAACAGCAAAATCTAAAATGAACTCCAATCTTATGTAATAACCCATAGCTGGGTCAAAAACAAGAGCGTTTATGTGTCTGTGATTATGGAGCTAGCAGTAATGTAAACGTGGACGTAGCAGTGCACTATTTGAACATTTTTATGCTGTTGAGGTGCGAGCCTGACTCATGTCATCACTGCTCTGCATGAGAACGTCACGAGTGGTTCGGTTGAAAAGGCTGCCATCAAAATGTAACTCCACCACGTCACTTTGAAGGTATTCTTTTTCAAACCAGAATGAAACGCAGCAAAAGGTGTCCACCTTCTGTGAAGCTTGACAGAACAGAGGAAAGCCGACAGACCGCTTGATATATAACACTGATTCTTGTCAGAGTGGAGAGAGAGGACAGTACCTGCGAGGTGTGAAATCAGCACCTGTGTCGGTACGACTGTAGCTCTCGTCCAGAATCCGAGCAAGTCGGTTTCCAATATGCTTTACCTTATTTTTTTTGCAGACACAAGCAATGTCTGAACTGATAGCGATCGAGTCCCAAGGCTCCCATTTGCTTTAGTTTGTAAACGATTGATCCTCAACGTTAGAGAAGCTTCTTTTTTTTCACATTAATTTTTAGATTTTTCCTGTACATGTTTGTGTTTTTTTTGGCAGTCTCAAGCTGCAGTTCAGTTTACTGGAGAGAGAAAAAAAGAAGGCTGATAATGTTGGATTTATAGTCTTAGTTTCTTTGTGTTGCCAAAAATATGTTTATCATCTCTACAAACTTCCCCATCTGATATTTGTTTTAGTTAGTTTAGATTTTGTTACATTATTATCTAGTGTGAGTCTTTGTTTTTTTATTCTAGAAATCAACATTGTAGCACTTCTTACTTCTTGCATTAAAACTGTAATTTACTATAATATTTTCTTAATATTGGATTAAAACATTTAATCAACTTATTCTCAATCTATCCAAAGAAGGAATAGGGAAAACACACTGTGCATCTGATCTGTAAAGTCATATCAATTTCTTCCATCCTTGTGAAATTATGTGCACAGCCTGATTCACTATAGAGATACTCTTAATGAATTATAAGTAGCCATGTCAGTTCCACCAGCCTTTCGGAAATGGCAAAGATAAGAATGGCAAAAAAGAATTTACAGAATCTAAAAAATGAAAGGTTTATCGGTGAGGAAGTAAAGAAAAGCACTTCATACAGCGGGCCATAGTTCAAATGTCAATGACAGAATGAAAATGTATTGAATGGCAACGTGTGACAGAAGCTATTAATTCTGTCAGTTTTTGAGCCAAAGACTCAGACAAGGATGGAAACGAAAATGTGTGACCGTAACAGCGAGACGAAGAAGCGCATCAGTACGCACAATGACAGCGCGAGGGGGCAAGTCCACGAACCTCAGCTCTTTGTACAGTCGATGAATATATCTGTTGGAGGACAAAAGCCATTTCATGGGATTGTTTCAGCTCACGAGGGAGACACTAGAATTCAGAGATAAAAATTGGTCTGCTATTTTTTCTTGGTTTTTAAACGTCCATATTCAAGTTTGGAAATGAATTAGAAGCCCACGGTGACGCTCGGAGGATACAGGAGAGTGAAAGTGAAGATGCCGCTTCCAGTCTTTATCATCCTCCACCCCCAGCTGGTCATCCACCAACGCATGTCCTCACAGCTGCTATGTGAATTAAAGCAATTGATTACACAACATAGTTGCAAATAGTTTTGTGTATTATTCCATAAAATTATAAACTTCCTTCAAGGACTTCAAGGTCAACGCATCACACCAAGATGCAATTTATTTTGTTTTAGCTGGTGTCAAAAGCAATTTTTTTTTCTGATCGAGGGTACCCAGGAGGGAAGAGGCCATACATCAGCACAGGTTGATGGAATAATCTACCTCTGAATGATTGCATGGCACAACCACTTTCCTTTAAAAAGCAAAATGCAGTGCGCCACGGTGGTGTGAACAGACATAAGTTTATGGAATGAAAATTATGGTGATGGCTATTTCTCCGTCGCCATCTTGGGTTACGGTCGATGACACGTTGTTTTTTTTGCAGCCAATGAACGGATGTTACCATATTTGGAATGCAGAGGACTGAGAGACGGCGTATACTTCTCTGGTAGCGGCAGCAACCTGTCAATCACAAGAAGCCCCGCCCTAAAGCATTCCCTGCTTTACGGTCTATTCAACTTTAAAATGGACCGTAGTTTACGAATTGAACATCATGCTGTATTGAAGAAGACTTGAAACTAGCAATTGAGACCATTAACTCAAGTTCACAATGTTTACTGTAATAAATCAAGTGAGAAGTAGAGTCATTTTTTTCATAGACTTCTATACAATCAGACTTATTTTTGCAACCTGAGGAGTCGCCCCCTGATGGTCAGTAGAGAGAATGCAAGTTTTAAGACACTTCCGCATCGGCTTCTCTTGGCAGGACCGCAGGTTGCCGCCTGGGTAAGCGGCATACGGTCACATGCCAGTGCTTGTTGGTTTTTCTTTGTCATTTACAAAAAAATGAGAGAGGTGCAGGTGGGTGATGAGAGTTAATGATGTGTCATCCCGGGCATCCATCTCACAATCTGACATGCCTCAAAAGTCATATTTTGCAGTCTGACACAGATTGATTTGATAGAATCTTTGGTCCAGCAATCGCCTGCAGTATGCCAAGCAATTACCTGCAGCGATTGCTGTTATCACAGCAACAGCAAACTGTTCTTTTTCAATACCGGAGCAGGGACAGTGACAAAAACATCTTCTTCAGTTACAGTACTCTTCCTTTAGACTGTAAAATGCACAAGTCAGCTATTGAGAAAAAGCTTTTGTTTGAAAAATCATTCATGTTTTTTTTGTTTTTTTAAGATTGAATGTTTCTCAAACAATGATGTCATTCTTTCTGTAAAGAGAACATCTACCCACTGACAGAGCGTTAAGATCACTTACGTTCATATTTCTTTATTCATACTCTTGAGAGACTATTTTAACTGCTTTGACACAACATTCATTTCTAGAAATCCTAGGAATGATTCAAAGGGAAGAACACTGGCCCAGAGATGTGGTCTGAGAATGCATTCGCAAAAACGCTCGGCTACACTTTGATTTGCATAGTTACTATGAATAATGTCATGGGGTTAGGGGCTCGCTCAAATACACTTGAACAGGACTCACACGTCGACGGAATCAGGTTACAGTAATGATCTCTCACAGAGTCCCTTCCTCAATAAACATGCTGACAGCTTCAGGAAAAGCAGCAGCGATGTGAGAAACCATCTTAAATTCATGAGGACTAGTGCTAATATTTAATATTTTAGAGTGTAAAAAACAGAAGACAGCTTGTGCTGCGAGCTGTTTGTATATTTGTAAACACTTACAGTTCATGGAAAGAAAAGCCTGGATGTGACAGATTATTAAAAAAGCTGTCAGGCTGTCATGAGATACATCTATTTGCACCTATTTGGCATCTATTATTCATCAAAGAGAGGATCACCTAAACACTCTAAAATGCACTTTTTTCTCCACAACAGTGCATTCGATGCATCCTGATACATGCGTCGTGGTTTCACCCTCGGTCACAGCTCCTCTCCTTCCTGAAATAGAATTCAGGCCATGACTGGGGCAGCTGGAAACAGAGGGAACTGCAAGTTCTTGCAGAAATCATTTGGTGTAAATGTGGTTATTGACTTCATAGGAACCCCGTTGAGTATTGCCAAGTGGAGCGACCTCATCGTCCTTTAGAGCACTCCTTCAGCCAAATTGAACGGATGTCAATGTGTGTTGACGAATGGTTGAGATTCCGTTCCCACTTCGGGTAATGTCGCGTTAATGAACAGAACCAATTTCCACCAAATTAAAATCCATTTGCATGAGGCTTAAGTGCATCAGGCGGATACATTTCCATAAGCCAGACAGGGCTTAGGGGCAGCACTTGAGGCGTTACTGTGCTTGTAATAACTGAATTATAATTTTATTAGAAGCAGCTAATTTCAAGTGAAGAAAATTACTCTGACAAGTCGCAGGGTTTGGGGAAACTGAATGGAGGCGAGGCTGGCGCATTAGAGAGGCTCTTCACTCTTCACGCTTCTTTATGTGACACATTCATGCTGCCGAACATGGAGCAAGTTTCTGAAGGTTGCTCTATGTGTGTGTGTGTGTGTGTGTGTGTGTGTGTGTGTGTGTGTGTGTGTGTGTGTGTGTTTTAGTATTTGATTTAATGTCTGCAATGGAAATTGCTCCATGAAGGATTAATGAATGTTATGGGCTGAAAGAAACTGAACTAAGTAGGTCATGTTTTCAATGTAAAGTCTGAAGATTTACACACAGCCAAGATTTCCAATGACTGCAGATACATTGGTGAGGGGGAAATTATTTGGATTCAGATTGGCAAACTTAAACCTACATGTATCAATGTTTTGATATCAATATTGCATTTAATATGAAAAGCTCATAGGGCTGAAGTCATAGAGAAAATTGTCAGCCTTTGTCCAGTTTACAGAGCTTTTTTAGCTTCATTTGACTCGCAGTTTTAGTTTTACGGCACATATACTGTTTGGTTCAGTCTCAGTGTTCTCATCAAACTCAGGCAGGCAGCTGTTGTGTTGTGTTTGCTGGCTGTCTAAGTAAGGAATTGAATGCAAAGGGCTCCATTATGAGTGAAAAGCAGGAGTTCATATGTGGATCAAGTGTTTAAACTGTTTGGAAGGCCTGGAGAAAATCTGGTCGAAGGCAAAACACAGCGTGAAGTGGGTGGGAATGTCGTATTATCCATTTCGGAAAGTTACAGGAATAGTCCACAGTAGTAAAGTTCCCCTTAATTAGATAATGTCGACTATAAACTAATGTAACGTCAATCCTAATATTACTGATGGTTTGGTTGGTTTAGTACAGTATATACTTTCTTACCCCATCAGTGACATACATCAAATCATCATCATTAATCTGATATGGTTGCTCTTTGTAAAAGACATCCAGACAATTGGCACTCAGAGTGAAGGGTGTGTGTTCGAGGGAAGCTTGAGTTTAGCATTAGTCTCTTGAATAAGAGTCCACAGGATGAGTTTCTTAAAAAGCCTCAGCTCAGCGCCCGCAGTGAATGGGTTCCTGAATAAACCAAGTAGTAAATGTGTTTGGTTTTCCTGCAGCTGTGTTTAATTTAAGGAGAAAGCAATACAACAAAGCTGTTATGGCAGATGAAACGGTCAGTTCATCTTTGCCAAAACCCATTTGAAATTGCACGGTGTAATTGTTTCTTCTCCCAATCCTTATTTTTTCAGCAGGAGCTTGTTCTTTGAGGAATTCTTACGAACCATCCACTATGCACAAGGATAATTTGCTAGTTTATTTTTCATTAAATGTGGTTTTAGCTATCTGAGTTCATTTGGATTCGCCCGGTGATACAGATTCAGGTAAGGGGTCGGCATAATTAAACAATTTTTGTCTATCCAACTCCAATTCACAAATCTGACTGCCATGAAATTAGTTTTTGGACATTTGTAGTCACCAGAAGATGCATCTGAATGATTTTGGTGACGCCCTGACCTTTCATCTAGTGCTGCTGTCAGACAAAAAAAATCCCATTGACCTCAACTTCGGTCCATGTGAGGTCACTAGAAAATTAATGGCTAGATTTCCATACAATTTTCTTTCAATATTCATGTCTGCCGGCGGAATAATGTTAATTTCTTTGACCTTTCCCCTACTGTACAAAATAATCATAAAGCCCTGCAGGAAATGTAGACTGTTCATGCTTCCAACGCAATGCAGCAAACCTGTAGCCTCTACCTCATCCTCAGATATTTGCACTGTTTTCCTTCTGTTGGATTTAAAAAGCACTGAATGGTTTGGGTTTGCTAAATTGGGGCATATAACGTTTCTATTTGCCACAGCCTTTTATTTACACTAATAGGAAGATTTGAAATGAAATTTATTCACCAAATCAATGTTCCTAATGAACATGATTTTGTTGACAGCATGATTTTGACATTTTATGTTAGCAGCACTACAAATAACAATATCTTTATCTTCCCACGCTAGTTCTGTTCAACCCGTTTGTATTGAACATTGCAGTAGTTGGGCTTTGGTCTTTGACTTTGTTTTTACCTCCTTGTCAGATGGCTAGTGTTTAATCTATAATGCATTGCTCTGATTGCCTAGACATTTACCTTTCTTGTTTCGCCAAAACTTGTTCATCATGTACCCAAGTATGGCGAAAGAAATTGACGACGATATGCTTTTCTTTTCTTCTTTTCTGCGGTCTGTAAGGGATTTCTCTGACCCTTTCATTATAAATTGTCTGTGATGACCTTTTTTTTTCAAAGAATGAATCACCATATTTTACTTCATTCTTTCTCTTTTCCTACAGTGATTTAATTTCATTGTGGGGGATGAACACCTCTGTGGATGGATGAGAGGATAAAAATGAGGATGTGGGCGAAGTATCTGTAGAGGGAAAAAAAAGGAGCTGAAAGGACACTATGGTCTGAGAAAGCCAACGTGTGGATTGATCAGAATTGGCTTGGGGTTGCCGGGGTTACAGCACATTAAAATGTTCCCCTGTAGAATAAGGAGATCAATAAAAAAAAAAAAAAATAATAATTTCAAAAAGGGATGAAATGAAACAAGACTTAATCAATAGGGAAAGTCATACTTATTGAGTCCTTCTTTCAGACCTTCCATATTGTAACAATGTTCAACCATCATTACTGAAGAAAAAGCAGATAGATTAAATAATAATTTGTAGTACTACAGTAGTGGAAAAAGACCAGAAAATACCCCCTCTCCACTGTCACCACTGTTGTCTTTGGCCATCCATGCGTGTTGCTGAAAGCATTATCTTGCCAAATTTTTTGGGGACTGTTGAAAGGCAGTCTGGGAAATGTAGGAAGTTACCAAGTTTAGTAGACATGGAGACATTACAGAGTACACTGAGATTAAATTGCACCAATGTATCACAAAAGAATACCTCCTGGAGAGCAGTGAACTTCACAGAAGGATGAAACATACCAAAGGGAGAAGGTAGATTTTTGTTCAGCTGTCATCATCCTATCAGAACAAAACTCACGAGCTTTGAAATAAATGCTTCAAATTTAGGATGGAGCACAGTGCATGCCATGAAATGACACTCAAAACATGATGAAATGGAATTAAAATGACAGGCCATCTTGGGGGTACAGAAAGAAAAGTGTTTCCTTTTCAGCTTTGTGACTTTAAAGCAAGTTGTGACTTTAAAGCAAGCGCTTCAGTGTGATCTTAGAAAGTTGACATCCATCTCAGCTCCTCCCTCCCAGTAAAATCTGTCAGTTAGGCGAAGGATTGTGCAGCTTCTGTTTTCGGATTGTCCTTATTTTGCAGATGTCATTCCACAACTTTCTTAGAGGATTTAAAGCCCCCAAAAGTAAGGTTCTCAATCTCACTCTCATGTATACCATGTATCCTTTTGAAGAGTGTAATGTCTGCGTAGTATTTAAAGGAATAACACATTATATGAAATAAAATACTAGTGTATATGTTGAAACAGGAGTAAAAGCCTAAAACCTCGGTAGCAGGCTTCACTGTGCTTTACACCAACAAAATAAAAGTGCGGGACATAAATACAGGCATACAGACAATGTTGCTATTCTTACAGCCTTCAGTGGTGGCGCTACACCTGGGATTTTTGTCCAATTGGTGGTGTTTTTACAAAAGGCTATTTGGGCATTCACAATCACAGAGGGTTCATCCTCTGGATAGCATGAATTTGTTTAGCGAAGATCGTGACTCGTTGCCTTTTTGATTATACGCGTGCGCAGAGCATGACATAAAGGGTGCTTGAGGTGAAGTTCATCCAGTGCTTTAAATGTTAGGGGTTCATCCTCTGGGTAGCACAACAAAGATCATGACAAATGACCTGATTGTGCAGAGTGTGACGTATATGGTGCTCGAGGTGAGCTTCTGTAGATAGGAATATGTTCGGGGTTCATCCTCTGGAAAGTTGGCTGGGAACTTGCAGATTTGGAAATTCTAAGTGGCTGCATCTGTAGATGATATCAGACAGATGGACACATTTCAGGAAGTTATCGTTACTATTGTTATTATTAATTATTAAATTAAAAATGATAACGCAAATGAAAGTTGGTTGGCCTTTAGTACATTTGAGGTCATGCCAATGCAATGCAATGCCATGCTAGTTTTACCCAGGCGGCAACTTCCAGTTCTGCCGAGTGAAGTCGATTCAGAAGTGTCTTTAAAAGTTGCATTGTCTTTACTGACTCCTGAAAAAATAAGTCTGAATGTATAGAAAGAAGTCTATGAGAAAATGAGTCTACTTCTCTCTTGATTTATTCCCTCAGTAAACATTGTAAACATGAGTTTATGTCTCAATCGCTAGTTTCAAGTCTTCTTCAATACAGCATGATGCTCATTTTGTAAATGATGATCCATTTAGAGTCAAACAGACCATAAAGCAGGGTATGCTTTAGGGCGGGGCTACAAGGTGACTGACAGGTCGCTGTCGCTACCAAAGCCATATCCAGTGTCACTACTTTGCTCCTCCGCATTCCAAAAATGGTAACTTACATTCATCGGTTGCAACAACATTGCGACGGCGAAACCGCGGAACTTGAGGCTTCATTCGGCGGTCCACAAACCAATGGGTGACGTCCGAATGACTACGGCCACTTCTTATATACAGTCTATGGTTTTAACGCATGTACTTCAAATCATGTACAACTTATATCAATGCTGACAATCCAAAGCATCTAGTTGCTTTAGATTTTTTGGAACACGTTTTTTTCCTTCCCTCTATGCAGTCTTTGATGTTTATGTTAATTTCTGTACACTAAGAAAACAAACTTGCAGATGCATCAAACTTGCTTGAGATGGGTAACCAATCACAGTGATTATTTTTTGTCTAATTTACGTGGCTATGCTGCGCAACTCTATCTGCACTTCAAAACTTCACCAGCATGCAATGATACCATACTTCTGATCAAAATTAAAGAGGATATTGCCATGATATTACCTTGCTATATACGCTGTAAAATCTAAACTGGCTGACATTCTTTCTGCTTTTCTCTCAGCTGAGGAGCAATTTGGCTCCTGTGCTCGTGCTGCTTTTGGACGCGTGCCTGGTGGAGACAACCTGAACCGAATATATAGCATGCTGTATAAATCCGCTCAAAGACAGAGGTGACAGCAGCATGTGTGTGTCGCCAGCAACAGCGAGCGACTGACTGCAGTACAATGCGTCGCGGTTTCTTCCCGACGCTGTTGTTATTCTACAGCTCCAGCGTGTGATTTGCTCACCCAGGCTGAATGGGTTTATGTAAATATAACAACAGGTATTTAACTAAGTCACTGAGCCTCAGAGAAGGACAAAAAAAAAAAGGTATTCGTTTCACAGCCAGAAGAGTGATGCTAAAAAGATGTGCAGAGGGAGGTACGAGATGTTATGTTGAAAAAGGGAGGAAGGATACAGTGAGGACTTTAAACACTGTGACGACATCGTGTCAAAATCAGGAATCAAAAATCTGTCTTTCGACCAGGAGGCCGCTGTTGTCGCGTAACGTCCGTACATAAGTAACGCCGCAAAGTTTATTTGGATAAGACTGGATGCAATGTGCGGAAATTCACGTGCTGCTGGACATTCGCAGGGAAACGCGCCAAAAATTTGAGGAGTATCTTTTTTTTTTTTTTAAGATATCACACAAACCGTTGTATGAGGATGCCTTGCGCTGTCCACATAACACATAGCTCGCAAAAAGGCTGCAATTGTCAAAACAACAGAGCTTCATATCGACAGGTCACCTCAGGAGGAAGTTTAGTTACATATTTAACTCCTGACAAGAGTTGTTTCCCCCAGAGCAAAAAAGCATGTACTGTCACAAAGCATTAAGAGAAACAAACTACATTTCTGTTCTTTTTTCTTCTTTTTTTTATTTTTTTTATCTAAATGAAGAAAAAAAGTTTTGGGAGAAATTTCACTCTTTTATCCTTCATGCCTGTGAGTGGGCGGGCTGGTGCCTGTGTTTGATAGTTTAGCCTTCAGGGCCACAGAGAGGCAATGAAAAGAAATTATGATGGTAAACATATCTTCGGTAAGAACAGACAGCGTTTTGTCAGCAGTGGAATAAATAAAAGATCTGCAGATTTATTTTTAGCTGCTCAAAACGATAGATGATCAGCTAATTAGCAAACTGATGTTCGCAGTGTTTTTCTCCCCAGTGAGCGGTCCTTTGGTAGCTCGTCTGCCAGCAAAGAAGACATGCCCCTGCTCCCGCTTTAGATCAGGGAAACGCCAGGAAGCCAAAGTCTGAGGCTTTTTTTGTGTGCTATGTCTCAGGCTGCAGTCCGGCTTTCAGTGTCACCTGTTTTATGAAGTATTGAATCAGCCTAAACAGAAAAAAACAACAGCATCCAAGACTGAAAATAACGTCTTGAAAACACCGTCGTGGAACAGCTCCAATCTGCCTTTTCTAAACAGCGAGGAGTGTTAAAGGATTTGACCCGAATACGTCTGCCCAGGTCCCCGGTGACTCGAGCCTGCCACTGCGACACTGCCGCAGCCGTGATTTCCCATTAGTGTGTGACAGCGGGGCCGTTAATAGCAGCGAAGCCCTGTGGAGAAGCAGGTTAGCTGTAATTATTCAGCTGATAGGTCATGAGCAGGCCAGGCCTGTCACACCTCTCCCTGGCTCCCTGGACTGAACGAATTAAAAGAAGGGAGGGGTTATTAGTTAGACTCGCAGCAAGCGTCTCCCCAAAGAGAAAAAAATGCACTTTCTCTAGTATTCATTTCATATTTCATTTGTGAACTCTTTCAGTCTTATCTCCGGCATGCGACTCCTTTAGAGGACCATTAGCCTGATTAACACACATGCTCATAAAAAGTTGCTTTTCATCCTGACCTATTTCTGCAAAATATACTTTCTGGACATTAAAGATTAAAGTTGACAGTGAAGAAGTAAAAAAAAAAAAAAAAAAAAAGGTTTTATTTCTCAGTCAGGGCAGGATTCATTGATTTATTTTTCTTCCTTTTTTTTTTACTTTTTTTTTTTTCAGTTTTTGTCTCAAACTCGCATCTATCTTTCCATTTCATGCCGTCTGATGTTCACATTGCACATCATCAAAAAGATTGCGTGCAATTTTGCAGGGTCATCTATTCGTTATATGATGGAGGCGAATATGTAGAAATGGAATTAAAGTAATAGTACCATGGGTCTCTCCCCCTTTGTAAAATTGACTTGACAAAATGCATTACACATGCAGCATAGAGTCAGTAATTGGGAAGATTACCCACAATTCACTTCTGATTGTCTCTGTATTTGTTTAGAGCTTGAGATGTCAAAGTTTCAATCACTCATCTTTTCAAACAGCACCCTCAGAAAGTGAATGGAAATATTCCATTTCATCACAACATTTGCCGTCTTGTTACTTCAAACTCATTACACTTGCGAGCAGCGCAACCAGTGTTTCCTCCATGATTTCTTCAAGCTTGAATTCACTGCGTGGAAAATCCCCTTGGAATGTTATTATTAAACATTATTTCAAACACAAAGGTCCGTATCAATAGTTAATTTGAGTGATCATCAAAACACATGCAGCCATTCAGATTCATAAAGAAAGAAAACTGTGACTGAAGACAGTTTTCCTTGATGTTTATCTACAATATTTTAAGAACTAAGAAGTATGCTCAATCTTGGATTTTGCTTTCATAGTTGCAAATGGTGAAAGCAGAGGAGGCTCTGATCCAATTCGAGGCCAGGCAGAAGGCAAATTGTCTAAATGAGCAGAACAACTTGTTCTGACTTGTGTTGGAGCATTTTTTATTTTTTGGAAGTTGTTAGTGTGGGATGCATCATTTCTGACCTATGTGGTGAGGATACAAATGGATGCTTTGTAGCACAGCACTAGGAAGATCTTTGACAATTGAGTATTGTGTCTTCGGAAAAAATGCCTGTTTAGAAACTGCTATAAAAAAAAATGGATATCGGTTTAACAATCTAATGTTACTGTGCAATGCTGGGAATCTGATACTGAACCTCTCTATTCATAACAGACTTTTCACATATGGATATCCACTTCATGTTGATGTTGCTTGACTCTCACCTATTACCAATGTCTCTGCCTCTGGATATTAAGTGTGTCATATACTGTCTGATAAGCAGGGTTGGGTGGTAAGGGAATACATGTAATTATGGAATTGTAGTTATGGAATTGGTATTAGATAATCAGATAAAAAAAAAATAAGTAACCATAATCAGCCCAGATTACATATAAAATATATGTACAATTAGATTATAGTTACATTGTCATGGGTTACGTGATTGAAATATATTTTAAAATGATGAAACCTTTCTTTCAGCGTTAACCAACGCTATCAATGTTGGTTAAAGCTTTTTTTTTTTTTTTGTTTAATGATGATCTGTGTGGTGCTGTACAAAATATATATTGTGGAACTCAAATTTTTGTGACATCAGGTGTAATATTTTCAATGTTTAATTAATAATCCCAAAGTATTCATCTTAGATTCGTTTTTTGTCAACCAATGACTTTTGTTACTGATCAAACATTTCCATACCATTTTTATGCAGTAACTGACTACATTTCAAAGTAATTTGATCATTTTTTTTCCAGAAAAAAAGATTTTTACATATTATCAATATTTTCAATTGAGTATTGGGTGAATAGCAGGTAGGCAGAGTGCAATAGTTTGCACCATAGTTATATACAGTGGCTTCCACTGTTTGCTTGTTTAATCTCGGTGGCATGAGACAGCCAATAAGATCCTCAGACTCAGACTCATACTCGCGGTATTGGAATTGCCTCTCAGGTTGATGACTCACTCTGTTCAGAAAAAAAGTGAAAGTGGCAAATGATTTCGGGGCCTCTGCAGCTGCTGTTTGCTTGCTGTGCAGGTTTCCTTCCCGGACTGAAGAGAGATGATGAGTTTGTGCGACCTTGGTTTTTATCAGAATTCCAATAAGATGTCTTTGCTCATCTACAGGTGCTGCGTCAAGGATCGGAGGGGTCAAATTAACGATGCGGGAGTGTTATCACGTTAATGTATTCACTGTGTATGACAATTATCTTCAGCGCCGATGACCTTTTACTGAGTTCCAGACAACTCGGAGGTCGGCATTTTCCCAGTTTCCAACCTCCAAGCGTTCCAGATGCACAACGCTGAATGTATAGAAAACCCTGGCTGACAGTGACAAATGGATGTTTCTTTGGCATGTCCACACACATTTTTTACATTTTCCTCGAATTACCTTTGTGCAGAGACAATAACTTTCAGAGATTGTTTAGTGTAAACAGCTACCTAATAACATGGCGACATATTTTGACATCAATTTAGACTTGCAATAAGTTTAACTATGTTATAGTACGTAATTATAATATAATATAGTATGCATTTATACTATTTATGATATGATAGTACGTATTTATAACTATGTGATAGTACGTATTTATAATATATTATTTATAATACGTATTTATAAAAATGTGGAACTTCAGCCAACTTTTTCTAGTAGGAGGTCAGAACCTTCGAGTTCTGAGTTGTCTTGAACGCAGCATTAGATCAATTTCAACTAAATGTTTCAAGTTGTTTTAAGCAAATGTTTACAGCTATGACTCTGGACTTTCATTTGCTGATCCAACCTTTTCATGTGAGAAAAAGGAACATGTTCTTTAGTAACGTTACAAATCTCTGAACCCATTGGTTGTTGGTCTGATGACGGACAGGCCCTTGGGGGCAAGGGACTATATTTCTGGAGTTCTGGTGTAGCCAGCAGATATCCAGGCAGAGACTTCCTCTTCCATGTGCTGCTCATTGTTTACCGTCCGATTAGTAACTTGAAATGCAAGACAGGAGTATTGTGGTGCATGACCAGATTGTTTCACAGGTAGCTAGTTTACCAGCTAATTGTAAACCAATAAGAAGCTAAAACATCGTCAGATGAAAGCAGTCAGGTTACGAGATTTCATTTCGGCCAATGCCAGTAGTTCTGAAAACAGCTGTATCTGCTGAAGCTGAAAATGCCATCAGAGCAAGGAGAGTGAACCAAAACAGTAAAGTTGTGAGCCGGACAGCTTAAAATAATGAGCTGAAATATATCCAATAGTTGCTGAGGTATTTCATATAAATATTTATGGCATATATCTTTGGCTAAAGAGACATGAACGTGTGAGCGGTAAATCGCCAGACAGCACAGAATATTATAAGGATTTAAATAAAAACAAATAAATTGTAGAAATGGACATAATTTGTTGCTTTATTTCTCAGTAGAAAAAAAAAATTGCACTTCAAAGATGAGTCTGTAGAAGATGGAGTTCCTTCTATAAAAGAGATTCTTGCAGTTCAGCTGCACGCTGTGCAGGAATAATAGTTTCAAATTGTTTAGTTTCATTTGTAGAGTTTTGGCTTGCAAAAGTCCCACACGTGTCCCCATATGCTGTTTTGGTACCTTGGATGAAAACAAAGGGAGACGGTATTTCCCATTGCTGAAAGTGTTAAGGCAACAATTGAAAAAGACGAGGGGAAAAGAGGCAGAAGACTTGACGATCCATTAAATCCAGCAGAGTTCGTGTTTGTGTCTTTGACTCCTGGAAACACGTAAAAGGTCCAAACTTCAGTCTGTAAGAGCTCTTGTGTTTTCCGTGTTTCCACAGGACAATCAGGTTCCACCGGGGTTCTCCCACCCTGGGGAAGGACAGAACACAAACAGGGAATTAAATGATTTATTTTTTTAATCAGTTTTTAACTGTATTTTTATGGCAATGGTGCTCATGTCAAGCGTGACATTCTCTCACCTTCCTCCTCATCACAAGCTCATGCTGAATGATTGTATTCCTGCTGTTGTTCTTTTGTGTGTGTGTGTGTGTGTGTGTGTGTGTGGTCCGACCAGCTCTTCTGCTCTCAGCCGTCACACTGGATCGCTTCTGTGCCACGGGGCGATGTTTCTGAAGCAGCACGTTATTCACATGGAGCTTCCGTTCTCATCTGGACGACAGCGAGACAGTTCAAAGAACAGCATTATTCAGTTTTTCTCAGTCAACAAATGGCACAAATATGTGACTCGAATGAGAGCGCCATTTTGTTCCTGGGAGAAACACAAAAGATATTCACCTGATCAAATGTGATCATTGTTTTACGGTCTGTTTCTGCAGAAGACGCCTCATCTCACCGTCCTGTGGCGTCAGTTGGCGCCCCGGTTGAAGAGCTCCAGCACGGTGGCGTTGGTTTTCTCAAACATCCACTGCTGACTAAGAGAAGAGGGGTCGCACGTGTTCATGAAGACTCGACGCTCGCTTGGGCTGCTGTCGATACAGCTGTTACTGACGGGGTGATACAGACTCTTATCCTGGAGGAGAGAGAACGTATTCACGTGTCCTGAACATTTCCACAAGGCATTTATTCCCTTCTTGATATGATTTTGGGGGCATTTTGGTGAAAGATGAAATAACATACTCTGGATTACATTCCAACCAAAAACTTTATCTATCACTCATCCCACACTTTTCTCTCATACAGAATGTCGTCAGTTCCTTTATTCCAACTGATTGATGTTGTTTTCTTTTCTTTTCTTTTCTTTTTTTGCTGGCCACATGGTGCTCCTTTAGCTTGTTTGGTAAATAATCAAAACCAAGTCAAAGCAGGACACTGGACACACATTTTACAAAAAAAAAAAAAAAAAAAAAAAATATATATATATATATATATATATATTATTAACTAATATTTAACTTTACGTATTATTTAGAATTTGACGAGAATAACGTGACATGAATTGTGTTCCAAAAATCTATTTTATAAACTTCACTACTGACGTTCCACTTCCTTTAGCTTTCATTTGATCTTGATCAACTTCTAAGGGAAATAATTGGCTCTTTGAAATGTTCTCTAAATGTTACACTATGATCAAATATATTGACGATTGTAGCTTTAAAGCTACAAGGTGTTTTGAAAATGGCTGACTTTTTCAGGCCCAATCAAAAAAGTGAGACTGTGGCGGACATCCAGTCCACAGAGCTGCAGGGAGGACGCTGACATGAATGGGCTGAAAGCTACAAATTCCTCAGGATTGTCCTTTTTGTACTTCAACAAAAAGTGATGCTTGAATCCCATCACATTGTGACTTTCAAGAAACAGTATCAGGATAAGTGCAACATCTGTTGTTTATGCATCCTTCAGTTTTCCTTCAGCTCCATTTAATTAGATGTTTAACAGATGGTCACCATTATGTTGAAATTATTCATTAATTGACTGAAAGGATGCTTAAATGACCAAAGAAATTGCCGCAGCAGCACAGTTGGAAGGCCGAAAAGAGGATACGGCTGTGAAAACCGCCATAAACTCCAAACTTCCCGTCTCCACTTTCTTCTCCCGTACCTCTCTGTAGCGCCACAGCTGGTTTCCCTTCATGCCGTGACAGTCGTACAGGGTGACGGGGCTGTTGTGGGAGACGGCGTCGAAGCAGACCTTCCTTGTGTGAATGGGGTCACCCACCCGGATATCCTCCCTCCAACCAAATGTTAACACCTGGAAGGGAACACATCTCAACTGTAATTAAACATCACACCGTTTCGCTCCTCTGTTGCCCTTCCTGAGGTTTCCGTCTGTATGTTTTTTTTTTCTCCATGAGAGTGTTTCTCTGTGGAGTTTATCGGGTTTGAATTAAATGTATGAGGATAGTGTGCCGCACAGGTTCAAAATCCATCTGAATCAAACCTGTGATTACGGGCTACAGAATTTTTACTTGATTTATTCAGATCATCCTGTTTGTGCATAACTGCTCAAAGAAGACGGGAAGGTGAATGAGGCTACAGTCTCAAGGGGGCTTTGATGCTGGGAAGAAATTATGAGGCTTAGTGCAGAGGGGCAGTATTTTAGACTTTGTATGACATACACGTCGTCACTTGCAATCCCAAATGTATCATGTAACATGATATTTTACGAAAAAGATATTCCACATTTTTCCAAGCGTTTTCCTACAAAAGCGACCAACACGTGTCAATTTCCACTCATTCCATCCATGGGGGATGAACAGTGGTCTCCTGGGTGAAAGAGTGCTTTTTATTAGACCCATCCACCTTCTCTCCTGCCCGCTCATTGTGGGCTTCGTGGTCTGGTTCATGATTACATGGACTACATACAATTTGTCTTTGTGGGATATCTACGAATTACAGCATATTGTTTTATCTAGGCATAGCTACGAATGCCAGATGAGAACAGCCTGAACATATTAGCATATATCATAACATTAGCAAACATCAAACATTAGCAGTAATGTTAAGTCACCCATGTACAGTAATGTTTAGCATGTTAGCTTGCTAGCATATTGGCATGCTAACATTAGCAGCTACATAACATTTATATCAAACTATAGCAGAGTCGTCAATTAGGATTCCTCTGCTGGCCCATGGATGTCTGGACAAAATTCCACGGCAATCCATTCGGTCAGCATGTTTCATTTTCAACAAAGCGTTACGCCGACAGAACGGTCGACATTGCCGTCTTAAGAGCCGCACTTGAGCGGCTAAATATATCCGAATCATTTAACCAGGACACGCAGGCCTGTGCCTCCGTTCGGTTCTGAAACAACTGGCCAATGGGGTCACCTACTCATTAACCCCTGCATGATGGTCATGGTCCTGTCAGATACAACATATGCAGTGCAGCACTCCAACCTTGTGTGTTCCATAAAAACCTCCCAAGGTCAGGAGACCTCATGAGACACTTTACCAGAGAAGGTGTAATGAATGACCCTCACCTGTCCGTGACTCCAGGCCACCTCGCCCCGCCCTTTCACACAGCTCTCCAGGCGGATGGGGCTCCCCGACACAAAGTGTTTGATCTCCATGCACATCCCGCTGCCCACGTTCCGTATCTACGAAACACACAGACAAACACAGTCACAGTCACAGAAACGGGCACTGCTTGCTCTTTAGTTATGGATTTTGAAAGCAAAGGTCCCATCAGATATTGTTTTTAATGCAGCAAAGACATGTCTGGATTTAGGCCTTCATGGGCCTCTGGGGTCTTTAGGTCTCAACCTGCAGAACATGCGTGTTGTGGCTTTATTTGGTGAACATGTACCACTGTATTTAATCGCACGTTTCTTGCACGACTTCTAAAATGACATGTGGGCAATACTGATTTTGGGTCTGTGTAAAATAATCCTATTTCAGTATTGCTTTGTTTTGTTTGATCACACTTTTTTTTTTAATACACATCTTAACATGTACCTACATTCCAGAGGGACTGTGCTGTTGGGTTGACATTTGTGCTCACATGAATTCAATGTTTTTAATACTTGGAAGGGCCCAAAGGCATGTTTGGCCCTTTGGTGTGGACCCACGATGCTCTGATGATAGTTGCAGCATACAGGAAGAGAAGGCAACCATCCGGTTTTATTGCAAACATGTTTCATCACTGTTCCTTGTCTGTTGTTACCACTGGGAATTTTACCATCGCTATCTCCAGCTCGATGCACAATCCTCTTAACTCGGACAACTCCCACTAGTATTACATTCCAGGTAAGTCGAAACTCCTGCGTTGAATTGAACATGACATTTGCCTCTCCGCCACACTTAATCACAAACACCGTGTGGTGCTATAAAGATCACTCCATAGCCCATTCCAATCACACAGCAATGAATGTAATTAGCTTACTATGAACCAGGCTGTTCGTATGAACAACACAATACTTTTAACAATGCATGAAGTCCATCTTTGTTTTAGTCAACAAAGGACTAAAAGAAGGGATTCATAGATGTGTAAACATTGTACTTCCATGACCCGATTCGGAATATGTAAATGATGAGCTCAAAAAGTATCGTCACGATGAATTAACTAACCTTTAAAGTGTTTGGTTTTTCCGAGAACCATAGTTGGGGAAGAGCCTTAAAGCATTAAAAAAACGTTTTTTTTTAAGATGATTTAACGAAAGGTAGAAAGAGCTGACATTTTCAAACCAAAAGATAAAAACACTGTTTTAACTTTGCTTTTAGCTATGAAGCAGTTTATACCGATTTCCTCATTCCTTTGATATTGTTATTCCTCTTACTTTTGTCTCTGCAGATTGTCTTTTTATTTCTGAAATAAAAGAAGGTAGAGGACCTTTACCAGTCATGTACAAACTTTAAATAACTGTGTTAGTGCTGACAGTGGGTGGGAGCTAATTGCCTTATTACTATCTCCACCGGGAGATTATGTATTAGGTTGTGTGTGTGTGTGTGTGTGTGTGTGTGTGTGTGTGTGTGTGTGTGTGTGTGTGTGTGTGTGTATATGTCTCTCTTTTCACGGCTAATCTCGCATACTGCTGAACCCATCAGCCTCATTTTTCTGTGCTCATTCAAGACTGTATGCTCGAGGAGCTCGAGTGCTGTCGTGATTCACACATGTTTTATTGAAGGTTTACAGCGTCATTGACTGCTGATTCTTGTATCTGCTACGGATTGCGTATTGTTCCTCTCTTCATTGGCACGCCTAGCTTTCTGACAATTGCATGTATGTATGTGTTATGACCCTGGGTCAAGGGAAGCTATATAAAAGGGTGAAATGTGAAAGAAAACAAAGAACAAAATGGGGTTTTGAGGTGAGACTCTGCTCCTGCAGAGCTGAGAGAGAGAGAGAGAGAGAGAGAGAGAGAGAGAGAGAGAGAGAGAGAGAGAGAGAGAGATGCTGGGTGGAAGAGAGGCTTTTAAACACAGGTACTCAGAGCAGGTGGCACACATCAACAATTAGGGCTGGAAGCTAGTACACCACCTCCACATCTTCTTTCTCCCATGCACCTGTCAGTCAGGTGTGTATTAGAGCATATGCAGTACATCTCTGAAAAAAAATCTTAAAATTGCGGCACAAATAAAGTTTGATTTACTGAAGAACTACAGATGTTGCAACTTTCTAGGGTCTTATCCATCCTAGCATGTTTTTTGTTTTTTTATATACTTTAAGAGTGAGTTTAGATAATGAGTTAAGATAAGAAGATACGTTTGTGCTCTGTTGGTTTATCGTTGGTGGGCGTGCAAGCATAAACATTTCCAAATTGGTGTATTTCTCTGTAAGTTTTCTTCTCCGTGCAATCTGTGAAACATCTATCTCGGACCACACTCATCAAAGCAACGTCGTAGCGTAATCCTTACTTCTCCCCACGCGGCAGCAGGAGGCTCCACCATTGGGTAGTGTTTCGGTAAATCCCAGGCCACCTCGCTCATGAACCACTTGAAGTTCTTGCAGTTGAGCCGGTTCCTCAGCTCCTTCTGGGCCGTCATGTCTCCCGCGGACAGGTGGCGGTACTCGGGCCGACGCTGGTAGACAAACTCCGCGTATTCGTCCATCCACACCTCTGCCACGCGTTTGAGGTTCTGAAATCAAATCGAAGAGAGAGTCAGGCGGATAGATTCGTTTACTAAGCAGCCTACTTCTCTTAGCAGGCATCTCAAGTCTGCCAGAATGTCTATGAGCCTCCCACAAATAAACACCAAATCCCACAGTCCCTGGCAGTGAGGATGATCTTGTGGAACCACATTGGACTGTTTTGTGAACATAAATGTTTGCTGTTAGTACTGCAGAATGCTCTCAGGGAGTCTGCTCAGCCAGTGGCATCCATTTATTGACTCTGCCTCTCACGTCAACAGCAACATGTTGTTACTTTGCTGTAGCTTTTAAAACCGTTTACCATTGAAGACCATTTTAGGCCAACTGAAATGAAAGCTGACCTTATATGTCGGTTTCCATGAATGCAGTTTAAGTTGAAATATTGTAGCACATCAATAAAAAAAGAAGACGTTTGATGTATGATCAGAATTTAAGAGGGATAAAACTGATGATCAAATAAAAATTCAGGCAGGAAGCAAGTTCATTTTTGAGTACCTTTTATATACATTTTCTCCTTCATCTGCAAGGTCAGGCAAATTTAGGACCATCAGCATTCCCCTGATGATTCAGTTTAAAGGCTGCTGGTCAGAATAAAAAGTCAAAACAAAGGCCAGTGCCTTTCAGTTGCATACTGAGCCAAGTTCCAAGCTGCAGCTGACGCATACGTAATGAAGAGTTTTAGGCAACACTCCAGGTGATTTAGCGCTTTTAGACAATTTCTCATTCCGTGTAGGTACTTTGAAGCGTACTAAGAACAAAGAAACTTAAGCTCATTCTTCACAGTAACACCTGCAAAAGCTATAAACCGTAGATAGTGGATACACGGCATACTGCTGCCGCTCATCTGGTGGTCTTTTGGTAGTAGATGATGAACCGACTTTTAAGTGCTTTTGTGCGTGGAGGAAAAGGAGGAGACTATTCAGTAGAGGACATATGAACGATAAACGCTGCCATTCATCTATACCATAACCCACTTAAAGACTAGGTCACAATATGGCTGTATATACTGTATGTCAGTGGCTCTTGTTTTCTGTTTCTTCCTACTACATGAATAATAATGACCTAACCAAGGCCTGGCAGCAATAAACGAAAAGTCCGAAAAAAAACAGAAATGGAGGAGACTACTTAGTAGAGGACATATGAACGATAAACGCTGCCATTCATATATACCCATACCCACTGAAAGACTAGCTCACAATATGGCGATGTGTGTGTGTAAGTATACAGTATGTGTGTGCACATGTGTAGTATTGATGTTTGTTTATGTGTCTGCACTTGAACCTAATTAGACAAAGGTTCCTTTGCTCCTTCTCGTAAGCTTGTGATTTCAGTTATGCCTAATTTTATTCCAGCTTCACTGTTCGGAGCAGTTCAAGGACACACATTGTTCTTATAGTGTGTGTGTGTGTGTGTGTGTTTGTATTTGCTTGAAAAAGATTACATTTCCAATATTTCCTGAGCTGAAATTTATGTGGTTTCACATCAAGCTATACGTCAGCAGAAAGCAAAAACAAAATGCTGTTTTGAGAACTTAATTAAAAGGTACGGTTGGTTTATCCTCTTCAAAACATTTTTGACATTTTTGTTAAAATTCTCATTACATCCTGTCAACAATCATTGAATCAAATGCTCTGACAAAAAAAAAAAAGAAGAAGAATATGTGACTGTCACAAGACCCAAATATAATGATTGGAAGGCTAACTGCCTGTCTACCTGCCTACCTGCCAGTGCGTATTGTATTCTGCCCGTGCACTCATTGCTCATCACCAAAGTCTTCCACAAGCTACTACCTTAACAGCCCTGAGTGCTAATAATAGCCATGTTCGTTGTTATGTCATAATGACAAAACAACCCGACAATGTCACCAGGGTAAAGCTTGGGCTCGGAGAGTACACTTGCAGCTGTGTTATCGGAAGTGTGTTCTTTTAGCTTGGTTAATACAAGGCACTATATAAAAGTGCAATATAAAATAGCTGGGATGATGAAAAATACCTTACGCGGACCACAGTGGACCATGACTAGCTTGCCAAACACCTCAGTAACGCAGATGCTGAAAGTATGAATTAGCCTTCACATCCATTGCTTATTGGTTTCCTTACATTTTTTATAATAAATAATTTTTTTAATACATTCATAGTGTCCTTTACTCTCAGTGTATGGATCTTTGATAAGTTAGGTTTGAACTGCCTTAATTTCATGATGAAAAATATAATTCACCTGAGAAATAATCGCCAAAACAAAAGCACAAACAGCATTACAAATACTGTCGGTTCCAGCGTGGTGGAGATTAAAGGAGTGTCAGACATCTGGTGTACACTGTGGTTTATGCTACCTGAGCTCACAGGAGCTGAATGGATCAGCCTTTAAACAGCCAACACAGATCCATTATGCTTTGATTACCGCTGCAATCTTAGAGAATAATCCTGCTTGAAATATAATTTAGTCCATTGTTGTGTTGTGTCTCAGATGTAAAAGAGGTGGTGCGACAGCACTGTGCTGACACTGAACCCCTGTATCAGACTTGTCTGGTACAAAGAAAATCTGATCTGCTGAATTGTATTTTCTCATGAACTGCGGAGGCGTACTGTGGGCACAGTGTGAAGAATTACCTTCGCCAAGCTGATCCCACCGGGGACCTTGTAGGGGACGTACTTCCTATAGATGTGTCCTACCCTGGAGCATGGGATGTCCTCCATTCGACCACCGCACATCCACACCTACGGAGACACAGAGAAAGGGATGAATCTCTTTCATCAGACGGATCACTCTTGTATATAGAAGCTTTGTCCATCTTAAGTTTCAAAGACAGAAAGTTGTGGAAAGGTAGGAGGAAGGTGAAGGAAGGAGACGATCAAGGAGATGAGCAGGAGAGTGATGGCTCAGAATAAAGGAGGCATGAAGTACAGTGATTCTAACAGGCTTATAAATCCTGGGAGACCAAGAGGAGAGAGGAGGGAATTTGGAGGCAGGGCAATAAAGATGAAATTGCAGGATAACGGAGGAAGAAGAGAAGACACCAAAACCAAATTATCATTATGATGGTGACCTGAAATCACCTGAGCAGCAGGTTCAGATTAGAGAAAGGCTGAGCCGCTGGGTTAACTCATTGGCACAATGTACTATGACAATGTTTAAAATGAGCTGATAAGGGAGAAATAATGGCTGCAAAAAAGTGTTGACTGCAAATGCTTTCCAGGAAAACAAAGCATGCTGTTTCTTTGAAATATTGAAGTCATACAATGAGATTTCCAAATTTTAAGCATCTTGCTTTTCTTCAGTAAAAAAAAAAAGAAAAACCTTTCTTTAGTGTTATTTTATCTAGTTTATTTTCCTTTCCCTTATCTATCTCACATAACCGACACATCCAGCAGTGGCTCCTCATTTTAATCCTCGAACTATAATGAAGACAACAGTCATGATTCTCTGCCTTGGCTTGGAACGTTGAAAATAAACCTTGAGAAAGAAAGGGAGGCAATGAAGAGGATCACGATGAAAGGAAGACTTAGCGACAGCAGGCGAGATGGAAAAGGGGTTTTGTTTTAACGACAATAGCAAAATGAAAAGTAGGGAATTGAAAAGCTGGATTTAAACATGAAAACAAACAAGCTAAGTATGAGCGTATAGGGCGTCCAAATTGTTTCTGCAGAGTAAAGTCCTTTAATATGTAAATAAGATGTATGCTATTTGAAGGCTGGAGGCGGGTTGAGACTACTGGGAGTTCAAGAACATGGGCAGGAATAATGTTACATGAAATATACATATTCTACATGTGACTTCAAGGTGTAGGCTCGTGCAATGCAGAGTTCAGAGGGGGGGTAAAAGCAGTCGTCAAACTCCTGTCCACCTGCAACGACCTGACTTCAGTTTGACTTCAGCGCATTTACAGGTGTGAACAGATGGCCCTACCCACTGTGTTCCTACAGTACATTTAAAAACATTACACTGAGGACGGGAGAGCAAAACTGATATGAAAAAGATGTGCATTTCCAAAATGGATGCAAAAGAAGACTATGTGGCATCTTCTGGCCTAACAGGATGGCAGCTTTTTTCAGTTTAGATGTGTATAGAAAGGATATGGGGGAAAACATTTTTTTATGCTCATGTTATTCATTGTATTTCTTTATTTATTGTTATTCCATTAGGCACTTTTATTAGTATTACTTCTAATACATGTAACATTGTTACTTTTTATTTGTATGTTGTTGTAATTTCTGAGCAATCTCAGGCACAATAATGTCGTTCAGGATTAATGCATGGCTATTTATAAATAAAAAAAATTATAAACTATCTAGGGCTGTACATAATAGTCCAAACCTTCATTCATATTGTTGACATTCCAAATCAACATTTGAAAAGTGCACAGTCATTGTGTTTAAACACAGCATTTCTGAACAGCAAATAAAGATCAGTCTACACTAATGTTATTAGTACTGTAATACTAATAACACCTACATAACTTTTTCAACCTACAAAACATGTTTTTTCTTATTAGAACTTTAATTTTAAACCCAAAATAGCATTAGGCTATGAAAGCATCCAGACATAAAGTCCTCATTGCCCTGTGTTGACATCATTGTCACTGCAGCCCGACCAGTCTCTCTGGTCTGATGAAGTTCCACTACCAGTGAACCAACTCAGTTGATAGAGAGAAACTACAGAACAACAGAATTCACTCCAACTGCATGAATAAAACATATTGCTGCAAGACAAAATCCAGCATTGACTAAAAGTGCAACTAAAACTTGAGTTGTCTCTATTGGCGTCTTTGGATAAATAAAACATAACTTCAGCATATACTGTATGTCAGTGGCTTTTGTTTTCTGTTTCCTTCCACTACATGAATAATAATGGCCTAACCAAGGCTGGCAGCAATAAACGAAAAGTCCGAATAAAAACAGAAATGTAATTCTTCAAGGTTAGTACTGGCTTCCAGACCAATCTGAATGATTGACTCTATATGCTTTTTAGATAACAGATGCATTACATGTTCATTTTTTTTGTGTTTGCCTGGTTTGACATCTGGTCCAGATGGCAATACAGACAGTTGGTCATTAACTTGATGCAAATACATTTCATGTCAATAACAATTAAGTTAATGTTTTCTTTGGCAAAGACTGTTTTTCAGTGTTTTATTGGAATCAAGCACCAAAAAGCTGGTGCATTATATCATGACCGTATCAAGCATACCACTGGTCAATATGTGAAAGTTCATGCAAGTAGCCGACAATGCATCCAAAATTCTGAATGCTAAAGTTACGAATAAAAAATAAATAAAAATCATGTAATTTATTTTTCTTTGCATGCTTTTAGAGGAAAGTTTTCCTTTGCCAACTATTTGCCAGTTACCTTACTTTTACATAGAATACCTACTTTTTGTGGCTCCTTCCATGGAAGTTTCATTATTTCTGCCACCAGAGCAGCTGTCTCTGAGAAATGTTAGCATAACTGAAACTCCAATCTGCCAGAGCGGTATTAAAAAAATCCACCGTCAGTTATGTGTCTTGCTCTATCTTCTTGTTTGGCATGTGAGGTCATATTGCCTCTGTGCACTGTGTGCCTGTATGTGCTGAGATTATTTCCCTGCATGAGTTGGAAATGCTTGATATTCCAATGTCTTGGTGTGACCAAGATGGAGCTTTAGATTAACTGTACCAGGGAATGAAGTGATTGTGTTTCACATGCGAGCAGGGCCTGGCTGTCTTTGGGAGTAGCAGTGTGGTTGTAAGGATTAGTACGAGAGCCTGTTACTCAGGAGATGGGCTGTCTGCTCTGTATCAGCTAATGGGGATCTTAATAAAAAGGAAACCAAATTGAATATCTGTGGGCACAAAGTAGGTTAAGAGGCACAGCTAGGAATGTGCTGATAGCAAAATGTAATGGTATGATAATCTTGGCCAAAATAATAACCTTGGTTTGGGATATTATCTCAGTAATTACTTAAATATGATGAAAAGCTTCTGTACTGTATTAAAATGTAAGAGCTTTTCACATAAGGCTCAGCCCCGGGGTCACGGATGATGTTAGTTGAGGCCTATCGCTTCAGCTTTAAATTAAGGAAATCCTCACCTTTTGCTAAGGGTTTGGAAAGATACTCAAGAGCAGAGTTATCCCACATTATAGGGTTAACGTGGAATTATACTCCACAGTGGTGAAGTTGTAGGTGCTTCAGGTTTGGGAATTGATTTATATTTCAGCGTCGGATTTCAAATGTTGAAACCACCACCACCATTACACTAGTAAGTCAGAGGCACACATATTGTTCTTCTTTCAGTTGTGCTATTGATTTTGTTTGATAGAGAAAACATAATCACAAAAAGTGAGGAGAAAACATAATTTGCTCTCAAATTGCCCCCATAGGTAAACTGCCCTGAAGCTGAACCTGGACTTACATGTGCTTAACCATTGTCTGAGCTAGTCAAACAATGTGGACAAACAGCGGCTAGAGAACAATTCTAATGAATTTGAAGGGGAACATTATAAATAGAGCAGGACTCTCAAAGACAAAGTAAAAAGATCGTCCTTTTGGTTTTGAAGCAAATTAAGTCCTAAGTGAACAGAAACAGGAAGCTTTCATCAAAGAAATGACGGAAACCAAAAGAAAAGAGGATGATGGCATTGCTTGGGAACATAAATAGACGTGTTTTATTATAAGTAAGTGTTTGACCCTGTAAATTCCAAAAATATCATCTGTTATTGTGTCCAATAAATGTGCATTCAATTAGCCAGTGGTTTACCATCCTTTCCACAAATTGAGGAAAACTGGCTTTAACTGGAATTTTCATCTGGGATTTGATCATTTTTACCTTGAATGAGATCTCGTACTGTTCTCCTCCCCAGATCTCCAGACCTGTGTCGTATCCTCCCAGCTCCCAGAACCACTTCCTGTCTACAGCAAAAAGTCCACCTGCCATCACTGGTGACCTGCGGGACACACAAAATACAAGAAATACTTACTACTTGCAGTACATTTTGTACAACAGCTGCACCCAAAACCACAACATTTATATGCAGAGCGGCAGCAGCAACTGCCAAAAGAAAACATCTAAATACATGTAAGATTTACTCACAAACAACTGCAACAACTGACAAGATCCTTGAACTCAGCAATTTTTTTTGAGTCAAAGGAACAAAACGGGGGGAGAAAGCAAGGAGAATATCAGAAAGCATCACTTCTAACAACTGAAATATCAAAATGTCTACAGGTGGAACTTCTCAAGAGAGAAATAGAGGGAGACATGAACGGATGCATATTGATTTGTAATGCACTTTAAAAACTTTTTCCTTGAACCTTGAAGGAAGTCTTGGCTCGAATATCTGCTGGCTACAGGGGAACCCCAGAAATAATAGCCTCTCGCTTCCAAACGCTTATCCGTCATCAGACCGATAGCTGATGGGTTTCGAATAAACCATGCATACATAATCATTGTGAAATTAAAAGGGATTATTTTGCTGAAAATTATGCTCGTAACAATCAGTTAAAAAGAAAAGGTTATTTTGCTATTCAAAAGAAAAAGAAAATAAATGTTGTGATCTTTTGTTTGAATATATGAATATAAATGGAAGGGGAGTTTCCCAATGACAATGAAAAATTATATCCAATATCGAATAAAACCTGAAAGCAAACAGCAAATAAAACCTGTGTGTCCAAGTTAGCTTTGAAGGAAACACAGCAAGAAAGGGTCAAAACGTATGAATGGCAGACATTTTTAAAATCACTGTGGCAGCAAAATCCATTTCTATGAGATTAATAAATTCAACATGTTCACTGCAAGTAGCATGATAAATATATTGGGATATATTGGGACTGCGATGAGTGCTTGAAAAAAACTGAACATACGGATGGAAGGCATAATAGCAGATTGTGCTGTAGGTGTTGTTTGAGAGGTTTTTATTAATGCATGTATGCATGTTCTTTGCTGTGACCCATGGGTCTCAGTGGGAATCCACTGTAACCGCTCTGAATCCCAGCCGACTGCAGCTGCTGTCCGCCGTGTTGAGGGCGAAACAAACTTTCCAGCCCGCGTGATTAAAAACTCAAACGAGAAAGTATAAGAGTCAGAATGAGAGCGAGAAAAGCAACACATAGAGGCAAGAACAGCGAGTCAGAGTGCATGTATTCATGGTGGCACTATTTCTCACCAGATAATGAAGATGCACTGAAGAGTGCAGAACCAATTAACCCACTGCAGAGCACTGTGGCTCCTGTCTGTTGTGACACGCTCTGTGCTGCTGAGTGCGAGGCTTGTTAGCTGTTGCATTGCCGCTGTACAGTACTTGATTGTAGCGGCAGCACACCTGAGGCACACAAATTGGGGCAGCAGGTGCAGACACACGACTATATTTGGTTTCTTGTTTGGAACCCAACCCACCACGTGCCTTCCTTTAATCCAATTCATGTCTCACTGATCTTAAGAATCAATCACAGCTCAACTCCCCCCACCCCACCCCGACCCTCGCCCCACAAATACCCCATCTTTGGTGCAGACATATCACAATACATGCTTGCAGATACACCAGGTTGTCATGGTTACAAGCTTTTCATCACGTAGAAGTCAGAGGCAGGCAGCCAGCAGGTTTTCTGCTCTCGCCAAAGTCGTCCCTGAGGAGCATCAATTAAATGGCAAACAGGGCAGCTACTGTACTGTCAGCAGTGAGAAACACTCCGGGGCTTCCCACGCCTCATGAGCTGTGAGCACAGACACGAGTCCCGTGGTGATAACAGCCAGGTTTCAGCAGTTTTTCTTCTCTAAGGGTGAAAAGGATGAAACGAATCTACTAGGAGTGATAACTGAACAAACACCTCTGTACTTCCCTCCGACATTCTCTTCTTTTTTTGGTCTTTTAACATATCTGTATCACTCTGGCCAAACCGCCTTGTTCTATTTCATAGATATAATTAAAGTAAAAACAAATTGGAGTGGTGAAAATAGTTATGTTTGCTGTGCCTGCTATTTGTTGGATGGGTCTCTAAATTGCCACTACAGCTAAATGATATGCATATGTTTTAAATGAATGATTTGTTTGCTGCGTAATGTACTTGTCATCATTTCCAATTGCATTTTTTCAATGACAATAATGTTCTTTATTCAATATTGGCATGTTTACAGACATTTGCCAGCTCGCCATGTTATCACAAAACCATGGGAAATTATTTGATGTTTTCTTCTCTTTTGGAAAGGCTTTCCACCAGATTTTATTCCCATTCAGCCAAAAGGAAATTAATAAGTTCAGACAATGATGTTGGAGCGATAAGGCCTGGGTCTCAGTTCGTGTTCCAATTCATTCTGACGGTGCAGGATGGAGTCGAGTTCATGGCTCTGTGTAGGCCCGCCAAGGTCTATCACACCAAACTGGGGAAAAAAATGTCTTTGTAGGGCTGGCTTTGTGTAAGGGGGCATTGTCATGTTGAAACAGGAAAAGGCCTTCACCAAACTGTTGCAGTTAAGCGTATTATTGTCCAAAATACCATTGACTATTGAACACAATGTCCACATACTTTTGGCCATATAGTGTACAACCACTATACCAACTTTTATAAATCACCAAGTTATAAGTAAAATAATTTCATGAGAGGAAAATTAAATTTCCATTAATACAAATTTAAGTGTGTGGACAGTGAGCTTGATTCCCACTGGCTGTAAGAAAGTAATATAAAACAGCTATGTTTGATTTCGCCTGAATAATAAACCATTGCTATAAAAATGGGTCTTAATCTATATTAGTATAGATTTGAGCACAAAGGACCAGTTTGAATCATTGCAGGGGAATGGACTTAATTACCGCTTAGACAAAGTGAAGCAAAGTAGTAGATGAAGCAAACAGCTTGAGAAACTCCAGCTTTTGTGTGTTGAGTTGATTAAGAAAGCTGATATTGCAGTTACAAAAAAGGACACATTAGGCAGCTATAATTACTATAATTATTATATTATTTACCATTGTGCATGGAGAAAATCAAATTCACACTCAATTGATGATACGTTGTTTTCCAGAGTAAGCATGGGCGACACAAACATGCACGTCGTCCTTCCTCCGTTCCCCAACTGCCACATTGGACCAGAGGCAATGAGTGGCAGGTGAACGCCATATGGATTTAATTAGCCGTCTGCAGCATAGTAATGGTCTGCTGTTGCTGATAAAGTAACCCAAGTCTAAAGTATGCAGCTTATACATATTGATATGTAAAAATAGATTCACGAATGGGCATTTGGCACCTGTTCGTCTGTGTTCCTCATGTGAAGGGATCTGGTACAACAGTGTGGCTGTAAGTAGGAGGACCACTGACACAATGTTTAATTCATGTGTTGACACAGTGTCTACAGTTGAAAGAGCACTGCAGTGCACCAGTGAAGTGGCTGCTTAGAGGGTGTTTGACTTCCACTGTACTGCCTGTTGTACGAACACATGGATCGCCCCCCCCCCCTCCCCGCCTCATGCTCGGCTATCAGTAGAAAGGTGAAAGAAAATAAATAAATAAATAAACTCTGGCTTTCAGCCTGTCCACACCTCCTACATACATCGGAAACGTTCAATCTAAGTGAGGTTAGGGTATTACTTGACAACTTCCTCTGTACAGCTTATCTTGTAAGCGCTCTAGATGTCCATCGGCACGCAATATGACATAGCAGTCTTTGTGTTGCATAATTTTAAAGGAATATTTCACCCACGAAACGACCATTTGTATTTTTAATTACTCACCGTGTGTTACATTGAATTCTTGAGGAAAACGGAGAATCGGAAAACCAATCGGAAAACTCTCGCACAACTTGTGTAGTCTAATCCAAGTCTCGTTTATCCACTTGTATGCTCAGTACTTCCCAAACATATGCAACGTTGCCACAATCTTACTATTTAACAGGTGGATGATGTACAAAACATCCCCATAGTCAGGAGGAAAGCTTGTTCGAGGAGTTGGCTATTGTAAGAGTGAAATTGTGGAAAACTTAATTACGTAAACAAAGGGTTAAACAATTGTACATGTGCAAGTATACGTTTCGTATGATTTTTAATTGCTGTCTTTCATCTTGTACAAACATATTTAGTATTAGTATTTAGTTATGTTAAGTTGATGATCGGATAACAGTTATGACCAGCAGTAGGCGCTGTTCGGGCGTCTGGAGGTGAGAGGAAAAAGAGGAGAGAAGAAGAAGGGAGAGGAGAGAGAACGTGGACTTGGCTGTGCAGTTAGAGTGTTGGAACGTGACTAAAGTTATGAGGAAAACCCAGAATGTGTTGGACTGACTTATTCCGTATCATACACCCACGCCGCTTACGCTATGAAAACAAAGACACCATCATGTTTTAAACCGTATAATAGTTGCTGTCACTCACTTGAAGGGCTCGCTGGGGTCGTCGCTCTGCAGCTCCGGGGGGATGGGTATCCGCTTGTAGTACATCTCCCAGTCGAACGCCCCTCGCATGGCGTCCCCCGCCTGCGTGTCGTAGCCAAAGTTGTCGTGGTCGATCACGTCGATCATCGGACACACGATGGTCTTCCTGTTCTGGGCGATTCGGTCTGAGAGGCGCAGTGAAGCAAACCAGAAACAAGGTTTTAATATTACAGGACTTAAGAGTTGTGTTTGTGTGTCTGTCTGTGTTTGAGTGTTGTGGGTCCTTTGTCTGCAGTGGTAAAGGAGGAAGTCACCGGGTGCACAGGAAGAAAGTGTGTTTTTGTTTGTTTGTGCATTGTGTCCCTTTTTCGACTGAGCTCTCGACTCGATCGTCACTGGAAAAGGGTTGTCAGTGTTTTTACTCAGTAAAGAAAATAATAATATATTTTTTGGAAAAGTACAGCTTTAAATCTATTTGAATCATTTATTCCAGCAAGTCTAGTCCTGTTTCTGAGCTCATTTGCGACACAAAGTGGAAACTTTTTAAAAGGTAATTTATGGGTGAGGGTTCTGACTAGATGCAATTTGGATTAAGTGCAGTACTTTAGGTGTGTTGTCCTTAAAAGTGGTTTGGTATTTCCCACCCCCGCTTTTAAATTGGAAATTGTAGATCATTACCAACTATTATATGGTTGTCATTTGAATGCCACACATGGTGCACGTAAAATGAAATTGTACTCATCATTTTGTCACAGCCTCCTTACCCTCGCTCCATTATTAAATGTCACAAAGTGCTGTAACCGAACACAAACGGCCGCCTATTTATGTCACACACTGGCAAACATGCATTCCTCTCCCAAGTATTGTGTTAACAGTGTGACATAGAGGGAACGTGGGTCATAAAGTTTGTTGTTCAAGGGGTTTGTTGTGGGATGGAGCCATGCTGGGAAACAGAGCCAAACATGGGTCATTAATGTAAAAAAAAAGGTAATTGAGGAAGTGAGTGTTTGTGAGCAAGTCCATCAGGCACAAGAGGAAGCGCTTAGTCTCACAGTAGGGGTGTTGTGTGTGTGTGTGTGTGTGTGTGTGTGTGTGTGTGTGTGTGTGGTGTGTGTGTGTGTGTGTGTTCGTTTGTGTGTGTTGGTTGTTTCAATCAGCTGTGAGGACCTTGAGATTCAGGACATTATTATTAAAGAGAGGACGTATTGGAAAATTAAAGCTTTTGGAAAAGTGAGGACATTTTTGGAAGAGATTTTGAAAGATAATTGCTATACTTGAAAGAGGAAATTCTTGAAAATGAAATATGATTTTGTGGCAAATGACTTCCCTTACTCGGGATTAATAAAGATTTCTACATTTTTTACATTTTTGGGGAAAAGAGAGGGCATTTCGAGAAGGGCCTGGTAGCAGAGAAGATGGAGGACCACATCCATGATGGTCATCCATTTACAGGAAATATTTCTGTGGCTGGGATAAGCTTTACATCGTTCCATATCTTGACAGGACATTTCTACGTAGCTCATGCTCAGTGCTTTTGTGTTCCTCACCCAGCAGCGGAGGCAGCCAGTTGACGTTGGCCTCACAGTGGGAGTCCAGGAAGGTGATGACCTCTCCTTTGGCCGAGGCGGCGCCCAGCAGGCGAGTCCTGATAAGCCCCTCCCTCTTCTTGGTCCTCAGGATGCGAACCTTCGGCATCCGCTTCATGTACTCCTCCAGCGCCACCTTCAGGTGCTCTGCACAGAGGGGAGGGGCGGAAGGAGGGGAGGAAGGAAGGGAGGAAAGGAGGAGATATGGGGAGAGGGTGGGATCAGTGTCATGTTTAGTGCTGTCAAGGATTGTTCAGTTAAGTGGTATTATTTGCTTTGTCCTGACATTTCTTTTCTCTCAGCCTGACACATCGACCTCAATCATTTTCTTGATTTCCTAGAATGCCCTTGGAAAACCCACAGAGACAGAGGGGATTTTCACGGCCATTTAATGAAGAACAACGCTACGTCTGCTTTGCCTTTTTTGAGTGTCTATATGGTGAAATCTGTCTTTACGTGATGAACATCAGATTGTATGCTTGTTTAACCAAAATGCAAGTTGGTGGCTGTAGAGAGAAGAATGTACTTTTTAAAAGCTGCCAATGAAGCCAGATGCATATGCTGAATGCATATATAATAATGCAATGTATCCTCATACAACAGTTTGTAAGATACCCTTCGAAAAGTTATGATGTTTTTTGTATGTTTTCCTACGACTGTCCAGCAACAAGAGCGATCGCTTGGCCTGCGCAGGTCCCTGAGGCAAAGAAATATTTGGTTAGATTTCGGAAAATATTGTGCTTCTGGTTAAAATGAGTACGGGGATGTCGAAGTACGAAAGGTACACGACAAATGAGCTTTCATAGAAACATGACCAGTGATGTTCTGAGTGAAAGTTTGGTGTTTTTTGACACGCTCTTCAAGCTCAATCTCCTCCCTGTGTTGACGCTTTTTATACTCCATCACCTGTCTTGGCTCACATGTACATACAAATTGATCACGTGGGTTGTATACAAATGTCTAGACATAGCTACAGTGAATGAGAGCTGCCTGAACAATGGCAAGTTCAACTTATCGTCATACAAAGGTTTGTATGATATCTTATGAAATGTTACTACTATTTTTCATGCGTTTTCCTACAAAAGCCAGCAAGACGTGTCAATTACCGTTCGTTATATTCATACAGTCTTTACAGGAATTTAGGTTTAGGCAACAAAACCACTTAACTTTAGGAAAAAGAATTGTGGTTGGAGTTAACGTGTCTTGAAAAAAACGTATCATATATATATATATATATATATATTTGTGCTGTGCTCACCTGCCTGATCACTAACTCTCCTGTCATTACAAATCCTGTTACCCTCATCTGTTCTGCAATCACCTCGTCACCTCATCAGCCACTCATTACCGGCCCAGATTCATTAACTCTCTGCCAGACTGTCTAGACTTCCATGCCTAGCTATCTGCCTGGTTTGTGACTCCTGCCTGGTTTTTTTCTTTTGACTGATTGGAAATATTTCGAACTCTCAGCTACTTCTGCATTCATGCTCTTGTTTTCAGTGATTTCTGAGTTGTTGTTACAGGGATGGGTCTTTCCTTTAAAAGTGTGTCTATTTGGTTGTATTCACAGCATATCGGTTGATGTGCAGTGGTTCCTGCAGTTCCCTGTGGTAGACTGGCAACCTGTCCAGGGTGTACCTTGCATCTTGCCCACTGCATGCTGACAGTTGGGAGAGGCTCCAGCCCTCTTCAACCCTGCACAATATGGATGTTTACCGTAGTAAAAGTGAAGGACAGATTCAGGATGGGAAACTTTTTAAATAAAGGTTGCACAGGTCCCTCAATGCCTTTACGTAACACACCTCAACCACAACTTTTCTTTAGTTTTCTGCCTGTGGGAAGGCACATTTCCAATGCTGACATTACAGACTAAACATTAAACTGCACGGGCAATGAATCAGACTGACAAGCTGCAGAAGAAAATGTTGCTGTACTGATGATGCAAGACAACAAAATAAATAGTTATATTGCATCAAGAAATACTCAAAACAGCCCACATCTTTGTGTTGCTGAACACCTGCATTTATAAATAACAGAGAAAAGAGACAGACACAAAGGGATTCAGACAAATTTGATTCACCCCTGATGAAGATTATTAAACAGCTGATAATCCATTATCCTGCTACATAAATTGCTTGCAACAGATACCTGCTGTTGCAGAGAGATGATGCAGGCCTCCTAGCAAAACTGTCACAAGTCAACAAAAGCCGTAGAACATTGTAACCTAAAGGTTTGTCAAAATCACTGGTTTAGTAGGACAGCCATCAGCCCTGTGATTGCCACTGTAATCACATCACATCCATCACTGTAATCAGCCGTAGTTCAGCTATACCATTAGTCATAGAAGCAGGAGGTTTTAAAGGTCTCGCTCGAGATAACTTTTTATTTTTTTTTGTTTGTTTAGATGGTACTGAAGACTTTTCCTTTCATGTTTTATTGCTCCTTTGATACTATTTTGTTGGGTGATAATTAAAGATTTGAGCAATGCATTTGGAAGGATGCTTTTTGTTGTGGAAGGCTTTAGTAGACCTTGGTAGAAGAGACACAATTCTCTGACAAGCTTTATGTTTTTTTAATAACTTTAACTTTTAAGTTATTTCCTGACTTGTTTCCCAAGTCTATATTTGGTATGTTTCTCTTAAAAGCCCACGTAAGGTTGAGAGTCTAATCTTGATATTCTTTTTACACTAATATCTCATTTTGGAGGATAAGAGCATGAGCCCTGAATGGAAATTATCCCTGAAGCTGTCAAAACATAAAACGTATAACTGACAGATTCTTTACAAAAAGCCATTAAACTGCCTGTCGACAAGAGCAGCGAGATAAACTATGAGAATTTGAAAAGTTGACCTTTTTAATGAAGGCACATACTTTTAAAACAAGACCATGATCACCTAGTTTCTCAGTCAAGGTGAGGGTGCTCTTTCGGGGGAGATAGCAGGTCGGCAGTATATGCCACAGAGAAGTGGTGTTCATTCGCTGAAAGCTGGGAACCTGAAGATTAATTTGAGTTGCAGCTATGTGTCAAGTTGTCAAGTTGTGTAAATGTTGAAAGTTCAGAGTGGATAAGGGCGTCGAACATTATAATGGAAGTATATGATTGCCATTCCCATGCTGAATTGTATGTCTAATAAGTTGTAGCAGTCATTTTTTGGGTTGATACCATTTGTAACACAGATTTAGTAGTAAATTTAATAATTTGTTACCACTCAAGAAATTATATAAATAGGCAGAAAATCCTCCAAAATACCACGTGAAGACACCAAGATCTTGATGTACAACTTAAAAAAAGCCATGCTGTGATTTGGTATCAAAAACGTTTGACAACATTTTGAGATTTCTGCTAGAATGTCGAGCTCTTCTGTTCTGGAAACTGCTCATAAAGCCATACATCCTCTGAAAGCCCCAGGTCTTTACTTTGTGGTTGCAAAGTTTCACGAGGCTGGGATTATCCTAAAGGTTACAACAGGTTAAGACTGTCTCACTACAATGAAATGGCTACTGTAAAGACTAGAAATTATCACACATGAATAATATCAGGCTCAATGGAGCCACAATAGTCTCAGCTTTCCAGACATAATCAAACTATGAAATTCCAAGACTCTGGACCCCAGTAAACTGAAACCATTTTTTTAGAATAGAGAAAAATAACAAATGTATACTGCATGCCCCAAACTGCATGGGATTAGTATAAAGTGAGCATGCCTATAACGGGTAGACTTTTATAATTCCCCAATATAAGTAAAGCAGCTATTCTATTTTCTCAGGCTGCATTCACACCAAATAAAAACGTTGCGGCGGTTAGCGCAGGGTGGTGCGCCGCTGTGGAAGCGACACTTATTGGCCCATTAACACCAAGACACTGTCACTGAGTAGAGAAAATAGCTGAAAATTGTTTTAAAAAATTGCAGGGAAGAGACTGGGAAGAAATGAGGAGACTGAAAAAAATGATTATTCTCTAAACTCCACAGAGCCATGACTTCTTGTTCATCCTGGTTTCTTCAGTCCCCTCTGTTGTTCTTTGTTTTCTTCTTTCTGTCTTGACCCATTACAAATACAGCTCTAGTTTTTGTCACAGAGAAACATAAAGCATCTTCAGGGACGAGGAAGGATTCCATCTACAAGGGCAACAGGGAGGATGTGAGAGGAATCATTCCTTCTGTCCTCCATAGTTATTTCTGTTCTAACTAAGGTGAGGAAGTGATGATATGTAAGCTTTTATTTTCCCATTCATTGACACTGTGCTTGTCTCAGTTGTTCGTTTGTCAACGAGTTTGTCGTTCTTTAAACCACATCACCTGACTTGCTCCTTTACACCCGCCATAACCACGTAGAGTGTCATAGTTTAAAGTGTATGGATACTGACTACCATATGTGGGAGTGAGAACAGGCTGCATATTCACACCTAAAGGGGATTTAAGAGTCCAGGTAACCTAACCTCCATGTCATTGGATTGTGGGAGTGAACTGAAACTGCTATAGTGCCACCCACTGAGACCAAATCCTTTACTTGGAAATGCCATCATTGGGTATGTGTGTTTGATACTATACACGTATAAAGGGGTTGCAATCATGCTTTAGGCTATGATAACAAGAGGGAAAATTATGTCAAATATATATATATATATATATATATTATGATATATGTGCGCTCCGGTTCGACTGAGTTATGACTTAATGTTTGATTCCTGGCAGAGACACGAACATGGTTGCAGTATTTCTTTCTCACTCAGTTCAGACACTGCATGCAGGTTTAGTGTTGGACAAGGCCTCACAACAGCAATCAGTTCTGCAAATAACCAACTCTAACCTTGAATGTTTATGATGCGGTTTTCACTTCACTTTTATTTCCATCTCTTATGTCTTCCTCTATGGCAACCCCATCAAAAACAAATCCCAAATCCAATCTCTCCATTGCCAATTTTCAGATTCATGTGGGGCCTGTCTCTCCCTCACATATTCCCACTGAGTCCTGTGAAGGTCAGCCATCTTTATTTCCCGTTGCTGTGTTTATTGTGTTGCACAGCAGCTGACCTACACGCTGTAAAATGTGACATTGCAACAAGGGCGGGAGGGCACCGAAAGGTCGGTGCCAAACTGTGTGGAAAAGGCGAGCTTTCCTCCCTGTGTGCTCCTGCAATAAATCAACCTATTAAAAACTGACCATTACGAGCCTGACTCCGGCTCTTTAGAAACGCTCACCCTACACACGGTGACGCTTACATCATCCTGCTAATGACAGGAAGCGAGGCAAACTTAATCAACGGGAATTCACCCCACGTTTGAAGAGAGCTTGTATGGAGAGAGGTGAGGGAGAGAGATCAGAGCATTTAATTATGATTGGTTAATTTTCGCTGAATAAATTGGAATACTGCTCACAATGTTTACCAAAAGCAAGGAGGCAATTAATCACGCTAATGAGAGCGAGCTGATGTCGGCAAACACATTAGTCTTTATTAGAATGTGAAGCGGAGGAGATTGGAGGGTTGAGGCGCCGTGGATGTCGGGGTCATTTCCCAGCTTGGATCAGAGGGATGAATCCCTCATCACACACCAGGTTGTTGATAAAAAGTCAAGCTATTTATTCAGACTCCACCTTAAATCCCAGTATCCCATCCATCCCTTTCTTTTTTTTCTACCTCCCAGCAGTATGTCGCTCACTTTCTTTTCTCCTGTGGACGGTGCGTTAGCTGCCCCGGCCTTCTTTCATCTGCTCACACGGGGCCACACTCAAACCTGAATTAGCGGTTAGCGGATGAAAGGCAAGGCAGTTTGCCTCCGGCTCCTGTCAAAGTGTCTGTGTTCATTAAAAATGTCATTGATAAAATGTGATTTTAGCTTATGCATGTCCCGTGAACTGAAATCACACCAGCTGACGCCACACTCATGTTTTCCAGTTGCAAAGCGATTTTTATTTTAAAACTCATAAGTCAATGTTAATGTCATTCAGGGTCACCTGTAGGCATCGCTACAATAAAGCTACCCTTTTGGAAAAAGCAAGTCCTCTTATCGAAAAACAAAGTGGTTGAAAGCTCCAACAGTTTCATAGTCAGCCGTTCGTAGGTTGAAAAGAAGCTTGATTCTTTACAATCAGATAAATGACTCTTTAATGTATTTCATGCTTTGATGTTGTAGAATGTGCTTTTTTTCTTTTTTTTTTACATAATTAGTTGGTTTTGTACATGGAGAGCAAAAGGCTCGACAACAGTTTAACCAGACTGAAATTGGAAAGGGCAGAAAGACACGACGATCGCTCTGAGCAGCAGTTGAATACTAATAGAAGAAAACACCAGTCATTGGTAAAAGAAACTGGAAGCTTAGCATCAACACGTGTGCAGAATTAAATATGAACACGTTGCCGTTTCAGTGTCAAGTGCACATTGATGCCTGTAACTAGATGGAATATGAACAGGTGTGTTGCTTTAGAAAAGCTCTTCTTCAAATGTCACAATAGAGGTAGAAGGTCAGTCTATGGTTACTCAGCTGAACATACTATGGACCGACAAATCACAGTTTAAACCTCTTCAATTCAACTGCAGAGGGCTGCGGACGGCCCTAAGAACAATGGCTACCCAACATATTTAAAGCCCAAATTCAAGTACCGTTGTGGTTCAATAATGATGGATTGCCCACTTATAATTTTCTTGAAATTATTTTGTCGCATATTTTGTTCGCAAATTTCAAAAGTGAACTTCCATTCTGTAATATTTTAATGTTTTCTGTCAACTGGTGTAAAACAGGCTTATCTTTTTTTAATTGTGATGTATGTCTGTAAATATATTTCAAAATAATCCTTTAAATGGGCCAATGCATCAAATGCTTTAAACTTTATTAATAAGGTCAAAACTGAGTTGAGCTATTTGGGATTGAAAGTGGGCTTCCTGCATGGAATTAACACAAACTCACACACCATCAAATGGGTGCCCACACATTTCCATCACTAAAAAAACACATCCACCCAAATGCTTGAAAACAGTGTCAGTGCTCAGTGGGCCTTGTTGGATCCACTGTGTTTTGTTTCCAGGGTGGTGGATTAATCCCATGATACTCTGGCACACCACCAAAGACTGGAGCCGCTCGTTTATTCCCTCAGCAAAATATTCCAATGCCCTTGTGAACTCCATCACACTCTGTCAAGTCCTGCAGCAGCTTGCATTTATTCTTCGTTAAAAAAAGGGTTTTCAGGGGAGTGACTGAGCATGTTGTGAGTCAGTGTTTGCTGCATTGTGAGCAACAGGAAACAGGGGGAGGCTTAGGGAGGTACATGACAAACCAATGAAGGTACATGAAAAACCGATGATGACAAGCTTTAGTATAATTGCACATACATCTCGGTTGTTATGTTGTTCATTCCTTCACCACGTACAGTCCAGTAACATTGCATTATTGCGAATGTTGCATTGATCTGTCTCACATCTTACCCTTTGTCATAAACAAGACCCTGAGCTATTCAAACTCCGTTGCCGGCAAAACAACCCAGTGTGTGCTGGAGGTTACAGGTTGATGAAGACAGTAGAACCGCATCATCCGCAAATCCTGAGGTAAATAAATCTGACACCCTTTTGACATTGATCTCCAGAAATTTGTAGATTTTCTTATCTGGTACCTCACAAAAAAACTGCCTATACGAAACCAACAGGAGACAAGAGAGACTTTCAAGGGCACGACCTGGGACATTATGATGGTGTACAATGAGACGTGTCATGTTTTGTGGTTCATCGGATTGAAATTAAATCAAATTAAATTAAAATTGTCAAAGCAATTGAGGGCTTGTCTTACAAAAATGTAAATGCTGTCATTATGGATTATATTGTAAAGGAGAGGCACAGAGAGACTGGGGGTGAAGAAAAAGGGAAAGCTAAATATAAAAATATGTCTGACCATCTAAAGTAAGCAGTTGGTTGGGAAGATGGAAATTGTCATTTACAAATGAATGGTTTCTACAGCTGGTTCTGTTTGGAGGATCCAGCTCTGTTTGAAGGGCGTCTGCAGCCACAACCCGACATATTCTACATCACACTTACGACAGAGGGAGGTTGTAGTATGTCCTGCAGGCTTTAAGCTCTGTTGAGCTGCAGGTCCTGATGGCCTGTGGAGGCAGACAGTCAGATTGTGTTCTCCACCTTAAAAAGGTTTCCACTGAGCTCTTCTGATGTGTTGTGCCACCTGGCAAGTGTCAAACAACTAAAAACCAAGAGACGCTACCCCTGAGCATCTTAGAATGGCAGGTAGGTCTATTACAGAGTTTTACTGATACGATTTCAGCTACGCTAAGTTTGACTCCAGAGTTCAGACCAGCAGAGATAATTAAATCCCTATTGTTTGCTGGTTTTCTAAATATAAGCTTTTTCTAAAACTGCACAACAAATAAATATGCATGAGCAAAAGAATGAACAAAGAGCAATAACATACTGTAGACGAAGAACTAGTTTTTACAGTTTACTAACTATACTAATACTGTCAGAGTGAGGGGTTGAACCTGTTTTTTTTTTATCTGATCCTAACGTACTGATGAAAACAACTTGGTAAGACTTTGGTATCACTGTGGGTAAATCTGGGTACCACCCCAGCATTGTCCTTGCGTCCACCATATTACGGGTTGTATCAAACCAGTGAGGACGTATAGGATATATATATATATATATATATATATATATATATATATATATATATATATATTAGTCTCAGTGCCTCATCACATAGCTATTTAAACATTTTGCAACATCTTTCCAAAGTTTGTTCGTGCTGGACTCGGATAAAATCACTTAAGATGCCCTAAGAATGTATGGCCTTTGCTTCTCCACTGTGTGTTTACTGTTGAAGCTCAGGATGCGTGATCTGTCTCTGTCTTTTCTTTTTGATGCTGTGCTTTCAGGGGATGAAGTTGAGAAAATATCCACGGGTTACTTTTTGAAAGAAGGTTGTGCTGATGCATAAATGGACACCACTGCATGTTTTTGGTTGTCTCTCTCTTCTTTCTCTCTTTCTCCTTTGGTGATCTCCCTCCCCTATATCTACTTTTGTCTTTAGGAAAAGAGCACCTCAGAGGAGTGACTCGTCAGGGAGAAGGAGGCGGAGGAGGTCTTTGTGTGTGAAAAGACCAGTCGGCAGGTCTCGGAGATTTTGTCTTTTTTGTTTGTTTCGCCCCAGATCTTAATTTTTCCCCAACATGGTTTAGACTGTTGAGTTTTTGTTATTTCATCTTTTCAGCAAGGAGGCCGCTGTTCGTTCCTCAGGAGAAGTCAATGTTGATTTTTTTTTTCTTGTAATTTGCGTACTTCAGTAACAATCTTGTCCTAAACCTTATTAAGTAGTTTTGTTGCGGAAACCTAACTGAGTTGTTTCCTGTGGAGACGAAAGTTTATTTTGAAAAGACCGTTTGCATTTAATGAGCGGAAAGTGAAGTTTTGCTGGCTTTTGTGGTAAAACGGCCAAAAAATTAGCAATGACTTTCCTTAAATATCATACGAACCGTTGTATAAGAATACGTTGGTTGCTGTGATAATTGTGTGTTTTTATGCATAATGCCTACACCTTGTGTTTTTGTGTTGGATGCCACAGATTTTGTGCTACTGTGGGCAAATGTTTTTTTGATAGCTGCGCAAATCTTTTGGGCAGACTGTGTTGTACCAGACTGTATTAGACCAGCTTTTTTTATGGCTTTGTGTTTTTTTTCCTGTGGTCATCATTTGATTGAGACATTCTCTTGTGGATGGAGGTTAATCTAAAGGAGTTGTTTGCGCAACCTACAGAAATATGCGTACAGAAATATCATCCTTGTATGAACAAGAACTTGCTTGTTATTGCAGATGATTTTAAATAACATTGTTTCGAAACATTGGAAGGAACAGATGATTGAGTCTTAGTTATGGTCTGCGCCGTTTGACAAAGGAAGTTTGCTTTGTGACTGTGGTACAGCAAAAATGTGTTCACCTGCTGGGAAGTTTAATTCAGAAGAATTGCTGCGAGGTATATTATATATGTATAATATGCAAAACGAGACTCATACCAAAATAATCCCTCTGAATCATCACTCATTGACTGTATCCACAGAGACCCTGCTCTCTAGCTGTATTTTCTCTATCCTTATTTTGCTGTGTTCGGGATGTTTCTGGGCATCGGCAAAGAGCCTTTGGGCCCGACGTGGGCGTGTAGAAACCCCCAGCCAATCAGCTTGTCACAAATACATTAAAAGAAAGAAAAAAAGGGACTTCCTACCGGAGTTAGAATCATAGACATCAGAGTGCATTTGCTCAGTTGCTTTTAAATGAAGCTCCACCGCCACCTTTTCTAGTTTATAGCTCGATGCAGAGGCTACTAAATGCATCGCCAAGGCTACAGAAGACAACGCTTACCTTGTCCTCACACAGTAAACGTGACTCATCTGCTGCTCTCCTCCTCAGAAAGAGTTTGAATCGATCAGCCAGCTCCCACTGATGGCTCAACATCTCTAAATGGGAACACTTAATTAGCTCCTTTTGTCCTCTGTCGTCTGTCTCCCTCTCAACCTCCCTCTTCATATCACTCTCTCCCTCGTCTCTCCGTCACACTTCACCGAGCGCCATTATCTCATTATCTCCCTACACCCTCAGTCACATACACAAACAGACACACATACACAAACAGACACACGTACACAAACAGACACACAGACACACACACACACACACACACACACACACATGAATGAATAAACATGCTGAACTTTGTTCAGTCTCTTTCTGCATAGCTTCCTCTCCCCTGCTTCATACTCGCTTCCATCGTATTCCGTTCCACAAATTGTCTCTCAGCTCCTCATGAACGCCGCATCCTCCCTAAACCTATCCATCATGCAGATGGTTAGGCTGCTGGTGTTGATAAGACTTTTCAAAGTAGCTCTACGCTGCTGACAGCCGCTTTCCCGGGCAGCCAGAGCAACTCAATCATTATTAAAACTTTCTTAAAATTAAATAATTCCATTAAGTACCAATTTGAAACTGTGTTTACAGTACTTTTTTTCCCCAACACAAGCCCCTAGCAGATGCCTCAGTTGTTGCCTGCTTATCGGCACTGACAAAGGATAGTGCTGTCATTTGGTCAATAGGTCTGTCAGTCAGGTCGTCCATCAATGACAAGCACTTTGCTCCAGAGCAAGATTCTCTATCTGGACAACTGCTGGCCGCACTGCTTTGACATTTGCTGTGAATATTGAACTCCTTATGAGGTGAATCCAGACATTTAATTTATCACCACTGCAGTCAGATCGGCATTTGTCCTTGATTAAAAAATGATTTTTCCTTTACAAGATATCAGAAAAATGTAGGTGAAACTTGCCACCCTAATGATTTTGGTACTTTCATTAAATCTTCTTTCAGGGACAACATTTCCAAACTGTACAAATATTTTCTAAATGCAATAGTTATCCCCAGTTTTGAACCCTTAACATTTTAGTCACTCCATGAGCTTTCCTGTTGTGCCCAACTAAAGCCAATGTATCAAATTTGCACATGGTATATCTCACATCTCTCCAATATGACAAATTGCTATGATATTCACTTAGAACTGGAATTACCCTTGTGAAATTGTCATAATTTAATGGACTGCGGAATATACAGACAACATAAAAAAAATAAAAAAAACATAATGCCTCCAGCCATTGCTATTGCCAGCACAGACACACAAATTACAGGATCACAACAGTTATCGTCATCTGGATAGCATGGCCATTCTGACAATAGCAATGTTTCATTGACTTTTTTTTTCTCAATAATTAATTCTGGAAATGGCTCTTGATTTTTCACTACTTTATCCTCACCATAAGAGCAAATAGAAGCAGGCACGAAAATGTCTCTGGATTCAATTCCCAAGCAGCTGTGGTTGGCAGCACTGTGCACCAGCACTGGCCGAGGTTACAATCGTTCTCTTTCATAACACAATGGAAATCTTTTGGCCTCCAGAATGTGGAGACATATTTCTGCACAATTAGCAGCAGACCCTGTGGTTACGTCAGGTCGGAGGCTGTGCTGACACCTGCTGGGAGCCATGCTGTCTGACCGCCAAGCAGCCTCTACATCTGACTGGAAATACATCAAAAGTCACTCTGCATAAGAGCAGCGTGCAGACCCCTCCTTATTTGAAATGAAGTATGGCAGCCATTTGCCCAACTGATCCCAATGGGAAGCAGGAAATAGGAAAGTAATAAATCAAGCTGCCAGAGGCAAGTTTACATCACTGTAGCCGTTAGTGAAGTGTTGTCTATGTGGTCCTATTTACTTAGTAAATACAGGCTTTGTTACTGGCTGTCATAACATCACACATAAGTCTTTTTTATTTTGGAAAAAAAATGGTTCTGCTTACAGACCAATCATAAAGGAGAGTTTTCATCTAAATCCAACATTATCCACACTTTAACACCATGGTTAAAGAAGAACCTGGATTGGACATTTGGCACAGTTTTACTGAGGTGCTTTCCACTGAAGCAACTGTTTGATCAGCATACATTACCGCTGCAGTGATAAAGTTTAACAAAAATGGTTGCCAATTTTATGTCAACGAGGCCGTTTGAGAGAACAATTGTTTTAACTTGGTAGTTTTGAAGGGAAAGGGCTTATACATTGTACAACATTGGTCGAGAATCATGGTAATGTTAGGGAAAATTAGACCTGATTTAGGAAACACTTTTAACAATAAATTAATTGATAACTTACACATGTGACTTAAGGGATTGTTTTCATTCACCAATTTCTTGTATTTAAATTTTTATCTTAAGTGCAGTTCCAGTAAAATTCTTAGAGCGGTCTAGTCCTGTCGTATGAGTCATGTGAAGACATCACTTTGCTTTTGAACAATTACAAAAAATAGGACAAAGAGAAGAAAAACATCAGTGACCAGAATGGTGCAAATATTTTGTAATTTCTAACAGCATGTAAACGCACCACAAACCAATACCAACTGTCAGCTAATCACATAGCCTGCAGCCAACAATCTAAAGCAATTGCAGTGGTAAATGGGATGAAGATTGCAAAACACATCAGTATGATCTTTTCGTAATGAAGGAAAAAAATAAAACAGTGAATCAATGTTTCATTGCTCCATAGTTTTCAGAGAATAGACGTTTTAACACAAAAACAAACCAAATACTTTGGTACTCACTTCACCCCTTTGCGACCCCAATGTGACATGGCCATGGGAAATAAATGAATAACACCTTTCCCTGCGTCATTACCTCCTGTCAGGCTGGTGAACAAAGCTCTCAGCCCCAAACCGCTCTACTGGTGCTGTTTATATGCGAGGGAGAACAGGCTGTGTTGGTACTGGCCGGCTCCCAGGTGTCAAGGTGTGAATATGTACAACGCTCCCCCACAGCTACGGCTGTGAATAATGATTTGTTTTTTAATCAACTTGATTTAATTAAAGATAATTTCTTTAAACTTTTAAAGTTACAAATTGAGTGTTTATGCAGTTTAAAAACCCTGCATGTGACAGTGTGGCGGTACGACAGCATTGTAAGTCGGAACGTCCTTGTGTTCTTTCAGTGTTCTTTTATGAACATAAATACTAATATTGTAGAAGTTAAAGGAATGTAGACACAAACAACTTCTGCATTGACAACACAAAAGTATGTGTCTTTTATTTGAGATTAGATAACACTAAAAACGAGCCTTTGAGTCCAACTCTCACAGATGATTGTGAATTATGTCCTTAGAATTTGTTTGGGAGAGAGAGATGTCTGAGATACTTTGATAAGCCTACTGCAACCCAGCCCCGGATAAGTGGATGAAAATGGTTGGATGAATGGAGAGTCCGCTAATATAATATATTTTGCACTCGGAGGCTCACGTTAATGCAGTGTTTAACGGTGGCATCTGTGGTTCCTTCAACAAAAAACACAATTTTTCATTACCATGGTTTTAGACTGCACTATTTTTCTGAGGTTTTTTCCTCAAAAATGTACGACTTCAATATTACCCCCTCGCACGGCTCCATATTTATTTTTGTTAACCTACAATGGCCCTAATACTCGGTCATAGTGGTTGTAATGTACCGTACTAAAAACCATACCTTACTGCAAATGTGGTTTAATTTTTTCTATAAATTTGGTATAAACATTTTGATCTTGCACTTTGCAGATACTTTCAAGATTAATAATGTTTAAACATCATGTTCATGTTGATCAAAAAGTGAATTTACAACAACATACATTACAATGGTTTCCAAAAGCAATTATTCTTTCTCTTTTTTTATTTACTATGTTAGAAATATGGCTATATTGTACACTTCTTGGTCAACTGTTTACCTAAACTGTGTTTACTTCTATCGGTTGCAAACAACAAATATAAACTACTAACTGTATTATAGTGGCAAATGGGAGCTGTGTATTTGGTCATATAACTAAGTAGACTGTATGGAAAAAGTATCATTAAAGAACAACGATTGGGAAGGTGATGAGAATTTGCAACTTACTGAACATAGTTATCTTCGGTAGACTAGACTACAGGTTTCCCTAAAGAATCCACTACACAGCAGATTCAGAATGCTGCTGCTCGAGTGCTCACCAAGACCAAGAAAGTGTATTACATCACTCCAGTTCTTAGGCCTTTACACTTTCTTCAAAGTGTTTCAAAATACCATCTTTGATTTATAAAGCACTGACTGGGTTCGGGACAAAATATAATTTTGATCTTCTGCTACAATATGAACCATACAGACCTCTCAAGTTGTCTGGAAAAAATCCTGTCCCCAGAGTCAAAACTGAATATGGAGAAGCAGCGCTCATTTTCTTATGCACCATATATCTTGAACAAACTTCCAATAAACTGCGGATTCACTGCAACTCTATGGTGTTCTTTTTTTTTTTAATAAAGTTAAAAGACTTTCCTATTTCCTGCTGCCTTTCAACCAAATAACAGTTAATTTCTTACAGTGCACTGTAAATTATATTTGATTTCAGCTTGTTTTTTAAATTCTCTCAGACAAGTAAAAGCTATACTTTTCCTGCCACGTCTGGCCAAAAATCCGTGAAATGACTTGTGCTCCACCAGCAGAATTCGTTGCTCTTGCTCAAGCTTGCTTAAGCTGCCAGACACACACACTATTTATCCAGTGTGACAGTCTTAAAAAAAAACTGCAGGGAATCTATGGCTATCACTCGACTAGTATACTCACTTTATAAAAAGAGTTAGGTGACATTGGCATAATCATATATGACAATAATTTTGACCTAATACCTTAGTTGATAATGTGATGATATTAGGATTAAGGCTAGGGTGACCTCTTTAAAAGGCAACCACTTCATAGGATATTTAATCCAAACAAGGATTTGCTGAAGGTCACCAAGTAAGAATTGGTCATCTATTTGAGCAAATCTGGAGGGTACATTCAGTATCTGCCTGACCACACAACACAGTCTCACAGCAGTTTGTGAAATGTAGTCGAGCAATCTATTGGTTTAGTCTACAGGGACACACATCGTCATTTTCTTTTTTTTTTTTTTTTTAGACAACACAGAGGCATCTGTTCGTTCCAAACAACAATGGCGGCTCCTGAAAAAGTTAGCATAGATGCTGCAATAGCATCAGCTCAGATTGTTTTTCCAATTACCTGACAAGTATTTTTTGAAAGTGCCTACCCTTTACCAAACAGTTTCCAATGACGCCTACTTAGATGGTTCTGTGTAACATACCATCTGGTGGATCAGGTTATGATACATTAGCAGTGTGTTTAGTTCCAAGAGTGCTATAAAGACAATTTTAATGAGATTTGTACAAAGATTTAAGTAAAATTTGGGCAAACACCATGTGATTGTATCCATTGTTTTCTGCTGTATTTTTTGCAGGGAATTACTGTGGGACAGATGGACAGATCCAGCATAACAGCAGACAGGAAAGTATTTAACATTCTGTGTGGGGGTATGCTAAAACAAAATTGAACCCAAAAAATATCTTGATATACAAATACTGAATTAAAAAAATTATTATACCAGATATTGTCTGGTATCAGTATTGTATGATATCAGTATTGTCACTGATATCCAATTTAGCTATTTAAGAGATCAATACCAGTATTGGTAGCGGTTTATCTCTAGTTAAAACCACGTGTTACAGCCAAGTATTACAATGTTAACCAAACACAAACCTACTGCGTCTAGATACTATGCAAAAGGCTGTTTCTGGTTTCTACCCAAGCAGCAAAGTACGGATAGGATCACGTTTTCAACTGAAACGTGTAACTCAAGGAAATATGAAGAAAGTGTAAAAATATGGAAAAAAGGAGACAGTGTAGTGAAGGAATGACTTGGTTGTATCATTTACTTCATAACAAGACTGAAGGGCCATGACATATGGGAGTGAGAGGGCCGACACTTCAGTGAAAAATTTGTAATCTGCCGCAGTGTGAAAATTAACAGAATAAAAAGAACATGAAAATGGTACTATGTGACAGCAGGGGGTAATTTCATGGAAATCTGATTTCTAGTGGGAAAACGTTTTGGTCATTTACGATTAAAACAGTAAATAAAGAAGGGAATCGAATTATGATGTCCTGAAAAAAAATTGCACACAATCAACAATTGCCTTAAGTGTGGCGCACCGCTGCTGCCAACATCACCTCATTGGTCTTTTAAAACATCTCACCAAAGGACTGCAGTTGAAAATTAGCAAGCGGGCTGAGGCAGAAATGTTGATTGTGTGCGTTGTCCTTCTGAATAAATAGATGAAATAAATGTAACATCAAAAGAAATGAATGCACTTGAAACATAACATTAAGCTCTGAGTAGAATGAGCAGTGCCCCGACACAAGACAGCAAATGATGCTTCTTTTATTAAGTGAGGCAGATTTTGAAACCGTCATCTAATAATTAAATTGATAATAAACTGATTGAGGAGATGAGATACCTAAGGATGGATCTGATTCAGTCCATTTGGCAATTTATTGATCGATCAAATCATATGTTCGTGGGACCACCGCCCATCACCTCCACTTAACAATTTCCTGGGGGAAACTGAAACTTAGCCGTGTCCTCAGTGTCCAAGAGGTTTCTCCTACAGCCATTTTTCCCACCATACCTCCAGGGCTCTTGTTGCTATGATACCTCTCCAAAATCCCTGCCACTTGACAAATAGCATTCAACATCTGTGGCTAAATGGCAGCTAAATATGGGGTTAGTACATCTCTTCTGATAGCCGCTTGGACGTTTGGTTTATTCTTTAGAAATCTGTTGAATAGAAAACTTTGTCAAACTGTGAGTGGCTACACCAACACTTATTTTAGTGCATCATTGTATTTTGGATTTTAAGGTCACCTTTATTATTGTAAATATATGCATGAAAGGATTCTCTTGCAGATGGTGAATTTTCCTCAAAAATGTGGTCTTGTTGCCATTAACCAGATCGTAGCAGAAGGTGCAAAACAATAGGAAGGATGCAGCTTTTTCCATCGTGGTCCACAACTCACTATGATCTATGAAAGTGAGGTGATCCTCTGAAACATTCTGGTGGAGCTTACTGAGCCATGGGACGAGGGTTGTCAAGCATGAAAAGTTTTGCCCTCTGGTGCAAGACTGCATAGATAAAGGATAACAAGCTTGGTGGTTCCCCACAGACGTCGACTGCAGCATCAGTATGGTGATTGCTGACACCTTTTGGCATTGACAAAAAGGGAAAGAAAGATGTATCTCACAGGATGAGGCATGGAGCATCGAGAGCCTCTTCAGCCTCAACTGAAGGATGTTATGGCTGAAGGTTGGATAATGTCCCAAAAGCCACTATTAACTCTGATCGCAACCATCAATTTATGCTATGAATTTTTCTCATGTACAGCTCATACTTGGATACAGTAGCCAGGTTTTCATTCAATTGTCATGCAGTTTTTTTAAAATGTCACGGAAAAAGAAAACGCAAATGAGGTGCTTTTCCATCAACTGGTTTGGAGCGAATAAACTCGGGTCCATGTAGTTCGGCCAGAAGTTGGTGCTGTTGGCTAGCTGTTGTCCACTAGTGAACAGAGTAGAAGTAGAGGATGAGAACCAGAAAGAAAACAAGTTGGCTTGGCCTTCAAATCCATCTACGAGAGAAAAATGGAGAGAGGTCTTCCGGAAGTTGTTTCAATTTGGCAAGTTTTGATTGTTCTTTCATATCAGCTTGTATTGGCCGTGCTTCATGGTGCCTGGAGATGAAGACATGCATCCACGCGTCATGGGAATGGTTGTGAAAACGCTGACAGCAGAAACTGCTGATCAGTCTAGTGAGTTGAATGTTCGCTAATTCAGACTTCATTCAACAATGGCGTTTCTACATCCCATTTAGCGCATAGAAAAATGCAAAAACCTGTTTCACGGCACTTTCATTTTCGCTAACTATGTATAAACAGCTTCAAACATCCACAGCAGGTTTGATAAACGAGAGAGAGGCTGCTATGGAAAACAATGCCAACTTTCATCAACACTGGAGGGATCCTTTAACGACCACATTAATAAAACTGGAGGTCATTTTTATAATTACAACATGTGTAATGTAACTCACCTTACAGGCAAACTTCACAATGTTTAAAAAAAAAAAACTGCCTCATCATGAGTTAACTTGCCCCAGGATAACTGTTACAAGCAGTTCTGCCGCATAATTAAGTTATAAATATAACAGGGCATTAGTATGACTGTAGGCTCTGTATGCTGTTAAGCAGAGCGAGGTAACTCAGCGTCAGCAGAACTGATTGGGTGGGTTTCTTCCCGTCTGTGTGCGTGTAATGAAAAGAGAAGTACCTTTGTCAGGGTGGGCCAGGCCGCTAATGACTCACACAGATTGATTCTGTTTTGTGAATGAGAATTAGATCATACACTGCTTGAGAATAATAGGCTTGTATTTCAACTGTAAAGTACCATACAACTGGACCAAAAGGATTGAATTAAGACAGCTAAAACAAAATGAACGGGGCTGTTTACGAGGGAGCTTATAACCTAGATCTGAATTACTAACTAAATGTGTGCTTTTTCGCCAAAAAAACAGCAGGATATATTTAACGTGTTTCTATTGCTCCACTTAGACCTTCCAACCCTGGTGTGTGAGATGTTCGACCATGTGGGAATGAGATCAATATCCTTCGCCCTGACTTGATGAATTGCCAAAGGGTAAATGCTAAATTTCTAATTAAAATGTGGGCTATTGTAAAAAGCTAATTTTCCGTGTCCATTACCTTTTGTTGATCAAAACCATCCAAGGAGTAACGCACACATCCCATCTTCAGAAACTGTGCCTTTTTTAAATGAACCATCTGGACTTCCCAACCCATTGTTATTCCCAGCTGCTCACGTATGGACAATCAGTCAGGAACCCTTGGTGTCACTTTCTAACTCACTGTGTAGCCTTACACTTCAAACTACGATGCTCCACTGCGGTTTCAATAAGCATGTGTAAAATGTTGGTTTCACACGGGACACGAACTGCAGTCTCCTGGGTGAATGTCCCATGTTTGTATTTCCATCCTAAACAGAGACTTCTGGAGCACTTGCTCTGAATGTCAAATATTCCTGCGGATTGGTTTACATTGGAGTTTATTGAAAGCCTGTTGCGTCTCGTGCTGACGCTATAGGGTAACTTGTGTGTCTGTATCAGACGCGGACGGCCATGACAAAGCGTTGGTATTTCACGCCCTAGAAATGAAACTGGACTTAAGTAAGGATGTTATGTCACAACTATACAGTCAGAATAGATGTTCCGCATGTAGTTGACACACCAAACCGCAGTGACGCTGCTTTTTTCCGAAGTTGGGCTTAAAGAGACAGGCGCTAAAACGATGCATTTCAAACAGAGGGTATGAGCGTACGAGCATGTGCATTTGTGTTTTTTAAGGATCAACCTGTTTCAGTAATGTGAAGAGAAATAACACATTTCAATAGAGGGACTGGCTCCGCTACTAGAACAGGCCTACCCTGCTTGTAGCAGAGGACAAATTAGACCGTTTTTGCCAGGTAGAGTGTACTGGCCCTGGTAGTGACTTCATGAGGATTTAAAGCATCATGTAGCTAGCTAGTATAGTAAGAAAGGCCTGAGAGCTTGGAAACAACAACACTTAATAACATTGATACGACAGTTTTCTGAGGTGTTCACAAACATTTACAGACCACCAAATATCTAACCTGAGAAAAAGTTAAAACTGTCTATCAATTAATTAAAAATAAAAACAACTCTCTTACTCTCCATCTACCTGTGGATATGTTGTTGTGTTTGAGTGATTGCCTTGGTGGTTCCTGGTGTGCTGCACACCTCAAAGGGTGATTTAACTTATTTTAGCTGTTTATAATTCTGCTCAGGTTGAAGATTGGGGAAAAACTATGCTGTGATACAGGTGATGTTTCTCCGGATTCCTTGAAATCATTTTTGAATGATGAAGACGTACTTTGTTCCACGCTAACAGGAATCACAAATCCAACAAAAGAGTCCGGGGGATGTCAATTAAATGCAGGCTGTACCCGCCCGAACAGACCGGAGATGAGGTCTAATCAGACAAAGTCAAATCACTTGTGTGGGGGAACCATAGTTGCGCTTCACAAACACGTCGCTGCCCTAATAGATGTAGATTGGGAAGCTATTTGTCGAGATTGTTTTTCTTATGTTTAAGTGATTGATGTTTTGGGGATTTATTTTGTTTTCTCCAGATATTTTGAGTGTACTGACTAAAAATCAATTTTGGTTACTCGCTATGGGCTGTGTTCCCAGCTGGAAGCCAACATTCCTTTCACTTTGGGAAAAAATATATATTTAAGGAGTGAATGAAGTCCGCTACAGCCAGACACACAAATGCAAATACACGGGCACACTCTTCATTCTGCTTTTTCCGAAATTCTTGCAGAAACTTATTTATCAGCTCGGTAAATTAATGTGTGGACCAGAAATTAAGCACTCTGTTGCTGGATGTCTGAACCACACTTCATAATAAATTACTTTTTCTCTCCTCTATAATGCACTTGTTCTCTAATTTACTATGCAAGGGTTTAATGCTGAGCATTGATTTGTTGTATTCTGCACAGAAACTGTCCGAGACTATTCTCTCTCACATCGTAACACCAGCCACTCAACCAGAGATCAGAACCAATTGAAGTTTACTATGTCCTTGTGTCTCTAAAGCCTTAATTACAGCCTGACTCATTTCTTATCAAAGGGCAGTGGCAGAGAGGGAGTGTTGGAGCACACAGCCTGCAGAGGTTAAATCCCTTCCATGCAGCTGTGAACTGTTCTCCCATCGTCCCTGACGGCAGAAGGCCCAGGGCCATCGAAGGTTCCGGGCTATTTTCACACAACTGACTTGCTCTTCCCCTCCCACCCACGGGACGTGTGACGGTAGAGGGGAAGGGATGATGTAGGAAAAGAAGGTTTCCTATTTCCTCTGTCTGAATTATAATACAGGATTAAAAGTGCTAAAAGAATAGAGTTGAGGTTGATAGTTTTATGGTACATTTTTGAGACCTATTGATTGGACCCTTACACAAGACTCTTTCGTCCTTGTTTGTCTATTGTTTTTAATTTCCTTTTGACAATAATTTCTCAACACATATTATGTGAATGCAAATAGATGATTATGATGTCACTTTCCTAAATACATCCCTCACTCCTTTACCTTGGTAGACTTGTACTTGGTTGAAATACCAATGATACAACACAATTAAAGGGAGCTGTAATTCCAGTGGGCAGGTACTACTTGTTTTTTTCAATCTGATAGATTTTCTTTTGTATCCAGCACCAATGAAGTTTTTTTAAATGTACACAAGGCTACTCTAAGTTATTATAGGTTATAAAGTCACATGGATACAAGGCTTATTTATAGGGTGGGGTGGGACATTAAATTGATTACTTGCTTTCTAAAATTGTCTGCCTCAAGACATTTCTTCCAAAAATACGACACTATTGTAGCCATACTTTCACCACTTTTAGTTTCCTCTCCGCTCTGCAGCAGCAGTAGGAGGGTTTGGTCTCCGAGCTCTGATGGGTGTTAACCTCTAAATGAGTCTGAGGCAGCGGGAACGTCTCATTACCGTGGAGACTGGAGGTAAACACATCCTTCAACGAGGGACCGTGACAGAGAGCACTAATTAACAAGGAATTAAACACTTTCTTAAGAGGGTTGGTGAAGGGACGGTGAGAGACAAAATAACACACAGACAGGTGCACATGTAAACACACACACACACACACACACACACACAGAGAGAGACATACAACAATGCTATGTAACAATGGAAAAGAGATGTTTACTGGAAAGAGCTGCTGGAGCGCCAGAGATACACGAACAAAAGCAAAGCCATCCATACGTGCTAAACAGATTGGACCAGGATGGTATACACTGAAGTAGAGACGTCTTTTGTTTAGTAAGATATGTTTATACTTTCATCATTTATGTGGACAAGTGGGCCGCAAAATAACCAATTAGTGCCGTCCTCAACTACCAGGTAAAAACAGAAGGTTTTTTTATTGTTATTTTCCCTTAATGTTTATTTATTGGAAAATATCTGCACTTTTCATTCATTAAGATGTTACTTCAAAATATTTAGTAGTTTTGGATGAATTTTTATTTTTCATTCACTTTCCCAACAGCAGGATTTGAGTTCTAAGTTCTTAAATGCTTAGAAAATGTGTCTTCTCACCATGCAGCAAGAAACGCACACCCGCCTCAACAGCAACATATCTACATTCACTCTGTGTGCTTACATATACTGAATATTGCATCATATCCTTAATCATAGCAATAAATACAGATTGCACAAAAGGTTTGTTGGGGTACTTGGAACTGAGCCGCAGCAAAACACACACACACTCAGGTAGGTGTACTTGAAGAAATGGCAAATAAAAGGCTCTTGAATCTTGACTCATATTTCAATATTGAGACCATCTTCTTTTCTTTTTTAAGACCATAGGTCAAGGCATGATTCATGAAAAGACAGAGACTGTGGTTTAACTACTCAGCCTATCAAGCAAGTGTTGACATCTAATGTAGTTTAGTATTCAGTGTCTTCTCTTTGCTTGGGTGAGAGATTTAAAGGCAGCTTAAAAGTATTATAGGTCAGAGCTAGAGAATTGAGTCGCCTGTCAGCGGGCTCATTGGGCCCAATGATACGTGAAAACATCACTTAATATGAATACTGAGCTTTCATAGGTTAGTCCCACCCAACTTTCGGCACATTTCTCTGTGTATTAACAGATGGGAATGTACGTCAAAGTTTTTCTTAAGGTTAATGGAAAAGATATATCTGGGAATAATCCTGGACACGAGTTTAGTTTTTTGGTTCAACCAAAGCATGTTTTTGAATAAATGAGGAAAGAAATACACATTCTGACTGCAGAGAGAGGCTTGATTGTAAAACTAATCTTCATAATGTGTAGTTTTTCACATGCTCGTTTGCAGAAAGACAGACTCAGCGTGTCACGTTATCATCTAAGGAATTCCCAATATCCACTGATTATTCTGGTTTCCAGCTGCCGCGTTTTAGTCAGTTCTTTGTGGAATTTTCCACAGGTTGGCTTTGTGCGGCTGAGTGTGAGGAGATCCGAGATAGACTGAGAATTTTTCCAAAACCTCTTGGACGAGGAGTTGGTTTAATACGCGTATGAGCCCTCAAAGGAGGTTTGGAAGCCAGAATTCTTAGTCCCTGGCATAGTAGTTGTGTCTTTGGTGCTGATCAATAACTTTATTTTTCTGAAATTTGGCGGGGAAATTCTTTCTTTGCAATGCAGAAAATGTTAACTGGTCAGCGTTGTCAAGAATACATATGAGTTTCTCCCTTTTCAGAAAACCTAGTGGGTCATAGGCGATGATTGAGAGTCAATGGATAGTAAATCCTACTCATTCTGCCTTTACAGTTTTATCACAGTGCATTTTTAAACAAATCACAATCATTCCATTGAAAATAACGAGAAATATGCACAGCACTGTGGATAGCAATTCCTGATAAAAACCTGTACTTTTGACTGAAATCCTCTTCAATTGGTCTGACCTAGAACTATGTACCCATATATATATATATATATATATATATATATATATATTTACCCATATTTGCCAGAAACTTGGGGATGGGAAAATTGTGAAGTAATAGCACCAAAAATCAACAAAATGATCGTCAAAAAGTAAACCAATATAGTATAGAAAACCTATATAATATATATAAATTCGACCAAAAGTACGGAATCAAAGAAACTATGTCATAACTGTTCAAAACACCATTCAAGGATTTAGAATTTTAGAGAAGAGACACACTAATCAAACACAGTTCATCTTGCACATGAGCGGGTGTGTTATCTATGCAGGTGTGTGTTCTGCTGAGTGTGTGTCCTCTGTACCTTTGTCGCTGAAGTCGTCGACCAGGATGATCTCGCCGATGAGCTGCGGGGGCGAGCGGTTGAGCACGCTGTGGACGGTCCTCAGCAGCGAGGACCAGCCCTCGTTGTGGAACGGGATGATGACGCTGGTGTTGGGCAGCTTCTCTGCATACAGCTTCTGTTTACAGCTGCAAACAGGCAAAATGAAATGCAGCATTATAACACTTAATACATGCAGGGTGGCCATTTTACAACTCTTGTTGTAACTCTTGGTTTTCCTCCATCCACTTTATTGAGGGAAGGAAGAAAGCATCTAATTCACATCCCTCATCCACCTGTCTCCTGGTTACACACACGCCTCCTCAGCAGATCTTGGGCCACTGAGGTGACGTATGGAGTCAGTGCTCAAATGGATGTGTTTAGGCAGTCTGAAAGACAGCAGGTCAACATGCAGCCTTCTCTGAAACCACTATTCAAACCATTTTATATTATGTTATTACAGTGAAAAATGCCTTTATGAGAGAGAGAGAGAGAGACAGAGACAGAGACAGAGACAGAGAGAGAAAATATACACACACATTTTGGGTTTTGGTGCCAAATAGTCTCTGTGTGTTGCACAACGTATTACAAAAAATTTGTATAATACATAATAGAGATATATTCTTGAAAAGATGCTGTTTTCAGTGAAGAGCTATAAATAGCGCTAGCAGTGACTAGTAAGATGTAAAATCATCTGTCAAATACGATCTCTCTCTCTCTCTGTTGTTGGCTGCAGTGGCAAAAATAAAATAAAAAAGAAGGCTTAGCGATGAATACAACCACATAAAACGACCACGTGTATTATGTACTGATTTCTGATCTGAGGCCCTTTTGGCAAGACAACACTGTTAGACAGCGCCTTTTGAAAACCATAACAAATCACCATTTTAGCGTTTTCTGAACTGACATGGCTACGAATCAGATTTGGTGAGGTTAGGCACAAATAAACTTGGTTCGTGATCATGGTGTGGTTAAAATAGTCACTCCGTCCTTCCTGTGGACGTCGAGACATTCTAACAAACCTCACGCCAGCTCAGTGCAGCAGGCTCTGCAGTGACATCAGAGACAGCTTTAATTTGATTATTTGCAGCACATACAGCTGTTATCACTCGCCGTAGCTGTTAACATTGTGCTCCAGTGATGGGTCACAGCGATCACCTCGTACATGATGGTCACAGCAAGCGGCATGACCCCTGCATAGGAGCTAATCACGGGAAGAGAGTTACGGCCCCTCGCTGATGGAGGGAGAGAGAGAGAGAGAGAGAGAGAGAGAGAGAGAGAGAGAGAGAGAGAATGTAGTGAACTGTGTTAGTCGATCAATGTCCGTGTTGAACATCAGCCTGCGTGTTATTTATTCAAATATGAACACTGGGAGACAGGCAGGCAGCGTGATAGGCAGGCGGTCGGCTGGTGACTTTTAAGAAACCCTGTCCAATTCCACAGGGGATGTGTGTGTGTGTGTGTGTGTGTGTGTGTGTGTGTGTGTGTGTGTGTGTGTGTGTGTGTGCGCTTCAATTAAATCTCGTCAGCGTGCAGAAATCGAATGTGTCAGTCGCAGGTCTGGGACTGGCTGCCTCTGAGGCACCGACAACATGCCAATCACCAAGAGGGAGACGCTGCCTACAAGGCAGACAAAGTGAATGAAGTCAGGGGCAGCAGCGGCTGGTCGGTCGGGGGGAGGGGTGGGGGAGGGGGGGCAGGTGTGTCCGTATGATTGGTCACAGGAGGTTGACAAGTGTCTGGCAGCCACAAGGGCTACATCAGTCCTTAACACCATTTATATGCTAATAATTCACTTACGACCACACCAAAGCAAGACTTTGGACTTTCATTATAGCTGTTGTCACGTAAACACTTGTAGATAATTGATGGAGAGAAGGACTTGACTTACTTGAGACTTGATTTGACTTGAGACGTAACAGCAGAAATATTCAAGTCTTGTGTTCTGGCCTGATGAAATACTGGAACACTAATCCAGACTGAAGGGCTGGGCGATATGACCAGAATTTTCTATCACGGTAGGTTATTTCATACCTCGATATTGATATATAACACAACACTGTCTTTTTTCTGGAAATTCAACAACTAAATAGTCTAAGTAAGTTAAATATCCACATGATGAAACCTATTTTTGTATACTCCTGTGTGGAATAAGTATTTTTTTCATTTAATTATTTTATATAGAATTTAAGTGCAAAATAAATATAATTCAAGCGAAAAAGAAAATGTCTAGCTATACACTGACTACATTTACATTTGCACACTAAAACAGAGTAATCATATTAAGTAGATAGTTAGCTGTAACTGGGTTTAATCAGATTTTCTGAGAAATTCAAGTCAGTTTGTGCTTTTTATTATCAATTAAAACAACGTAATTGTTCATCACGATATCTCAAGATATGATTCCAAACAGGCCTTGTATTGCTATACACCTTAGATATGTACTATTTTTATTGAATAAATATCACTAATAACAGCTTTGGAAATAAAGTATTGAAATGCTGGGTCATTGTATTGATCAGCATTTCCCCCCAAAAGACTTGCATCTTGACTTGCTATCTGCTAATGAAGATTTATCATGGAGCAAAAAAGAACTGCAGACTTGACTTTCATTTGCCCCCTCTTAAAACAGCTCTGTCTGTTGTATGTACGAGTGATCAAAATGGGTATGAGTGGATTTAATAAGAAGCTTAAGCCGCCTACCATATTCTAAAAACCAGGATTTACATTTCCTTTTAAAAAAAAAGAATATGTGGTTGATTTGAGGTGTTGAATTTATTCCAGAGTACCTGTTAGCACGGACGACTAGTGACAAGAGATGTGTACGGTTAAGGAAGTCCTGCTTTTATAAGCACCAATGTTATATAAAAAAAAAAAAAATCAGTCCTTGTGGGGAAACTGGAAATGAGAAAGCATTCAAAGCTGCTTTCCACATGAAAGAAAGGGAAGGGTCAAGAGTCAGATGACAGACCGTCGAGCAGGCAAAAGAAAAACTGTAATTTAAGGCCTTCTACGATGCAATTCTGGGATTGAAAGGGAGCACGCAGGAGTCTCAATAGGCCCTGGTCACTAAATTCTATGACTTTAAAAATCATGTTTTTATTCTCTATTTTCTGATGCAGCAGTAATCCTTGATAAACACTGCACCAAAAATTCTCCCATGAAGATGAATACACAGATGGATGTGAGGGACTTTAATAAACTTCCACATTTTATGTGACTTTTTTTCACCAGATACGATCAAATGATGCAAGGCAATGTCAGTCCATTGGTGCTACTCCTAAAAATGATCTTTATCGAGGCTTTTCACAAGCAGGCCAATGCATTTAAATTGCATGCATTGCTGACTGTGCATAGCAAGTGTTTGAGTTTGTTTAAGGTGTGCTTTCATACATTTACCGGGAGGCAGAGACACACACACACACACACACACAGCAGTATTTGTATGCATTCTGAGACCATTACATTGACTTACACTGATTTGGGGACATTATACAAGTCCCCAAATTGTGACCATGTAAACATATGTAGGTCCCCACAAGACAGGTAAAGCCCGCCTACACACACACACACACACACACACACACAGGACTTACTTTGCGTGCCGAATGTCAGGGATGGAGCGATTTAGGGAGATCCGGTTGCTGATGTAAATGTTGAAGCCGTTCTCCCTGTAAGCCTGGTCCACCCGGTCGGTTTCTGACAGAGGAAACGGTTTCCCCTGTTCACCGTTACCTGAATCAAACACACACATACAGTACAGGTCAGTGACTCCCCATTAACCCCGAGACTTTGTACAAATCTCAGACACATACATTTGGACTTAAACACTACGTCAGTTTATTTTTCTCCGTGTCCGCTCAATATTTAAATAAGTCGATTATCATGGTGTGTTTACTCCACCGATTGTGGCCCCGAAGTGGCCAAAAATCAATTAACACTGGTTGAAGGTTTCTGGCTGGAGGAGACCAGATGTTCGTGCATAAATGGCAGTGGCACTTAAGGAAATTATATTTAATTACCTTTATGATACTTCCTCTGTGACATATCGATGAAAGCAGCAGATACAATATGTAACAACGGTTGGATTGAGAACATTTAAAATGTTGGCTTCATAAATGTTCTCAAGTTGAAAACTATTATGAAACATTAAAATCTGTTTCTGTTCCACAGGATATTTAAGCAAGCTGACCTTTTGAATTAGTTTATCCTTCATAGAAAGAGGAAGTCTCTTGAGACACTATTTCTTTAAAAAGAAAAATCTGGACAAAACTAGCAACATTTACAAAATGCATGCAAGGCATCAAAGCATTAAAGCAAAGATAATGTTATTTTAGGTCTGTAGTAAGAATTTTTTTTTCATTATTGATTAATCTGCTGGCTATTTTCATGATTAATCTATGAATCATCTGGTCTACACATCGTCAGGAAATGGTAAAGAGAAAACGCTTTCCTAATTCGAAGTGGCTGGCTTTGTCTGACCAACAGTCCAAAACCCAAACCTATTTAGTTTAATATCATAAAAGAGCGAGACAATATGCTAATATTCAGATTCGAGACACTGGAACCGGCTCTGGAAAAGTGACTTTAATAACAAAATGTACCAATAACGTTTTCAGTCCATTGAGTAATTAATTAATCAACCTATCGTTTCAGGTCAAGCCTAAGACAATCAATACACACCTATACATATACTGTATAGCACTCAGCTGAGGTGTAAGACATGTACACATAAGCATGTACCTAATCGCGACAACAACACGTCTCCACACACAAACATTCAAACTCATTTCAGGAGTGCATCAAATTACTCTGTGCTGCATGTTTCATTAGCCACTCGTCAATGCACTCCACACAAACACACAGAGACGCATGCATGGAGGCTTATCTATAGTCAGAGGAGAGCATCAAATTAAAGTGAGCTGCCTTGTTTCATTAGGTAGAAATGATCTGTCTACATTCCTGAAGGTAATAACTGTGAAAAATAACTCTTCACTTTAATGGCTCATTTCAGAGATGAACTCTTCCACTTAACGCTGTTATTTTCATTGCAAAACACACTCACATACATCGCTTATTTTTTTTTTCTGGTCCTCCTCAGGCAAATATGAACCCGAAGAAATATAGAAATAAAACCATCCCATAAGATTCCTTATGACTGAATTTCAGATTCTTTCAGTGCTTTTCTTCAAACTCAAATTAAACAATGTTTTTACTTGCACTCTGCACATGCTCCTACTTAGCTGGCGGCATGCAAAGTGCTCCAGACAAGTTTGGGTATTGAGACATACACTGTCTATCTTTCTGTGTGTCTCCATCTCTCTCTAGGCAGCTATACCATTCAAACCCAATCTCTCAATTTGCCTTTCTCCATTACTGCACGCTGAGATATTCAAACACAAGCTGTGTCCCACATTCATACTCCATATTTCTCTGCAGGTTCTGTGTTAGAAGGCACACGGTTTATTTATTGTCGTTGTACAAAAGGGTTGCGCAACAAAAAATGGATTTTGTAGTCCCATTTTGTCACACGATAAAATACAAAAAGAAAATGATTATATGGGTGGAGGGTGGAGAATGAATGTAAGGCTCTTACAGCCTGAGGAAAGAAGCTGCTCTGAAGTCTGCTGGTACGGAAGCTGATACTTCTGTGACAGGAACAGGCTATATGGCTGGGATGGATATTGTCTTTTTATATCCTTTGAGCTCCTCGCAGGCACCTCGTGTCACCAATATCACAGATGCTCAGTAGATGGTTACCAATGATGTTCTGGGCAGTTTTAATCCCCCGCTGTAGAGCCCTCCTGTCCTGGGCCGTGCACATCCCAATGCCAGTTTGTAATGTTTCCACTCGGCCGTCTAATGCTCCTCTGTCAAACTTAACAAGAACTGACCTGGGCATTTTGCCTTCTTAAGTTTCCTGAAGAGCTTTTTTTAAATCACCATTATGGAGATGTGTGAGGACCATGTCATCTTGTTTGTGATGCTGATTCCCAGGAACATACAACTGTCCACTTGCTCCACCTCAGCTTCATTGATGTAGACAGAGGTCTGAAAGTAAAAAATCCGCTCCTTGGTCTTACTGATGTTGAGCAATAGGTTGTTCGCTGAGCACCACTCTGCGCTCTCTTCGTTGTTTGTAATCTGTCCGATGACGGTATCGACACGTGAAAACTTCCCGACAGAGTTCTCTTCATGTCGGTGGCAGCAGTGGGTGGTGTACAATGTGTGAAGAGGAGGTGGCTGAACACACTGCCCTTATGGACTCCGGTGTTCAACACTAGAGAGGAGGACATGTGGCTACCATTCAGAACCGGGAACATTTTCCAGGGACAGTCATATGTTGAAAATCTCAGTGATGACAGCAGTTAGCTGATTGGCACGTGTTCTTAAGTACATGACCAGGGATGTCATCACACCCAGCAGCTTTACTCGTATTCACTCTCATCAGGGTTTCTTCTCACATCTACTGTGGATACTGACAGTGGCCGGTCCACTGGAGGCGGGGCAGACTTGACAGCTGACACGTGCGCTCATCTCTCCATTCATCCATGCTTTCTGGTTGAGGAAATATTTTATTGTCTTCATGATCACCACATCAACACAGTTGCTGATATATGATGTCAATATTGATGTATATTCCTCAGGATAGATGTAATTCTCCAGGGTGGTGTCATCCCTGAATATAGGCCATTCTGTACATTCAAAACAGTTTCGTAGAGCAGCTGTAGCTTCTTCTGTCCTCCCTTTAACATTGTTTTCCGATGGTTTGGCCTGCTTACTCATCTGGGCGTAAGAAGCCAGCAAAAGCAGGACAATATTGTTGTTTTTGTGTAAAAGGGTTGTGAAGTTCCGTTTATGACGTTTTATTTCCTAAATCTATCAGGTGTTTCGTTAAGTACGACCTTCATACAATCTGCCGTTAAGGAGTTGTGGTCATTTCAAGCATTTCTGTGAGATAACGTTGGTTTCACTGGGCTATATTCATGGCACCTTAATGAATGGGCTTACCCAGCAGTGAAAATTTTGTTTTTGAAAGGCTAAATGCCAAAAACTATGGATTAAAGAAGACTATTTAGCTTTTTGGACCGAAAACAATGCTCTGCAGTTATTGGAACATTTTGGACCACACAAGTAAGAAAATAACTCTGTGGAGGGTGCTGAATTAATGTTGTCTTGGCTATTGTGAAGGGAGGAAGGGCCTCCAAAGCTAAGGCAGCCAGAGGGCCTAAAGTAATATTGAGGTGCATCTGGCAAAATTGTTTCCTGTTATTCAGCTGGCTGTTTTTCATTCCCATTGGCTGTTTTTTTTTTTGTTAAATGCGTGTTAATCAGAGTTTTATGGTGGTGTTGTTGGATCGGTAACATTAGTGCAAACAAACATGAATCTCTCTCTCTCTCTCTCTCTCTCTCTCTCTCTCTCTCTCTCTCTCTCTGTGCTCACTTGCTGGCAGTTCTTGTGCGTACTGAAATAGAATCCTGTCGGCTCCACTGTTCTTTAAGTACCACCTCATAATATAAGAAAGCCAATTCAATCTGCTACATTTGTACAAAAAAGACAAAAGGTATGTTTCCCACTCAATGCATGACACAGAATCGATGCTTATAGTAGAATATTAACTGTGTGTATTTACGAACCTCAGAACTGTACTCGCAGCATTGATTCACACTGCTTCTGAGGGAGAGAAATCCACTTGGAAGGAATTAAGAGAAGAAAAGAAAAAAAAGAGTATGTGCTGCAGTGTGTGTGTGTGTGTGTGTGGAGGGGTGGGGGTGGGGGGCCTCAGTGCTGAAACACAGCAGATGTTCTAAGAAAAAACGGCCAAAGAAAACGGCAGCATCGGCCCCGAGTTAGAACCTACCTGAGCGAGCAGCATCTCTCCTCATTGCTTCGTAGTCATGCCAGTCTGTCCGCCGCACACCATCGAGTCCCACCTGAGCGACCTTCCTCATCTGGTGCGACCCCTGCAAGGGGAACACAGAAAAAAATACAAAACGATTTTGACCATCATTTTAGCTTTATATTAAATTTAGTCGGATCGCACAAAAGCTCTCCTTCCCATTATCTAGAGATGAAAGACGATTCCTTGAAAAAAAAAAAGTGTTTCTGTGAAACATTAACTGATTTCTGGTGGTTGTGAATAAGGAAGAAAAAAAGTGTTGTCTCTGATATTAAACTGTTAAAAAAATACAGGAAGATATCTTGTGGTACTAAATAATACAAATGTGATCCATAACAATCTATATAATCTATTAAAAAATGTGAATTGGGGCAGTAAAATGCCTGAATAAAAGAAAATACAAAATTATTTTCAACAAACACAAACTTGTATAGAAACCCACTTTCTGTCTACTTCATTTTCCTCCTGGCTATAAGCCAAAATCTCTGGAAGTTATATTTTCCTGCCTTAAGTGTGCTGCTGACAGCTGGGCGTTTACACAAAGGGTGAGAAGATCTCTATTTTTCTATGAGACCTAGAAAATGGCATTCAGTTTCACTGCTGTGACACATATGCACATACACACACACACACATGCAGTACACCCCCTCATCACCCAAGCTATTATTTTCTCCTCAGCATTAAAATTCAATACAGCCATTTATGAAATTTTCTCTGCCTTAGAAATTACTTTCGGTGACTCTGAGGATATTATAGCATCACAGCACAATGATAAATCAATTAGCTCCATGGGAGGATGCAATTAGTAAATGTTGTTAATACAAACGACACGTCTGACTGCACGGAATAGTATTAACCAGGCTGTTAGCTGATGCCACAGCACAGGCAAACAAACCACTATGGGTGTAATGGGAGTGTGTGTTCATGAGTGAAATGTGCCGACAGCAGCTGCTTCTAGTCTGCTCGACATTTTAGAGCTATCCACGGTGGCAGATTCTATATAAAACATGATTAAAACTCAAACTATATTATTATTTGTACTATACAATCAATCAAAATAACATTTTGTATGATATGCATGTGTTTTCGGAAATCAGTCAAACTGCGGCTTTAGAACGAAACAGAAATCTCATCATAAATATTTGATATTTAATTTGATATTTGCTTCTGCATTTTCTTCTCGCAGCTGTGTGTACGTCGTCTACTACATTTGTGCATTGCGTTGTGGGAAAAAATAGTGTAAATGAAAAAATAAATCAGGAAATAAAGCACTGTGTGCATACATAATTCTGTCGCTTTTACAGCACGAACACACCACATACTGTTCTGAAAACATGTCTAGAATTAGTACGTAGTATGGATTTGGGACACAGCTAAAGTCTAAATCCTTTCGACTTCAAATCAATTAGAACTTACTATTTATGTATATTAGTGTTAGTATTAGTGTAATTACATGAAAATGTAAAAAGAGTTCGAAAGGCAGCGAGTGGTTTGACAAAGTCAAAGTCTCGGACTGAAGGCATCAGAGCAGGCATTCGAAACACAGCGCATCAACAGAACAGACATCCATTTAAGTTTAATTAATTGTGGAAAATCAGTATCGTTTTTGTTCGGTGCCACCTCTTTTAAGAATAATTACAAGCTAATTATTCTGATTGGTGGTGTTAGCGATGCGCTGAATTCTGATTGATTTGTATGAGGAGGTCATTGAACTGGAGCAGCCACCACTCCCATTCTGCAGGAGGAAGACCGAGGCGTATTCAGAACGGTTTGACTCTGCAAGACAAACGTTTCCCAGCAGCTTACCTCACAAGTATCACGCCAAAAGTGTGAGTCACAGTGATTGCGTAATTTTTTTATACATAATTCGGACATTTCAGTTATTGCAGTCGTTGTTCGCCTTGCTGTGGCTAGATGTTTTTTATATAATTAACCATGTCCTCAGTATTACAGTGACAGTACGACCCTCAGGGGACGTGGCATTAACAGTACTCATTATTTTTCCGGATTCCTCTGCTGACACTGTTAAAAATAATTCATTTATTTTATGGATCTCTGAAAGCACGACTTCAATTTAGGACTTATGGGGCATGATGCATATAGCCTTTTATGGTATTATTGGGGCGTTAATTATGCTACTTTACAATTCTCAGTTTTGCACAGGTGGGATTCATCATGTTTATGCTGGTCATTTACACAATTATCTACAGTTAGGATTATGTTCTGAATCTGCCATGGCACACTCGTACGAGCCCACCATACAAAAAAAAAAAGGTTTGAAGTTAAGATATAAATACCGAAATATTCTTGTACGAGGTCCATTGTGTCAAATCAGGACCATCTGTTGTTTTCCGACTAAAAGAAAGCGACTGCTCCAGCAGATGTTGAGGACTTTGCAGAGAGCAAACAAACGGGGGGATCTAACTCTCAGAGGAGCTGACTTAATCGCTCAACACTAATATAATAACAATAATCATAATATACAGGAAATGAAACTGGACACCACACTAACCTAATCATTCTAGTGGAACATCCATCCCGTCCATTACTGTAGAGGCATATTCATTTAAATTAAATTAATTTCAGTTTGATAGAATGCAGTTCACTTTGAATGTATTGTCACTGAGCATTACACCAGAGTAGAGCGTAGGGGTTAGCTTTTCTCTTGAGATTACAGTGGAAACCATACTCAATGAAGTCAATGAATAATAAAAAAAACAAACACAGTTCAATAAATCCCTACGAAAAAGTCTAATATAAGCAATAGTATATTGCGATTTGAACATGCCAGCAAACAGGTGCAGTGGTGTTTCATATTCTGCTATATTGAATTTTGGTGTCAGTCCCTCAGAATTCGAAGAGCTACAAGTTCTTTCGAAAAGTTCACCGAAAAGGAAATATCCATTGAAGAAGAGCCAAATATTAATTTCTACATCCACAGTGAGGCCAACAGAGAAGGACGTATTGCAATCATAAGACAAGTAAGCTGTGCTTCTTAATTTTGGTCATCAGTTCTGCTCTTTATCGTTCTACTCGAGGAAATCAATGTTGAATTAAGGCAACTTGGTGAAAAAGCACAACATGAATACTATGGGTAGAATGAACCCCCGACACAGAGCCACAACTCTGCAGCTCAACAGAGCTGTTTTTTTCTCAGCACTCGCATCATCACATCCAGCAGCAGCTGTTTTCAGCAAACAAGCTCTGAGAAAAACAACCTGTTCTCACTCCCCACTTGTCAAATACCACAGCTTGGTCAGTGGTCCTACGCTTCAATCAGTGATGCTAATTACCCTTCTAGCGTCAGTTTCTCATGTGTCAGGGACTGCGTGTCAGTGTCCGTCACATGCATACAGTCGCTTTTCAAAATAAACTTCCAACTTACATTTACAAATTTTTTTTTTACTAATTGTTTTTTAGGTTAACTTGCGCAACAAAACCACTTGCTAATGTTTTGGAAAAGATCATGGTTGTGGTTAAAACATTTAATTTAAAATAACTATGCTTGTTAAGTAACTGGGGTTAGTAAAGTACAGAAGTTACAGTAAAATAAGTCACCGTTGACTTGGTTTTTACGGGGGACATGAACAGCGGTCACCAGGGAGAAAGTCCTGTGTTTTTTTTAAGACATCCAACCTGCCCTCCTGCTGACAACTATGTAACTTTTTCACTATGCCCATCTAATAATGACGCGGATGGGTTCAAAGTTCACTGACCAAGCTGAGGCATTTGAAAAGTTGGGAGTGAGAACGGGTTGAATAAACCCACTGTATTCTACCTGCACAGCAGCAGACAGGTATTTTTTCTCAGGAGTTGGTGGAGACCAAACTAGAGCTGAAAAGATAATGAATACATTCAGTAACTAAACACAAATATGAAGTAATGTTTTTGTTTGCCATTATTTTGACCATATTATGAGACAGTGATACGGTGGTCACATTGTCAAGTCAGCTTGTTTTAATGCATTTCTGGTCCATAGTGACCAAACAGTTATCGCAACTTAAAACATCGATTACGCAATTTTGGTCACCGATAGAAACGCCTCTTCACCAAACGGGGCAGCATTCTTCTAATATTTGGAGGAAGGTTGCAAAATTAGGTCAGGTCAATTGGCATTGTCACTATTTTGGTCTCAATGGGATATTAATTATAAAATAACACCAAAAGGTTCATCCAAAAATCAGTCAAAAGATACAAGCAAGCCCTGCAGCAGGCCTAACCGTCATTGCTCTTCCGTCTCACAGAGGCTCGACTGCTGCACCTCACTAAACAAAACCCTTAGGGTTGCCTGACCCTTTCTCGTCCACTCCAAAACTTGAAAAAAATAATCCAATTCAACTGACGAGGCAGGTGGGGTAGGATTTCAAATAGAGGAGTGAATCTACACTGCTGTGGGTCTGTATTGTGTTGTGTCAACCACATCACCACTTCATAAAAGCTGGTGTAGCATTGACATTGTACAAAAAGGAAAAGAAAATTAAATAGTAAACGGTCATTGCTATTCTGTCGGTTGTGTTCCTCTGCCTACCTGCCGTGTGCTCTGCTGATACCTTCCTAATGGCCATCATCACAGGGACGAGGCTTCACGCTGCCACAAACACATTTTTGCTGTGGGCACTTTTCGACTCCATCAATATTCAAGGTGTTGCACGAACTACCTAATAGGGCATGACTGGAGCTATTCCAAAAACCATGCAGCCCATGTTTTATCTCCATCAACTATTCAATCATTAATTACGAAAGCACTGTGTCGGATAAGGGACACGCTGCAATGGAATTCATACTTTATCAAGCAAAAGATTCAGGTTGAACGCAGTGAGAGAGAGAAAATGGCCAATTTCATCTGAGTGATCACTAATTAACTTTCATGTAGCCTCTTAATAGTCTACTATTCATCTAATGTTTGCTATTTAAAAAGTATCTGTCCCTGGGTTGGGATAAACATCATGAGTTCCTATATATACACACTATATAATATGTGTGTATGGACTCTATTTCCACAAGGCAGTAGATCATTGACTGAAACCACCCCCCTACAAGGATAGCTCAATCATAGCTTTTCTTTTTTTTTCACACAGCAATGCGGTGAGCTAAACACGCTTACAACTAGAAAGGTGCAGACAGTAGAGTGCAGATCTACCACCGCTGTATTGGGTGATTGAAAGACTACAACCCACAATCAAAATAAGGCCCGTCCAGAAAAACAAGTCTCGATGTATGAATGCAAATGGGTCAAAGTCGTTGTGTAAGATACTTCATACAATCTTGCCAAAAACTAAATTAAGTTCACCAAACTGTCTGCCCGCCTAGCAGCGGCTGACTGGAGGCGATGTACTCAGCAGTGTGTACTCGAGGTTCCGTTAGCTGTTGAGCCAAAAACATTGTCCAAAACTGTAAAAGTGAGCAAACTGTTTTTCCTCCATTAAGTCACCGCAACCAGAAGAGGTCCCTGAGCATGAGCCATAATCATAGACTGTATATAAGAAGCGGACGTAGTTTGAGACCATACACTCATGTTCACAGTGTTTACTGAGGTAATAAATCAAGTGATAAGTATATAGGATCATTTTCTCATAGACTGCTATACAATCAGACTTCTTTATGCGACCAGAGGAGTCGCCCTGTGCTGGTCAGGAGAGAGAATGCAGGTTTCAAGACACCTCCGCGTTGGCTTTACTCAGCAGAACCGAAGGTTGCCGCCTGGCCATAACCAGCCACCCAAAATATTATGCAGTTTGCTTCAGCAGAATGCAAGATTAGCCTTGGATAGACACAGAGGTGCACACACACACTTGTGGATGCAGGCATGCAGACACACAACTGATCACATGCTCATCCTGGCAGAGATAAAAATGTTGAAGACAGCAGTTGGCCATAAAAGCAACAATTGTAAATCTTTTGTTCGAACAAAAGGTGTTGTGAAAATGAGCTGGTACAGTAACAAGGAAACTGTGTACATAAAAGTATTGATAGTCAATCAGTTAAATTAATCAATTCAACAGTTATTTGTTACTACTATTTTGCATTATCAGCACATTAGATCCAGACAGCTAATACGGTGACAGTTGTTGGCTTAGAAATGAGAAGCCTGCTTTAGTTTACTTCAGTGTCAAATGAAAGACCCATTGTGTCAAAACTTACAAAGAATTTTGAGTGGTAAATCCAGTAAAACCGGATCCTTCAAGAATGGAAAAGCTAACTGAGGTGGGGCGAAGCGGTCTTTCACCTTTTCTACGCTTCCCTATTTTCCCCTTTATCGTTCTACATTACTTCCCATTCTTGACATATCTGCCAACTATTTTGTGCCATCTCCCACTGGCTTTTGAAAAGGACTTACACGTCGCACCTGACCAGATTTGAAAAGGTCTTCAACACCTCAAAAACCAATGAAAGGCACACCACAATGGATGGAAATGCCATGCTAACCTCTGAGGCATTACCTTTTCTGCAAAGAGTTGCCTCATCGTGCTTTGTGGCAGTGGCTTTATTCTTCAGCGGATGTACAGTATTGTGGCAGAAGGGAGAACCTTTTCTCCTGTGACAGCAAAATCAGAAGAAAATGCCAGTGACGTCTACTTGCACCCTCTAAACTTTCTATGAAAGCAAACTGGAAAACTTTGCTGAGAAAAGGAATGTCAGGTTTATTAGCACGTGTGGTAGTTGCCATCCAGCCTCCAAATGCTTTGCATGTTCTCTGTTAAACACCCTGATACAGCTTTTCTGAATAAATAATAGAAATAGGGGTATTGTTTGTATTGCTCTCATTCCATATGGCAATGTATTTCATGCTGTTATGCTGTATTACTGCCTCAAAGCATTCCCAAGAGTATAGCTGAACTGCCAAGTCAACACTTAACAATTCCTATTTAAGACAAGAATGTTTCTTGACATAAATTAGCAATAAAATACCAAAACTGAACAAATATTTATCTTCATTTGTTGTTGCAGTAAAAGCTACTGCTGGTTCTATCTCAAGATAATTGCCTAGAAAATATGAGCTTTTCTCTTCTCACAGCTGCTTAATCTTACACAGTGTTGTCTGTTCAGGCGTGGCATTAATAAAGCCAGAGATGGGTTCAACACCCAGATGGAAAACATTAAAATATATATGTAATATATGTATTTTTCATTCACACTAATGGGAGGGCAAAGTTGGTCAGTGTAAGACTTAATCATTTCTCATAGATTTATATTAAATGGGTGATGACATTTATTATGCCCAGTCTAGGAATTGTAATGACATTGGTGATCCCGTGATTTTTAATCTAGCGCAACCAACAGGTCAAAATATCCAGTTTATGGCAAATTATAGTTTTAAATATAAATAATTATAATTTCATGTGAATTTGAAAATCTGTTTTTAAAGGTAGTTGTACATGACATGCCCCACAATGTAAAAAGAGGAAGACACAGATTCCTTTTAACACCCTTACCACAAATCAGGGCATCATTTTCATTTGCTCAAAGATTAGGGAAAGAAAAGAAAAAAACGAAAGACAGGAAAAAACGTATTACTTATATTTTTGTCCCACAAATGGTAAGGATTTAACAATATCACAGTCATTGTTCACATTTAGTTAATTTAGTTATTGACCATTTGTGTTCATGGAGTTCAAGTTGTCCTTCATTGCCGCTTGCACGAAGGCACTGATGTATCTCCACATTGGTGGGAATTGTGACGCTGTTTCACAATAATTAAAAAAGTTGTTTAATTTTAATGATGGCAGCGGATGACTCAGATTTAATATCAGCCTTGAAAGTTGTTGCACCTTTGTTATGTCAAGCAGCCACTTTTGAACAGACAACGCTTTGCTCGTTTTCAGCTGCTTCCAGGTCTGTTGTACTGAACAAAGACGGGGCATAAACAAGGAGAGATTGAGGACTGCTATTGGACTTCCTTTGTTTGCTGCAGAGGAAAAGCCGGTATTACCAGCAGAGCAGTAAGTCTGATAAGAACAGAGCTGCCCATTTGTTCTCTGAGGAGGATGAATCCGACCACCTTGGGTCAATACTTCCCTCTTCTGTTTCCTTTCCCCGTGCTCAGAGCCGACGGGGAGCTCCGAGTGAGAAGAGGAAGCTTTTCTGTTCTCTTTTTTTTCCTCCCCTTCCTGTTCTGTCAGATCACAAACAGATCCGACTCGACCCCCAGAGACACAATTACCTGTCTTTCCTATTCCACCTCACTCTCTGCTCTTCCTCCTCCACCTTCAGCCACTTCACAGGCAAGTCAAGCTGTGCTGGAGGCTCACAAATCCCCCGTTACCTCTTCTAAGAACATGAAACTTCTGCATGTACTAACTGACCTACTCCTGCTTCAGTTCAATGAGAAGCCAGGCCAGAGGGAGATGAGTAAGTCCTTTCACAAGTCATAACACTGGCTAAAAAAGTGCAACATTATCATCCCCCTTGAGTTTTGACAGATACCATTAAAATGTAGATACGGTGTTTTGGGTTTCCAGCCCTGTTTTGAGACACATGCAAATGTTTCTCCGCTGCCTGTGCTGTCAGAGCAAGACATTAGTCTGAGGCACAGGACCTCCAGGCGGAGGACCCTGCAGCGAGACACTCCAAACCCCCTCAAAGAGAAGGCCACAGCACAGTCCGTTGTCTCCCGAAAGGAGTCATTATCCAGAGTCCTGCTGAGCAAGAAAGAGCAGGAAGAAGACCAAAGAGACGCAAGCACTCGCGGAGTCCTCCGCCCCCGCTCCCCCGCCCGTGGTCTCAGACATTCTGCTCAGATATTGATGGATTGTGATGTGAACTCTGGTCTTCCAAATGCCTGGATCACCTGCACGGCTAAATGTATAGGCTCTCGATCCTGAATCAAAGTAAAGATCAGGTGAAGGATAAAGAAGGGGAGAAAAGGGAACATGGGATTCTGCAAACAGGCGTGTTCACACAAAGACCACCAGGAGCCACAAGCAGCTTTTTTCCTCACCCTGTTAGTCTTACTTTTTCTATTTATACACTTCATTCTGCTTGATACAGCCTAAGCTACTGTAATATACTTCTTAGTGAGTCAATTTGAGTTCCTTTCTAGGAGACAGTTACACAATATGCTTTTATTGTGAAAGGTAAGAATTGAAGGAGCAAATCTGGTATGTGGTGCCTTTCTATATTTTAAAAATGTCCATTCAGCACAACATGATTGGTTGATGCCTTTATTCGCAGGAAAAATAATTTTCATGCTCTGTGTGAACATTTTCTTGAGAAACAAATAGTTAAAAAAAAAATATATATTGATGTGCACACAATGAAACCTTCTCGGTGTGTAAAGGTCTAAATACATAAATCATTTGTACAATTTGTACATTTGCCTTGAGCAATACAAAACGATTTAGTCATGGACGAGAAGTAAAATGTAAAGAAAATGGTAATGAGAGAAAACCAGGCAGCCAGGTTCCAACATATCGTGGAAGGAATAGAGGCTCTGAAGCACTCTGCTTTGGATTTAAACTCGCAGCCTTGTAATTGTACATATCTGTGTGTACATACGCACATAGTAAACAAACCGCAGCAATAAACACTTGAAAGACAGAACACACTTACGAGATATACACTAACAGAACAGATACAGTCAGTTGTGCATGCGCACAAATACAAAGGACCAGAGGGTAAACTGTACACCTGTACACAAACACCTCCAGCTAAAAGCAGCCCTGCTATCAGCCGGCTACAGCGGGTCTTCTGAACAGCTTAAAGGATATTAATAACAACTCTTGGCGGATACAGCTGGGAAACATGAAAATATCTGAATTTAAGTTTTTAAGTACATACAATAATGTACTGATCAAACTCAATGCTGCAGGGTTTTTTTTTTGTTCCCAAGGTACTCTGTGGAACTTCAGAAAGGGCCGAGAGGAACTCAAGTTGTTGAATGTTCGCATAAGCCTGCCAACAGTATAGTGTTTCATTTACAATTTGTTTCTACGTGAACAGTTGTCATTGGGACTTCTGCTGAGAGGGATGATCTGTGGAATATTCAGAGAAGGGGTGTCGCATATCACGTCCATTATTGATAACCGAGATATTCAAAAATGTATTAATGAGTTATTAATACACATATACACATTGTGTAAGTAATCCAGCACCTCTTAAATTATTATTATATATATATATATATATATATATATATATATACATATATATATATATATATATATATATATATATATGTATACATAATTACGGTTACTCTACAAAACACACACTCAAGAAGGTTAACGATTTCTTTGACTGATGACTTTATAATTTTATATACTGCAATAATATTGTTATTGTGAATTATTTAGTCCATTATCTGATATTGTGCCAAACCTAATTCAGAGAGACCGGGAATGATGTTTTAGTTTTTTTTAGGTACTTTTCCAATACTATGAAAGGGGGACACACATAATTCAATTCCCCTCTATTGTACGGGGATGACAGCAGATGTTTCACTGATGCATATCTTGAAACCTTGGCACATGAAAATGAAAACAGCTGTGTGTTACACTGCTAATTTAGAATATATCTTTTTTTTCTTATTTTTTTTTTTATTTGGATGAACAACTTTGGGAGGAAAGAAAGCATTTCACCCTCCCTTGCACAGGCTTTTGACGTGCCAACAAAAGGGACACACGAAAAAAACACATCGCGAGCTTTAAGCCCGCTGTGGGGTTCAGTGGTAATTTACAGCTGTGTTGGTTCTGCCTCCATTGGCTCCAGTCCAAACACATCTCAGCCGTTCAAATAATCTCCTTATTATCATGTCTGAGGGAGAGGTAGGCAGGGGAATAACAGCAAAGAAATACAGAACGGTGGCCATTAAGTGCTGAGCCGTGGTGTTGCCAGCTCAAAGAGCAGCTCCCTGTCCCCTTTTTCAGCCAGAGGCGAAAAACAAACTTCTACCAAATGCTTTCAGTGCAAAAGAGGATGTTTATGTTTGTTCACATTGGTGACAACAGCAGAGGAACTGTTGCTTACATATCTAAAAGAGAGATGGTCGGGTCTCGAAAGCGTGCGGTTCATATAACCGGCGACCTAGTTTGTGGTTTTGTTTTGAAGACTCGGTGCTTGACCTCACATTAAGCGGCGTTGCCGTGCTCATTTGTTCAAATTAAAAGCGGCTCAGATACACGGCAGAACCTGCAGTGCGGTGTTGCCATTCGAGGCAGATACCCTGCTGTAGTGATGAAGGCCACCACAAACGGCGTCTCTCCCTCAGCGTAATGTTTTTGAGAGCTGCGGATGAAGCTAGAAGACAGGCGGCAGCAGAGGCAGCCGCGCAGTCTGTTCTCTCCCCGTCTGTGTGAATGTCTCTCCGTCAGCAGACTCCAAACAGATGAGTTTTTTTTCCCTCTCTGCTTGTTGCTTGTGTGCTGGGCTCCGTTCAACATGGGGCTGGTTAAAGGACAGATGTGACTCACCTAACCCTCCTCCCGGCACCACCCCCGTCGTGCTGTGCTCCCCATGTAGAGCCAACTTGCTCCATTCTGCTGAGTGGCACTGTGTGTTGCTGTGCCGGGGTGCCTCCCTTCCTCCACTACAATGATCAATGCTCAGTATGGTTAAGAGGCACAGATAAATTGGTTGAACAGACGGAGCTGTTGGTGTGAAAGGCATTCAGCCACACTGGTGTGTACACCACGGGGAGAGTTACCCCAAGACCAAATTACTTTGAAATGATAGAAACCAGCTTTTTATGCTTCTTCCCTTTTCACCTTGTTTCAATCTAATACTGAAATGGAAACACAACTCACAAACACAGTGCATAGAGTGCTGCTTCTTAGCTCTGTTGGGACTGAAACATTCAACCATATTGCTCTCCTGGCAGCAACTTAACCGGCGACAGTTTGTGTTCAACATGCTCTACAATGAGCGCTTTTCATTCGGCTAATTATTCTTCCCTGCCATCCTCGCTCCTCGGTCCGCCAGCAGGACCCGCAAATCAATTGAGGTCCACTATCATCGCGGACGCAATGGATCTCACAGGAGATGAGGAACGAGGAGGGAGGAGGCTTCAGACGGCAACACCCCCTCAAAGTAAATCCGTTTAAGTCATCGGTGCGATCCGATGGGACAGAAAAAGGAATACTGCCGACTCTTCCAAAACAGTGAATAGATCTATAATCACTACTGGAACGGCAGTCAGTAGTTAATTGTTTTATGCACAGTTTGGGTCAGTAGAGATGCTGTGCATCACAATTAATTGCAGCCTCCTCAACATGACACTGGACCGAGCGATGAGGCACATTTAGAAAAAAAAGCATCCCTGTTAGGCGGAGTTAAGACCAAATGAAGAGACGAAAATTACGGAGCAAGGAGGGAGCCACATTAGGAAGGAACCCATTTTCAACATGCAGAGAAAAATTAAAGCAGGATTTTATTGCCATGTGGAAGCCAGTGTGGAAGAATTATTCATTTAACCCTGGGGGTATCCAGCCACACAGCTAGTTTTGCTTTTATTTTCCCAGTGCGATATCTGTGAGGTTAATGTTGCCGCCCAAATACGATTTAGGTGTTTTTTTCCCCTTCAAATATTGAAAATAAATAGCCTTTGAAAAATTTATCAGCAACCTCCGCAAACCCTCTTGTGTCCCTTTTACTCCGGATAATCCACAGAAACACATTTCTGCAGCCAGTCGTTCCAATGAAAACTGGTCACAGCGACTTGCCGCTGCACTTTCAATCTCCACATAGCAGCTTTGTGTCAGGCAGTCACGCTCGCTCTCCAGCCTCAACTGCTGCTGCTACAGTGCCCTGAAAGGAATACGCCACCGAAAATGTATCTTTTCATCACCACTGGTATACACCTTGTGAGTCTGTATGTGTGTGTGTGTGTGTGTGTGTGTGTGTGTGTGTGTGTGTGTGTGTGAGTAAGAGAGAGAGTCAACATGGCAAAATGGGGTCTTGTAGACACCGAGTCTAGCGGGAACCACCACAGAAGCAGTACTTTCCCAGGTGCTTATATTTCTGTTTATCCGTCTATATTTCTGTCTGTGGATAGATGTTGCCAATGCAATAGCGTCTAGGTGTGCAGTTGTGTGGCGGCTGTGATCTCATTGTAACACGGTCTCTAGTTCTATCCCACTGTAGGCTTTAAAAGTGACTCAGAAAAGTCGGAATCTTGGTCCTTCGCAGAGGTCAAACAATTGCTGCTTCCTCGATGCGTTTCTCGAATACTTTTGGCCGAGCTTCAGAGCTACGAGGAGGTGACGCATTCAATGATGGTGGATAAACTATGAGTTTGTGAAGATACTGAGCATGTGTGTCATCGGTCAAGGCGGATTACGTTACAGGAGAGGTGCAACTGGGTGTTTGCCGTTGGGATCCATTGTACCTGCTGTGAATCCAAGCTGACTGCTGCTGTAGTTTCCCTTGAAGGAGCAAGAAAGAATCACAAACTGTGAAATCCTCGAACTGGAATGCTCCAGGGCAAACAGGAAAAGAAAAAAAAAAACTAGTCGTGAAAAAGTGCAACCAAATAAACGAGTATTCAGCTGAAGAAAAAAAGCTGTTTTCTCCTCCTCGTTGGTTAAATAACTCTTTAAAAAAAATTATGTTTGAATGTGGTTCATTTATATTCTATCTTATAGAACACATCAGTGGAAGGAGATTGAGACTGCAGCTCATTCTTTTCATATTGAATCCGCTCTGCTCTTATTCTGATTGTTTAAGCACTGTGTCGTCTACAAGTGAAGCAGACAGAAACCAACAAAGGGGAAGGAAATATCCTCTGCAGATGTCTCTAACAAGACTTATGTGGGAAAAGGCTGAATGGGATAAGGGTATTGATTTTTATCTACTTCAGTGAAGCCATACCAGCCCACAGGGAGCACTCAAACACAGAACACAAACACACATATTGTTCCTTCCTTTTCCCTCATTTGTTCTTTGTTCCATTTGTCTTTTGCTATTAAGTTTGCCAAAAAAAAAGAAAAGAAAAGAAAAGAAGATGAATGCTTGCAGCCAGCTTCCAGCGGTGTAAAAGAGGTTATGTGTTGTATTAATGGCTCAAATAAGACAAATGTTAGAGCTGCCTGATGTAAATCTGGCAGCTGAGTGCGTTTCCTTGCTTCTTACATGGTGCTTGCTAGAAAAGTACCAGTACCCACATTGACACTGAAATAATGGCACATTCATATCATAGTTAAACCAGTGCTCAACCTCAGAACCACAGCCAAGTCCTGAGACAACTATAACATGTGTTAGAACTACGAAAGTTCCCGGACAGGCAAAAATCGCCATCAAACCAATTGTAACAGGTGTGATCACGTTTTCCTCACTAGCCTGCCGCACAGCCATCGTAATGAGGTGGAGGCATAGCAACACGAGAGGCAATGCAACCCTGAGTGACGAGACCGATTTTAAACCATGTCCTGTGTGAACCAATTAGAAAACAAGTATTCGATTTTCACCCTCCAGAACTGTGTATATATATCTTTCAGGTGTGATGCCATTTCGCGGAAGATTGTCAAAAATGAGCACCAAAAAAAAAAGAAAAAAAAAAAAAAGGAGCTTTTATCCAAAGCACTTTACAATGTGTCCCCTCTGATTCTCTCTCACACACACACACACACACACACACACACGAGATAGGGAGCCACCCTGTAAGGTGCTGTCGTCGGTTTTGGGTTCAGCCTCTGGCCCCAGGCACACTTCAAACATGTGGAGAAGAGGAGCCGGTGGACACTTCGATTGGTGGACGACTCGCTCTGCCTCCTCCCGACTAACTGACTCCTCCATCGGACTCGCCTCATCTGCAGACTTTGTTGGTTCGTAACAACATCGGCAAAGAGCAGCATTACAACTTCACATTCTGACAATGTGTTTGGCAACTGTGACGATGATCGTACACTATCCATTATATGTCTAAAACCACAGACAAAACTAAAATGAACTGCTCACTGTGGTTAAAACAATAATACGAGGATCACATTTTTTTCCCTTTCTTTTTTAGTCGACAACTGAAAAGCCTTGGGGAGTCATCAGGAAACATAATGAATATAAGTATGATCTCGCTCGGAGTACTTAGCCTGAAACGCCATTTCAAAACAACTCTGAAATGAAGATACATAATATGATTAGCCTCTATGTCGTTGAATTCAGAGAGGATATTAAAGGCAATCTGTGTTAAATGTTCTCTCAGGAAGATATCAAATGCAATTTGTTCCACATCACAAAGCACCTGAGAGCTATAGTTTAACAGCATATCAAGTCTTTACAGTATACACTGATACCACAAAGGCATGCTTAGGGATGAATGACTGAGGACTCTCAGACTGGAGAGTTTTGGGAGAGTAAAACAAACCAAAACATTTCTGATTCATCACGGCATCAGTGAGGGATGTCTCCACTAACCCTTTTCAAAATAAAATAAAAAAGGAGAACAACAAACTTGTTACATCCAAATTAAGTCATGACTTATAATTCTGCGACAGTTTCTCGTTATTCTTGATAATCCATTAATCCTTACATAAATCAATAATGCAAATAGCCAGTGGCGATCTCAGTTGTCACCCACGGCAAGAGCTAAGGGAAGCAACATCAACATGATCACCTAATGAAACCATCTACAGTTGCTTCTCGTAAGAAGGGAAATCAGAAATGCCAGCTTTTAAATGCAGCAAATGCAACTGCAGCAAATCACCCGGTCTTGGGCTCAGATCAATAACACCAGGCTGCAAACAAGACTGACGGCACGAGAGACTTTGCGGGAGACGAGCGCCTAAACCGCGTGCCAATCCTAAACCTCTGTAGCTGCCTTAAGGGGCTGCTGGTAAATCTCTATAACATGACTGCTTCAAATCAGTGCAGAATTGCACCCCAAGCTAAATGACAACCAACGCAATCCCAAACTGTGTGGACGGATTGGATATGTCCCATGTTTTTGGGGGGTTTATTTTCTGAACTGCAGTTTTACAAAACCAAGAAGCGCCTCTTGCCTATTGATTAAGTCTGGGCGCTCTCCATGGTGCTGAGCCAGAGGGGCGATGGAGGTGCCAAAGCGCTCTCCGAGGTTCTGACTCCCGCAACCCGCCAATGCAGCTCAACCTTTACAGCGATCCTCCACCGCTCTGAGCTGATAATCACAGTCACTTCCAAAGTCGCCTACATCAGAGAGGTCTTTGTTTCAGTTCGCAGAGTCCTAAAGCAAGGCTCCTTGAATTTAGTAGACACAAACACGAATGAGACAACGTGGAGACAAACCACTTGTGTTGTTCTCAAGACTCCCCCAGTTTGAGAAAAACAATACATGAGAAGTATTCTAACCGACGTCCACCGACCTGTATCCGGAGGAGGATGCCGCCCGGACCGTCCACCGTGCCGGGGGAGTTGTCGAACACCCGGTCCCTGTACAGGGACCACAGCCCCACGTTGGGGAGGAAAAGGAGAGCCGCTATGAGCAGCCCGGCGACCTGCAGCAGCCTCTTCTCCTTCCGCCTCATCTCTGCGGGAGGAAGCGCGCGTGAAGCAGCAGCAGCGGCGGCGGTGGGGAAACTAGCGAGTTCCCGACTCCCTTGGCTTTCCAAGCGGAGACAACTTTCACTCTGACTGAGTGAGGGAGGCGGGGGGCGGACTGCTTTTCAAGCTGGTTGAAAAACCCCAACGGACGCAACGTCCTGTTGTGACTTTCACAATAAAAGTTGCTTTGACTTTTCTCTAACGAAATAAAAAAAAAAAAACAGTGAACAGGAAGAAAGACTCGTTATGTTCCCTGTAGACACTGCACATGTGGTACATTTAAAATACTAGGACATTTAAAGTCGAATATTTAAGTTTTACGATTAAAAAGACGTTAACAATTCCCACATTGCTCATGAAATGTTATAAGTGCACATGCTTTATCCCAAATAAGGTGCTGGAAGTATCAAAAACCTCAAACTGGTAGAATAGATGTATGCACACTTAAATATCGCAAAGAATACATGTATGAATATAAAATGTCCCCAACTGTTTTGTTCTTTGCATTCATAATGTCATAATAAAGTTACAGATGATGAAATCAAATTAATTTCAGTAATTTAGTATTCAATTGCCTGTCAAATAGCAAATAGTCTTGATAATGTTCACAGTCCCCTAACATGCATTAGTAACAGATAAGATAGGGCAAAAGAAACGTAAAACAGTTGATGAAAAATAAAGAAAAATGCCACTCAATATCAGATCAAAGAGGCAAAAAATAAAGACAAATGCATATGAATATTGACATTGTGCACAGCTATGCTTTGTCAAAAGTTACATCATCTACACACCAAAGCCACTAATGTTAATTAAAGTTTTGAACAAATCAAATAAATCTGTAATACAGAAGAAAACCTTAATTCCTGTAGACTTCTGGAAGTTATTTATGGACAACTACAATATACTAGGCCGCTTGTGAGCCACATGTCCTCGACCAACATATCTTTTTAAACCCAAAACCGTGCGGTCTCCTGTGCACTGTGTATAGTTAGGCTGTAGGAAGTATGTCTAACAATTTGAATGGACCATAACTGTTTTGCACAGCTGCCATTCTGAATCCATTTGGGGACTGTTCTGAAACAAAAATGTCATTATACATGTGTTTTTATCAATTCATCGTATTATTTTATAGGTACACTAGTTCAGCTTTTTTTTAAAGGTAGACTTTTAGTATTAACCACTACACCGTCATTCTATTATTTCTTAGTATTGTGATTCATGTTGTTCTGCACAGCCCCTTCTTGTCCCCTCCTCTCTTGCAAATGACAGCATTGATGCTTTTGTTTTGAAGGGTAGTTCACCTAACTTCCTGTGATTTTCTGATTCGCTCTCTCAAACTTGATCCAGTTCCTAATTCTGAAAGAAGACTTGGAGGGATAATCAGTAGGTCACACCTTTGACAAACTTCTCTGATTGTAGTGCTTGAGACTGAACAAAAGGAGAGAAACGAAAGACAGAAATAGACTTAAGGGGAATGACGTCAAGCGGTGCTTTCTGCTCATAGAGTTATAGATCAGATAATCCCAACAGAACAGACGAGGATACACAATCACCTTTATTTTGAGCTCAGTAATACCTTCAGGATGAGGACTGCTGACCTTTGTCCAAAGCATTATGAAAAGGCTAAAACCAACAAATTATCACTTCCAACCAGTCCAATAGCTCGGTCAGTGGCCCTAAGGTTCAAACTATGATGCTCTATGTACCCCTTCCCAGCCTCAGTTTTAGACATGTCAGTGACATCGTGTCAATGTGCTCTCATTATTTGCATTCTGTACTTTCAAAATAAACTTCCACCTTCAGAGGAAGTTGGAATTGGGCAACAAAACCACTTAGTTAGGGTTAGGAAAAGAGCACGGTTGACCTTAACTTGTGTGATCAACTCATGTGACTACAGAGCGACTCACGTGAGTCACATGACTAACAAATGACTAACGACTGAAGAAAAGAACATGAAAGTTCTATTAAGTTAAACAGCAGCTGATGTACCGGTATACTCCAGAACCCTGGAACAACAACATGGAACTGTTGGCCTTTTGTGGTCTCAGCTTCAATGAATAAAACTTCCGACCACACCCAACAGAGACAAAAAAACAACAAAAACAAATCCAAGCAGAGAGGGCTGCAAACACTGCTTCCCAGACTGGTGTTAAGTGTCTCTGTGACAAAGTGCTTTAGAACTCACCATTTGTCCCCATATTTATTTATTGACTTAGTGCATTATTTTATTGTTGCTTACCATACCCACCAGGGGATTCAGAGTCCAAAGGAGGAGGTGCTCAACCATTTATACTCTGGATGATGTCAGCAGTGACATCATGGGGGCTAGTCCAAGTGCGGGGGCGGGGGGAGGAGTGAATGGTTTCACCTGCACTCATGGTGCAGGCCGGATCGGGCTAATTGAAGGCTCTATTTGACCAGATGCCTTCAGCTGTTACAGGGGGAAAGACAAGCGACCTGACGGTGTAGCTGTGTGCACGTGAGGTTATGGCTGAAGTTAATCTAAGTTACCTTAGAGATAAGTTATTCAGTTCAGTTAACTGTTTCTTTTGTGTCTTTATATTGTTTGCATATCTGCTTGAGCACACACGTAGCAGAGCTACTTATAGAAATAAACATATTTGGTTCCTGAATAAAGTATTTCGTGTCTGCCTCCTACCACTTTCAAAGCCACTCCAGTCAGGCTTCACCACAGTCTCTTTAAAGGGAAACTGAAACAGACCAGTAGTGACAGTTATTTCATGTCATTTCATTGCTGCTGCTTTCCAGTATTGTCTTTGTCCTCATCCCACAGTCATGTTGAATTATCTCATTCTTTTTTGAACCGTAATAGGAAGCCAAAACGCATTTGAACACTTTTTCAGTTCGAGTTTCCATGTGGAGAATTTCGTTACATTTCTCTCAGCCCTCCTCTCCACTGCCTCCCTTTCCCTTAAGCAATTTTTCTCAAGGCTGCACTTGCAGACAGAGACAGTGGATACAATGCCTGCATTATATTGCACTGTCACTGTGCTACTCCTTACTTAATTAACACCAGCCGTGCTAGACTCTAAATCAGAGCTTTTGCAAAACAGGATCCCGTCTGAATAGCGTGCAGAATGAGCAGAGCAGGTGTCAGCTCAACGGGGAGAATGTCCTTTCGCCAAGTGACTTGTGCAAACATCAGCAAGTGTCTGCCCCGCTGCTCTGCCCTTGAGCAAGAAACTTGATCCCCGATAACGCAGGGGCATATCATCGTCTCAGTGGGTCAGTGCCCCTCTCAGTACATTCATTCTCCCACATGCACAGATGACTGACTACAAAACTGAGCGCCTGCGTCTGAAGTGGTTATTCAGAAAGATATATGCTAATACCACATTCAGGTTTTTGAATGGTTTGTTCCCTCCAATTGCAATCACCATCCAGCCATCCATTATCTGTAACCGCTTATACTGTTCAGTGTATGCGTGTTACAGATAGTGAACACATCTATTGTAAGTTAATTAATGAATTATCTTCTCTTTTCATCCAGCAACCAAGGTGTACCACTGCCATCAGACTGTAGTGCGAAGTGGTGGTTAGCTTCATTCCTCGTCGTAGATGGATACATTTCCAAATGAGCTTTTCATTCGTTAACGTGAAAAGCCCGTCGCACACCGAGCAGATGTTCTCCAACAAAGCCATGTCTGTCTGACCTTCTTTGTTTGGAGATGTTTGAGCAGAATCGACACGTTCATTCCGTGTTTGTCCTTTGGTGATGAAGTTTGGTCAGCTTGCCATGCGGTTTGCAAAGGAAAGTATGCTTATATGCACAATCCATAGCCCAGTATTAGCAGTAAGCTCGCTGGACCAGCTGTGTATTTGTATTGTTTTGAATGAGGTGATGAAGCTAAAATTCCTTCATTTTTGGTATTTGGAAACAGAAGAAATGTTGGTAAAGCTATGATGTGTCATCTCAGCGATGTTCCTACCTTATTGTCACACACATACATGCACATACATGAAATCTGACCGCCGCATATAACCCTTCCATAAAGCAATCAAAGAGATTGCTGAAAAAAATACTTTAATGTAAGTGATTTGAACTGTGACCTGTCCAAGGTTGTGGCAACCTAAATAAACTACAGACAAAAAAAAAAAAACGCCACAAATAATGTTGAACAGTAAACTTTACATGACGGTCTAGCTTAAAGATGGGCTGCAATATGTTTTATGAGTGTATCATATCCCATTCAGGGAAAAGTTGTCAGTTACTTTGTGTCAGATATGTATGAGTTACATGGAATGTGTTATCAACTTAACGACTCAACAGTTATTTTTGCCCGTTCGTAGATTAAAAATTACAGTAGGTATCACTTTCATTCTCCATTGAGGTGATTTTTTTAAGTCAACTGTTGGACCTGTTTGTTTGATCAGTGTGCCGTGGGAAGTTAGTTTTATGAACACATTCACAGGCCGGCTACTTTGAAACATTCGCGAAGGGTAGTGTGAGTCACAGGCAAAACAAAATGGTGAGCTGAAACTTTTTCACCGAGTTTGAGTAGCATGATATGGGTAAGTTTCCCTCTACAGACTAAAGTAGGCCATGTACTGTAAGGGGTAAAGTTACTAAGCAACCCACACATTAACTTGTATTTTCATATGACTGTCTTTCCATTGTTCTTTATGTTCATTTGACCTGCAGGAGCTGATTTTACAGCTCAGTTCATCGAAACAGAACGATGCTTGAGTAAATGCTCATAAGGGAAGTCATGGCACGGCTTTCTGAATGAGCTCTGCTAATGGCTTTCAGCACTGAAGAGTAAATCAGCGATTTGCCATCAGGGGATATTAATACTGTCATTTCCTCTGCTTTGATGCACTGAGAATTACCTGGGTTTTATTCGTTGTTTTTCTCCCCCCCTGCCGAACCTCTTTCAAATCCACACTGAGCCTGTGACATGAGCAGGAAGAGTTATAAAGCGTAAATCCCCACCACATTCAGAGGTTGCAGGGTTCATCCATAATTCATGCGGGAAGACGCTGAACAGATTGAATTGTCACAACTCAGGCTGGTACAGATGAAGGGAGAACAAGAGGGGAACGAGCTGGTCTCTCTCGCTCGCTCTCTCTCTCTCTCTGAGTGTCCAGAGCAGGAATGGAAGGAGCAGGATTAGCAGAGGGAGAGACTCCAACACATCCCGGGTTCAAGTCCGCTCTGTCGAGCAATGTGTCAAATCTCGAGTTAAGCACACTCATTCTTTCTACTGTATATACACGCCTTTCAAATACAAGGGTTAGAAGAGATTAGAGGGAGTTGTTTAGAAAATGAGGATTTGTTCATCGTGTGTGTCAGAGGTTACAGGGAAGAGGCTGATCGGCTGCCACTTAAAACAATAATGAATCAGGGGCAATTTGAGGTCAAGAAGAGGAGGTCAGCATTTCTGCGGGGCTATCAGTGACAGTCAGACTATGCAGCCAAGTAAGTGAGAATTGCTTCTACAAAATTAAATTTATGCTAATTAAAAAGCAAAAATTAACTGAGCGAGCAAACCCGAATGATGCCTTGGGCATGATGACCGTGCAAGTGTCCAGCATTCATCTGGCTGAGAAGCTTTGGATAAATGACAATCACGTGGGAATATTAAACTCAGCATACCGTACAAACAGAGTGGAAAGGAACACTTAGGGCTATATGTCGACATTACAGTAATTATCCTCAGTCAAAACGTCTGTGTATCTCTGACACCGGCTCTTGTGCTGTGTTCACACATAGATACAACCAGGCAAAGGGTTTCCACGCATTGTTACATCTGCAAAAGCGATTATGTTTACGGTCAGCAGGATTATGGAAAAAGTACTGGCCCAGTTTGGTGGAAGGGTGCACTGGTGGACTCAGGTGCCCTCTCGGATGCCCCTATGGTAAAGAAAACTTGACAAAGTGCCCTGAGGTGTGCCCTTGCTGTGGAGAAAATATAATAAAGTTCCCTCTTGGATGCCCCTACGGTAGATAAAACACGATGACGGGCCCTCTGGATGCCCCTACAGTATAACACTTGATAAAGTGCCCTGTAGGGTGCCCTTCAAGTGGAGAAAACATTATCAAGTGCCTTCTGCAATGCCCAAACAGTTTTTAAAACATAATAAAGTCCCCTCTTGGGGTACCATTACAGCAGAGAAAATGAGATGCAGTGCACCAATGGGTGCCCTCAAGGGTCACATAGACTGCCCCATACGCCAGAAAACTCACCTGCAGCCCTTTTTAATTTAATTTGCCTCTGCCAATCAGACAGTCTACCACTGAATGGGTGTAGCATGGGCCAAGGAAGAATTAATTAAAGTTAAGAGCAGATGCGAATCACACGGCAGACACACAAATATTTTGGTGTATACTGTGTCTGCGTTCTCCCAGTGTACTTTCGGGTTTGATATATTTGTCAGCAGGATTCTGAAGAAACTGCTGGTCTGATTTCCATGAAACTTGAATGGGGTGTAGCCCTGGGCCCAGGAATAACCCCTTAAAGTTTTGAGCGGATTGGCCTCGGTGGCGGTCTGCACTCTCCAAGTGCCCTTCTAGATTGATTATGCATTCAAACCCTGTAAGCTCCTTAAAGTTCTACAATAAAGGATTGGGGAGAAGATGGCTCTGATCACAGTTTTTCCTCTATTTTCTTTGAAGTGCTTTTATGTAGTTGAGGGGAGCAGAAAACTACTGTGTTTCTGTTTCAAGAGGTAATCAAGACAGCGATCAGTTGCTGTTGGTCCTATGCGTCATTTGCATAAAGTTACATATTTTGCAGTTTGCAAATCAGTGGCACCCTGTTACATCTCCATTATTTGAGTCTGGTTGTATGAATTGGGGTGTTGTCTTCAGGAATTTATTTCAAAATATCATAAGATTACATGAATGGATACAATGTATGATACAACCGGTAACTTACCTGACGTTTAGTTTGCAGTGTATTGTTGTGGCAAATATATGGCAAACTCAGCAGTCGATAAGAGATTAAACCAAGACGAGATTTGTGCACTTGAGCCGTTTATTTGGCAAAGTAAAAAGCTACACTTATGATGTCCACCCTTTCAATTGTCTCTAAATTTAGAAATGTATTTCTGGTGTCATTGTAATTCTCATTGAATCCACTATTTAAAATGTTTATAGTGCATACATCCCAATAGATTATCGGAGAAGCATATTGGCATGTGTGTATGATCTTGTTCAGGGATACACGTGTTTTGCATTGGGTGCAATTACTGGAATGCCTATGTATGCACCTGGTGTTCGTTCAGTCTGTTTGCCCTGAACGACTGAAGGTCTGTGACTGAAAGCTGGCATGTCATCAAAGAATGAAGAAGCTCCTTTTTGTATTAGCATGACTAAAATATTCAGAAGTGTTTACTGGCAGAGTTGTAGCAAAAAATATAAAACCCCAAAATAGATTTAGGTACTGTTTACATCATCACAAGCCGACAAACACAGTTCTGTGTAATAGCCTGGTGTGTGAGATCATCGTAACGCCTAATTAACAGAGTATTGCTCTTAACCGGTGCCGTGTACATACTATTTCTGTTCCTGCTTAACGTGATGTGTTTTTAATTTAGATGAACTGTGATTAGCTGAGCATTACTGCTGGCACTATTTTCCTGGAGACACAACAGATAAATGTGGCCAATTATTTCTGCAGCTTTAGCCTATCTCACCTTTTATGTAAGTGAGACACTGAAATTCTCCCTTTGGAGAATTAAGGAAGAATCTTTCTGTCGCACAAAATGACTGTAATATACACAATCTGTGGGGATTTGATAAGGGGATTGATCAATACCAGTGACTCCAAAAGCTGCTTCTCCAGGTAATGAGTCATCTGCATTTTAACCTCAATGTTCAGCCTGCAAACTCTGTCCCTTTGTCAGCTGTTCAGCACAAATCTATGAGGGAGGTCTGCATCTAATGAAATGAAAACGGGTATAGGACCCACACAATCTCCTTGGAAAGATGGTAGACAATACATACATAAAAGAGGCAAATGTCAAGGTTCAGGGCTGAGCTAAGACTCAATAGCAGAGACCGACACAGGAGACGAGGTGAAGTTGGAAAGTAAGGGTCTTTACTGGTCACCAAAAGTAATAAACAAAACGTAAAGCGACTCCAACTGGGAGCGAGCAAAAAACAAAAAGGCAGAGTCAAAAAATCCTTGAATAAACACGAGGGATCCGCACGGGAGCCACGACGAAACACACACACACACACACACACACACACACAGAGATAGACACAGAGACATGAGGAAACTGATGGGATGTTACAGCAAAATGTCACTCACACAGGGGGAGATAGACAGGAGGATGAAGATCCTCAAGGATGGAAAGTAAATCAGCAAATATTGAAAATCAATTCATTAAGTCATTTTCAAGCAAAGATGTTCACCTGTTCAAGCTTCTTGTTTGTGAAGTTTTGCTGCATTTACTTGTTTTATGTGATCGTAAACTGGTTGTCTTTGAATTTGGAGTGTTGGTTGGACAAAACAAGACATTACTTTGACCTTTAGGAAATTGCAGTAGACATGTTTCACCATTTTAAAGAACAAGCAATTAATTGGAAAAAAAGAAATCCATCATTTATTTAGTGAAAACCACTGCAGCCCATAAAGCAGTACTATTATTGATTAGATATCTTTGTTGGATGTATGCAGTTAGATCAAACAACATATTAAATAAAGGTGTCAAGTCATGGATGGTTTTAATTAAAAATGACTTAATATGCAACAGCACCCTCTGAGTCAGCAGGATGTGCTAAAGATTGATAATTCCTCGCAGCCTGGGCTGTGTGTAAATCTTCCAGCACTCAGAGTTATGTTTCAATGAATGATGTGTTACTTTTGGTGGTAAGCACATTCAAGGCAGAAAAATATGTGCACTAATATAGCCTATATAGCTGGAAAATATGTGTGGTGTGCTCTCTTTCTGTTGGTGATTAAGAGGCTGGAGGAACACTACAATTTATGGGCGAAAGTGCCCTTTCTTAATGCCATGAAAGGTCAAGAAGTGGTAATTCACCAGAGAAATTACAGTTGCGCATGCAAAGACATCACAAAATAATATAAGGCATAGTGGTAGAGGGGAACTGATTTGTTTCATGGTTCCACTTTACTATTTTCATCTGATGCTTTCTTTATAATTGCACAGCTTTTCTGGCTAAATCTGTAACAGAGCAATCTGTCATGTGCCACCGGAGAGTTTAGGAAAGCAAGTTATATAGCACATCTTAACAGCAAGGGGATTCAAAGGGATACATTAACATAAAAAAATAAATAAACAAAGTGCTAAAAAAACACAATTAAATACAATCAAATACAGTCATTAAAGAGCCAAGAGATTAGAAAAGTGTAAAAGTAGGAAAGTGTTCATCAATGCCTTTTGTCAACAATTGCTTTTCCAATGAAGCAAGAGTTACCCGTTCAATTCGAAGTACAAAATGACCACGACTTCTTCACAGCACATTACGTGGTGGTGGCACATAATGTGTTAAGAGTACGTGCCACTGCGACAGAAAAAAATGTAATGTTAGGTTTAGGCAGCAAAACTAATGTTAAGTTTAGGCAATATCACAACTTAGGTAAAGTTACGTAAAGCAAAAAACATCATGGGTGGGCTTAAAATAAGTATGTAAACTAAGTAAAATACTCACATGTGCTACGAATGTCACATCACAACAACTCAACAACACTCACTTTCCATATTACTTCGTACTTCCGTACTTTGCAACGCCCCGGCCCCCGAAGCGTCTCCGTCAAGCTGTTAGAGCTACCATGGAGCCCACACTGTCACAAACTGCATTCCATGAACAAATATTAGCAAATTTTTGGAAAAACGAAAAAAGCAATTTCAGAGAAAAGCAGACAGAAAGGTCTACAGTACAATATGCATTTGGATACATTCAGGATGTTGAACTGAAGTGAAAACAAGTTAAAACATGTAGATAGAAGCTAAAGCCTACAGATCACAGCATAAAAGTGAACCACCACATCACTTGACGATCGAAACAGAAGACAATCTCGGGGAACTAGCATCACCTGTCTTAAAAACACAATCACTCCATTTTGTGGTGTTTGGCAGCCAAATCAAACTTTTTTTTTTTTTCCGATGCAAAGGTCCTTCTGTGTTTATAATAATGAAGTCTTCTCTTTTTGTGTATAAATTAACTTTGCAGCATTAGTATTCCCTCAGACTCATGGTGTAACTGGCATTGAAAAAAACAAGATTAGGCTGTTACACCAAGAGCTGTTCCTGGATCAGTGGATCTTAAATCTTTCTCCTCTGGTCCCGCAGTGCTATCTACATCCCTTGCATTACATTTCATTATAGTAACTCTGTATTTGTTTAGATACCTTGGCAGCTTTCGTTGTAGTTTCGCTACCTTCCTTAGAAATATCACAAGCACTGCCAGGTGGTCATATCTTTCCCCAAGTAATTTCTGTCATTGCCTAGAAGCTCGTCTAGGACAAAATCCCAGCTGTGGGACAATAGATAGCCTCCATCATTCCAGTTTACTGTCTGCTGTTCTCATTTCAGACTTTTGTTGCTTCTTGTTGTTTTTTGTTGCTCTCCAATGTGTCAATTCTGGTCTCGAGCAGTTCATAATGTGCCTCTCTTTCATGCATTGATGTGAAATTGCCGACCTTAGGTTTTCTGGAAGACGTGTTGTTTGCTTCTGTTTCAGAAGTCGCCTTTTGCTCTATTCTATGTTCTTTTTTCAGGTCTGTCCCTCAGATATATATTCCATTGCACAAGTTGCTCAAATATCACATACATCCTGAAAGTTCTCTTCTGAGTTTTGTTCTTGTCTGGATATACAAGTTTGATGTTGGTTGTTGATTGGAAATTAACTCTTCTGTACACAAGGTGTAAAATAGGGTAAATCTTAACAGATAAGCTTTTTCCTTCTCTGCCTGCAACTACGCACCTACATTTTGTCTGTCTTGGAAATTTGTATACGTATGGAAAATAGGCAATTGAATAATATATTGAATACACTGAAACGCTATTAGTAACAACATTTAGATAAGCTAAACCGTAGTTATTTTAACTATGTTGTTTCTTGTGAAGTTTATGGATGAGACATGTTGCTTGACATTCGTAGGAAAACGCACAAGAATGAGGAATAACTTTTAATAGGATATCTTTTGAACCGTTGTGGATATGTTTTGTCATTGAATGTTATTTTATAATAAATGAAGGCACCCAGATATTTGTAGCACTTGACTTGTTCAATGAGCTGTCCCTTAATGACTTCCTTCTTAAATCAGATCATTTTATTTTGTGTTTGTTACACTAGAACTAGAAATAAAGCGGCAGCTGATGAAGTTATACCTGCCAAAGACAATGATGGTACACTTCTACACTGTCCTCACTGAGTTCATCCTCACCTCCTCCATCACCATCTGGTACGCTGCAGCCACCGCCAAGGATCATTGGCTCTGCTGAGAAGGTGATTGTCCACAATCTGCCATCTCTGCTCGACTTGTACATCTCCAGGACCCTGAGGCGGGAAAGAACGACTGTAGCTGACCTCTCCTACCCTGGACACAAACTGTTTGAGTCTGTTTACTTCTGGCAGGGGGCTGTGGTTGATCAGGACCAAAACCTCACGCCACAAAAAAAAGCTTCTTCCCGACTGCATCAACAAGGCCCGGGACCCCCGCTGACCAATACTTTTACATCCCCAGAACAATCATTCACACATCCCTGCAAAACTGTGCAATTAAAAATATAGACACTCAAATAACAGACATATTTGTTACATACTCTCATACATTCGTTTGTTGTTTTTTTGTATTCTATGGTATATTTTCATATTTTTTATTTTAATTATGTCTTTATACTATTGTTTATTGTTATGCACCAATCCTAAAGTAAAATTCCTTGTATGTGCAATAATACTTGCAATAACCCGTTTCTGATTCTCATTCTAAATTTAAACACCACCATCACGCCACTGAAAATTATCATCAACCACTGGTTCATGACCAGAATCACTCCCCTCTTACAGGCCCTGTGGCGACCAAGTGGAAGAATGCTGCAAATCAGACATCGTGCCGTTCACTCTGACACGACGGGATCTATTTACCAGAAATTGGAAAATCCATCCAACAATGCTTGTGTTCGTGCTAAAATTAGACAGTAATTTCTCATCAAAAGAGTGGGCTGGATAATGCTAAATGCAGAGACCTTAAGAAACGACAGATGAGTATGTGTACGGGCCTTCCCCTTTTATGTCTTATATATTATCTTAAGACATTCAATCAATTTCTATTCATCTCAGGATAATGAATGGTGGTCATACTATAGTTGTGTTATTATTATTATTATTATTATTATTATTATTATTATTATTATGTGTAAGCTTGCTCACTACGTTCTTGCATTTTGTTTCGTTGAAACGTATCAACCACAGCCACTGTTGGCTTCAAAAACCATCATCCTGCATAGTGTTTGGATTATGTCTAAACTGTGCTCCATACCTAACAGTGATATATGAGAAGGGAGATAAGAGCATGAGTTCACCAAACATCATCATCATCATCAAATAGGTACTTCTCCTACAGTGGTGTCTGGGAGCTTTCTACTGAAACAGCATTGCAATTGCATGCTCTCGCCAACACTAAGAGCTTTTCCTGATTTCTCATACAGGCACTGCTATGTACACAATGTTGCCATTATGAGAGTCTCATACGTACGCTTTGACAATGCGGACCTTGAGTTTTATCTTCCTCCATTAGGAACGAAAGTGAAAATATCTGCACCCAACATCATGGTTCTTAAGTAATTTCGCAGCTTTTCTCTCCAGTGTCTGGTAGTATCTAAAAGCTGATCCACCTCCAGCCACTCATCTCTATTTATTTAAAATAACATAGTATTTTCTATCCAGCAACCCTAACATATATTTGTCTGTCTCTCTCTCTCTGCCACTGTTTGTCCATCTCTGTCTTCTCGGTTTGTCTCTTCCTGATGCTTCACCAGTCAGCCAAGAATATTCATGTCCCCACAATCCAAACACCTTCATCAACATTGCCAGCCCATCCACTTTTCTCCTCATTTTCTAAGTTATTTTCTTCCCACTGCTGCCTTGATAGCTTCTTCAGCCTCTAACAAACAGCGGCCTTAATGAGTCAGGCAGATGGTGCTGCCTATGTATCTACTTAAATACTGTAAATTTCCCCAAGATGGAGCGATGAAAGAAGGAATAATAGTTTCAATTGAGCTGACCTTGAAATAAGAATGCTGCATTTAAACGACCAAACCGGTGGTTTTGCACATTTTATCCAATTACCTAGAGACTATGCCAACCATTCTATATTGCAAATAAGTATACATTTAAAGATTAATTGTCCATGTGCAGGGGAAGACTGGCCATCGGGAAGACTCCCTTAGAGTTTTTATTTTTCAATTTCTGGTGTTAGTAGGGCCAATCTAACACTGTCAATATTAGGGGGTATACAAGCCGCCCCTCCCAATTTGGACTGATCCTCGTTGGTGGAGAAATCTGATTGGCTCTGTCATTTTCAACTAAACATGACAAGCTGTGACTAGTGTTAAAGCTCACCCAGGATCGTCTGGCTTTTCTTGTTTTGATTCAGTGCAGTGGTGGACTGCTTATACAAACTGAGGAGGCAGGTGTCAGCAAGACATCTAAAAGTGTCTTGAAGCTCTTAAGCATCACCAAATTCTCTTTGTATTACAAAGAGGGTATTAGTGTTACAATATTCTCCAACTCAAAGTCCCGGACTGAATGTCAGTCCCAGTCCCATCCGTGTCAATGTGATAACTTACTGTAGCCATGCATGTCAGGCTTGCATTTTTGCAGGACACATGTTCAGTTTACATTGATAACAGTGGCAGATTCACCACTCGAAAACAGTGCTTGAATCAAACGGTCCTTGATTTTCGACAAATGTAGAAAAGCCGACCTCTCATTTCTCCGTCTGGTGACCGTAAATTTTTCTAGTTGTAATGATAATTGTCCCTACCAGATTTATTCAGCTCTAGCTAGCTAGATAACAAGGATTGCTCCAGGTGCTTGTTGAAAACTGTTGACTTTTTAATATTTCCAGCTGACCCATTTTAAAACGATAAACCTGTGAAAGGTGCAAAAACACTGAGGCTGAAGCTGCATGTCCCGAGCAAAAAGTTAACATCCTCACTTGCTTATGATCTGTATAAAACAGTATTACAGTGTAAAATGTATTCATAGTGTATGAAAAGGATCTGTAGTTCCAACATAAGCTATTTGACTGCTTAGTTACACAGTTGGACAAGCAATACAGAGGTTAGATTCATGCTGTATTGTTCATATTTAAGAACAGTACATTTAACTTAAAAAAAGAAACATCTTTGTGTCTGTATGCCTAGCCAAGAGGCAACGTGAGGAAACTAGAGCGTGATGAGTTATACAGTCAGAATGTGAGACAGAGCAGACTGAGGGAATAAAAAGATGAGATGAATGAGATTATACAGCTACGCTTCAGTGCCTTCTTGCTCCAGTCTTCCAACAAGTGCCTTGTCTTTGTAATCGAAAAGACATACTAGATATTTCAAGTCAAAGAGAATTGAGTGTTATCAGCCTGAGCTTCTATCTGTTATTCATTAAAGTCAAATAATGCAGGACCTGGTCCAACACTCAGGATGCCGATGGGGTCAAATGATGGTACAGCAGCTATGTTTTCATCCAACTATCAAGCAAAATGTAAGCGGAAGATGTGTAAAACATAAACTGAATTTGAATGTGAGCTTCTCTAAATCAAATTAACTGCATTTCTGAAAAAAAACAAAAAAAACATTAACAGATTAAAGAGAATGTTGTTGCTGCTTACTTTTGGGCTTTAATCAAGATAAGGCAAATGAGTGCATCTATATTGCGCAAGAACGCTGTCTCATTCATTACGGATACATGGTTTGATATTTACTTCTGATAGTAATGGCCGTTTTGTTTCAGAATCAACAATTGTCTGTTTTCAAAGTCATGCACTTTATATTCTTCCCATGTACCCTCTCCATCTCCCTGTACAATTTGCATGCAGTGCAAAAAAAAGTGCACTTCCGACACATGAGAATACACCGCCACGGTACATAATTCAAGTGGCAATTATGTTTCTTTGCAAAACGTAGCTGGTAAAACAAATTAGTGTATAAAGAAAAAAAGAAGACAGGGTTGTTTTGCTCGTTGTAGATGTTACAGTATTCTGCACCTCAACTTTTAGTATTGCACTTCCATCAAATCTGTGGATTTGCAAGCAGCAGGTACAAAAGAAGGCTTCACATGTTTTCAGTAGTGGTGAGTAGTACTTCTCATGTCGAGTAAACTGATCTTCAAGAGTAAAATGGCTGGAGTGCCCCTTTTTTAATGTCGGCCTTTCAACGATAATTAATTAGTAAATTCAGATTAATGACAACTTGTCACTCTTCGCTAATGCAGGACGTACATTTAATTCAGTAACGGATCACGAAGGTGCAGAGCTGTAAGAGAGCGGAGGAACATCATTACACCTTTAATCATTATCACCTGTGGCTGCAGGCGAGGAGGAGAAGCAGGGGGAACCCGCCGTGAACAAAAAAAGGTCAGATAGACTCTTCCTCCCCGCAGTGAGCCTGCTATCTAATGTATTATATAATACAAGGGCTCCCTTACTGCTGCTCGGGAAGTTTTTCCTCACTGTCACACTTTCAACTTCCCAACTTTCGTTTTAAAACCCAAAGTGAAATTGATTTAACGATGCAGGTGTGAGAACATGTTTGCTCTCCAGCTGTCAACGGTTTTGACAAAACAACTGGGACATTCAGAGCAACACAGCTTTTAAATGACAGGCGGTTGTGCGCATGATGTGAACCCTCGGTGGGCGGATGAAGCTGACAGCGATGAGCTCTCAGGCTCGGAGAAAGAAAACAGATTAGATGACATTTTTAGAAAGTAAAATAAATATGAGGTTCAGCCGTGATTCCGGGAGCTACAGTCAAGCTGCTTGAATCGATCCCAAATGGTGCATTTGAATCAAACAAATTCACTCGACAATCAATTGTCATCATGACTCAAGTGTTTACATTAATACTAATGGCAGCAAAAAAAAAGGATGGCGATTACAGTTGGACAGCCATTCAATTCCTCGGACATTTATTAGTTCACTTTGGTAAAATTTCACACCATTTCATCTTTCTTCTTTTTTCCCCTCCAGATGCCGACCTTACATATTTCCTTTCCATAAGCTCTCTTTCTCCTCCCGATTGATGCTGTGAATGACTCTCACGGTATCTCTCGCCGTGCAGCTTCTTTTGCATTTAACATCTTGAGATCTTCATCTGCATGAAACCACATTAAGCAGATATATAAACCAGTCAGGCGCATGGAGATATGGTCAAAATGAATTCATGAATGGTGGATTTTTTACCCATCCCATATTTTTCTTTCTGCCTTTTCCCTTGCGATTTTTCTTCATGAAAGCTGAGCAAAGTGATCGTTTCCATATAGATTGGCAGGGAAAGATATACAGTTAGATCCTTTACTCATTCCTCATGCCTTTAATGTGCGAGTGGCAGAATAGGCCGACATTATGGTTTATGCAGACACAAGAATCGTGACGGCTTCAAAGGATGTCATCAGTGGAAGCATTTCACATGCCTTCTGTTTTAAAATACCCTGTAATAACCTCTGCTGTGAATGCAGATGCATTATGTTATGTGGCTCATGGTAAAACCTGTATGTATCTAGTGTGATACCTTTGTGTTTGCATATTAAAGTGAGCTTCAATGCTGCCAACTGTGCAGTGACATTTGAGGGAAAGCAGTGCTTGTGTACAATGATAATCTTTTTTTTCTTCTTTTTAAGTCCCAATTTTATGATGCTATGTTTTAAAAAGAGAGAATGTTAATGTTCTGTCTTGCTTCTTTTGTCAGTCTTAATTGATCAAATGATCCATTCAATCATGAGTATTATTTGAAACAGAAACCCATGATCGAATTCGACCGGTTAATGTTGTGAGTTCCAACAAAACATTTGTTCAGGTTTGGCAACAAAACCACTTAGTTAGGGTTTAAGAAAAGCATCATGGTTGGACTTAAAATAAATACGTGAACAAAGTCAAATGTAAGCAAAATAACATTAGAACGGAAAACACATCATTTTAAAATTACGCTTTTCTCCCAATTGTCGGGTGTTTGTTTGACGCATCCACTTCCCCTCGCTTCTGATTTGTGTGGGTTTTTCTGTCTTTATACTACGTCATCACATTTTTTCTTTGAAGGTCTAAAAATGACGCAGATGTTGTTTACATCGCAGTTATTTGAAAACCCGGTGAGTCTCATACAGAGAACCGGGTGTCGCCCGGGAAATTTATAATGGGCTGGTCTACAGTAGCTCAGAACGGAGAGCCTCTTTATGTTACCTGAAGGCCACCGCAGTTCTCCAACACGCTTGTTGTTTTATAGCCCACAACTTCACTCTTCTGGTTTATTCCCAACGCTGTCATCAACCCCAACCCTCCAGATTGTTCTCTGGAGTTGGTAGAGATCAAGTGAGTGGAAATTAGACCTACATTTGTACCAGAAAAATGTTTGCTAATACATTCACCCGAACAACTCCATAGTAAATTGAATGTTATGTCTACATGTGCCACTGCCCCCAAGTGGCCAAACAAATTAAACTATTAATGCTTTAAATGAGTTTACACCACTTTTGTTATCGTATAGGCCTATAGCTGGAAATGATCACCTTTTAAGCATACATCCAGAGCAGTGTTACAAGTGAGAACAAATATGGACTACTCATGCTACAGTGAACTTCCCTCAAACATACACTCACGTCCCAATTATTACACATTCGATAAGAAACTCACTGCCGTATCAATCGATTTGGCTCAAGCCAGTCATCGATCAACTCATTGATAATACAGTAGATTATTGGAGCTGATTAATGAGCTGCTCTTACACAGTGTGTCTTCAGTCCTAACTCATCACATGCATTCCGTAGATGAGTGATGCCCATTTGGCCTCTAGCTGAGCTCTATTGACAGTCTGGACTATGGAGCTTTCACTGTCAACCAACACTGTATCAATGCATCGGACCGAGAGCGGGCAGAAATCAAGTAATTGGTAATACATTAGACCCCAGGATGATTCAGCTTCTGCCCCATCCATTACACAAAGCAGTCAATGCGACAAGACTGGGCCAAGCCAGTGGCCAAGCCAGATTCACGAGTGGATTGATTATTAATGTGAGCTGACGCCTTGGACAAAATATTCATCTCAGCCTCCAGGAGGATGTGGATGTAAAGATGCCTCAGCATTTAGGTATTTTACTTATTTTTCTGTTATGAACTATCAGGAGGTGTATCCACACGAGTGTTTCAATGTTCAAGGTCACACAAAAATTAGATGATTATAAAAGTTATATTTCTCTGTCACCTTTATCAGTGAAAAGCATAAATATCAGGCGCACCTGTCCAAATAAAAGTTGTTGAAACACCCCAAAAAGAAGCATGAAATAATTTAACTGTAAAATCTTTTATTAGCTGTTTACAAACCATTCATAGATGGGTTGTTTCCCTTTTGTTAAAAGGCAGGGTTGGGATTTTCCATTCAATTCAATATACTCTTCCCTTAATTTCCTGAAGCCTCCGATGGTCGCCTAGCAACTGCTCACAGCCAAGAAGTAGTCCGCACACAACTCTCGGTAAAACGGCTAATTGTCAGATTTTACACCTCGGTTGTTTTGTAAATAAATGATGATATGTTGATTACTGAGTTGTAGAGGTGCTTCGTATAGGTGGATTTTGTAATGAGGTAATTTTAAGCATCATAAACCTAGGCTGTATTTTCCTGGTAAAGATTCAACATGATACTGGGCGCCCAAATACATGTCCGTTGTAGGATCCAACAAACTGCGCAGGACTGACAAAGGACGTGCCCTCTCACCAAGACAACTCGAGCAGTGCATCGCTTCGAGTGAACAATGTGGAGCTGTTCAAAATGACAGCAGGTTTAACCACAGAAGGCACTCGACTTTCAACAGCTGAACCCTCTTCAACAAAATGCAAAAAGAAACCTTTTGAAGGAGGGGAGGAGTGACAGGGCTGCGAGAAAATGTGAAAGCAGATTTTGAACTGACTGCATGAAATCAGGATGCTGTGGTCCAAATGTACAATTCTGTCCCGGTGCGCTCTCTGCTTACATCTTGATTACAGTCTAGTCTTCTGGTCAATTTGTGTGTGCACTAATGCTCGTGTTTGCCCTGCACAACCTGTGTTTTTGTTCCACTGCATGTTCATCTCCATGTACATCTTATACTGCATGTGTGTGTTTGTCACACAGTGTGTAATCTGGCTCGCGCCTGCAGGAGCTGATGCACCGTCTCTGTGTGCGTGCGTGTGCACGTGTGTTTCCCTGGTGTGTGTTAGTGTATAACCTGGCCGGGTTCTGTGCTGTGATAAAAGGCCAGCTGCCACCTCCGCTTTCTGCCATATGGAGCCAGACCAAGGCTGCTCCTGGACAGAGAGATTAGAGAATAAATGACTGATTACTGGGAGCCAGAGAGGCTCAGAGAGCGGAGAGGCGAATCACAACCTACAGCCTTTAAAGAGAGAAATAGGTAGACGTGGAGAGGTAATTGACAAGCAGCGATTGGGTCTGTATTGCATCAGTAAAACTGCATTGCGATATAATTATGCATTGATATGGAGGCTGGATTCATGCAAATTATTATTTGGTACATTTAAAACTGCAACATGTCAAATCAACATCGCTTAATTCATTTTGATAGCATGATACACATGGGTGTGAAAAAAATAAATAATTTAGACCAGATCACCAAGAAAATGTATTCATTTTTTTGTGTTTATGGAACTCTGAATCCAGTCTGTGCAGTGTGAATATTTGAGATTGTGTAAATAAATAGTTTGAAGCTGGCTGAAGAAGCATTTGAGAAGGAAAATGCAATCAGCAACTGTAACCATCTACAGTAACGCAAAAAAAACCTTTTGATGTCAGAAAGAGTGACTGATGCAACAGCTATGTCCACTGGCTCAGCTAGCATTTCCATGTGCTGACAAAAGTCAAATGGAAACATATTTTACTTGAGTTAAAGACATATTTAGTGATTTTTAAATTGGACCAGCCGATAAATGCAGTGATAAAATCCAGCTTTTTTTTTTTTTTTTTTACAGGTGAGGCTGTCATCTAAGATCAAGTCCTTTTAATCATTTACAAGTTTTTATCTCAACCCGACTAGCGCCATGCCCTTTATGTTCCCTCTCACGCTTCCTTCTTCAACAGGAACACGCAGGCAGGAGCACATTTCCCCCGTACTTGCATCCCCTTCACTGGCTCCCTGTTTATTAGGATTGTTTTAAAGATTTAATTGTTTGTCTATGCAGATCATTAAATGTGCTGGCTCCAACCTCCCTCACCGGCCTTTTACAATATTATGTCCCATCAAGGTCACTCAGGTCAGCTGACCAGTTGTCGCCCACCAAACTCTGGAAGGAGTTGCCTCAGCACGTTAGACTGGACCCAACAATGCCCATTTTGAAATCCCGTTTAAAAAAAAATATTTATTCTCTGGCTTTTAACTAACTATGAGAGTTGCCATTATATATTATTGTCTTGTGTCTTTTCAACATGTCTTTGGTGTTTACTCTTTGTTATGTTTTTTGTTATATTTTGATTGGACAGCACATTGGTCGACTGTTAAATACATTTTGTTTGGATTGTATTGGACATTCAAATCACCCAACTTCCAGCAGCTAGTGGAAGAACTGGCCAACAAACAAACAGGACTTTCAACCAAGAAAAGGTTGTTCAAGGTCGGGGTTACATTTTTAAGTTACATGTTTTCTGGACTATTGTTATGTTGTTTATGTTTTTCTTAGTTTACATACTTATTTTAAGCCCAACCATGATGCCAAGGTGTCTGGCCAAACACCAATATGTGATAAGTTGTGATGATCCATATGTGACGAGTTGGGATAAGTACATTTTGATCCAACACATCAACCCTAAACTAAGCCCCAACTGTCCTCGTTCTCGCTTTACCCGAAAAAGGAAATATGATCACCACAGACTCTCTGCTGGAGACAGTCTCAAAGATTAAGTTGAGCACCAGCCCCCTTGACATTGTCCCCACCCGTTTACTCATGGAGTCCCTTGATGCAGTTGGACCCATCATCCTAACCATTATTAATAGTCCTGAGTCCTCGCGTTCTGTTTATCATCCCTCAAACATGCCGTTTTCAACCCACTCCTGAAAAAACCCAACCTCGAACCCTGAAATACTCTCAAATTACAGACTCATCTCCAAGTTACTCTTCCTCAATTGCTAATGTCATAAATACTTTTTCAGGTTTCAAGACAGCTCACAGTACAGAATCAGCCATTCATTTTAAGATCCTCCTGTTTGTTTTTAAAGCTCAATAGCCTGGTGCCCCCTTATATATGCAACCTTCTCACCTACCACTGTCTCTAAAGCTCTCCATTCCTCCAACACTGGCTACATAGTAACTCCCATCCACTGTTAGATCAACCCCTTCCTTAAGCTCATTTAAAACTCAACTCAAAACCTATCGTTATTCTTTAGCATTTGTATTAACCTGGATTTTGCCCTCCTTTTTTTTGCACTTCAGCTTCTGTAAATCTGCTCTACAAATAAACTAAACTTGAAACACGTCAAGGAAGCCAACCTGGTATGTCCTTAGCATGGAAATTCTAACTAACTGGAGGGCAGGCAATTTTCTTATGGTACTTTCTGAATCATCAGAGAGCCATTAAAGTCAACGGCATGAGAAATAAAAGAGCATTTGGTTCAGTCTGAACATATCTTTCAACTGTCTTCTTTGCTGAGCGACTAAAATTGGAGCTCCTATATAAGTACTGGTATATACTGTTGCAATTTCTTCATAGTGGCATGCTGCGATGAAGGAAGTGCCAATTAGCAGCACTCCAAAAGAAGAAGAAACCAGAAGAAATCCTGTGCAAACCATCATAGTAATAATGCCACCATTTGAAATAAGTATTCATAATGTTGAAAGTGCAATGTCAGTTTTTATGTACTCAGCTTTCCGTTTAGAAAATACAATTTGACCTCATAAATTCAATTTGAAGGCAGCATGAGTCATATATTTTAAGGGTTACATCGCTAGATGCATTTCCATCAATCCCATCCCATTCATATTTATTAACATTTTCTCCAAAGCAAATTGTATTATTGCCCGAGTGACCACGAGACAAGAATATCCCAATTATTTGATTATTTCTTCCTCTTCCATCCATATTATTTATTTCCACGAATGTACTCACAATCACACGACTGGACACTGTAACAACAAAGTCATAGAATTTCAAATTGTACAGCTTTAAATAATTTAGCTTTTCAGTTAAATTATAGATTTCTTAAGCTTTTTAGCTTCTGATTTCCAAACCGTGATCTGTGGGTGTGAGCAAATGTAGCAGCCCTTCCTCTTCCATGCTTTCACCTTGCAACAGATATAAAGTAGTATAGATAGGTCATTAGTGCCCCGTTAATGGGAACATGATGACGCTTGTTGCTATGGATACTGTTCACTGCTATATCCATATATTATTATCCCCATGCAGGTCTCTGTGGTATAACTTTATATTGGCTGATGATGAGCAGGCAGCTACAATGACATTAGTGTATCCAGCTTCATAGATCCAGGAGGGACAGATGGATAACGTACAGAAATATTTGTCACTGGGGCCCCGTGTGGTGATTTCTAATTATTGTTTTGTGATTCATATAAATGGAGAAGGTCACTGTGAACTGCAATTTCTATTCAACTCATTTCATATTTGAATGATTTATTTGTATGAGTCTTCCAGGGCAATTTTACATAGAAGGTTTCAGTAAATCTTTTGAGTTTCAACATTCTAAAAGGGTCTTGCAATTATAGAAATAAGCCCTGGACATAATGACGCACTAGGAGACTCAATTGCAACAAGACCTCCAACCCATACAAAGGCTGTTTGTTCCTACAATCTAAAAAGACCCACTAGAGCTTTTCCTAAATTAAAGCACTGATTGGTGGCAGGAGATCAGCATTTCCTGATACCTAAAGATAACAATAGAAGTTTTTAACACGTAGTTAATGATGTGAAACAGTAGCAAGTTTGGATTTAGGCAACAAAACTACTTAGATGTTGTAAAAGATCATGGTTTGGGTTAGAATAAGTTTGTTACGTCACTCAAGTTACATATGCAAGTAAAATTTAAGTTTCACAAGTTAAAATGCCTTAAGTTGTTAACATTTGGTTTCACACGGAAACTGCAGTGTCCCTGGTCAAACTCCTGCATTTGGTTTGACTCATCCATCCAACCTGAGCTACTCACTACTCTGCCTTTGTCGCTTTTTATATTATGTCGTCTGAATTCATCCTTTGCTCCCCTTACATCAGTTTGCCCCAAACAATAAACATATATATGAGTCATAATAAGCTGTTTGTACAAACAACCTTGGGCATGTTTGATTAATTGATCGATAAAGACACTTATGTTTGAAGGTCCATCTGTTAGCTTGTCTCCATATGTGTAAAATTACATGAAAGCGTAACGGACATCACTAATGCAACTTCACAATAACTCAACAACACTTTGGGTCACGAACACAGGTCTTGAACACCGGTCTCCTGGTTGAAAGTCCTGTGATTGTTTGACTCCTCAACCTCCCTTTCTGTCCACCATAAGTAGTCTTTCTCACTGTTTGTACTACGTCACTAGCTCTTAGCATTGCATATTCAAGTGGATCCATTTAATTTGTGTGTCCACCATGTCAAATGATGCTAATTGGCTTTATATTGGCATTCTTTTGCTGGTGCTGACTTGTAATTTCAACACATTACGTGCCACCACCGAGCAATGAGCTGTAAAGAGGTCATAGTCATTTCTGCTTTCAGTAAACACTTATATGAAAACACTTACCCATCCCTCTTAAATCTAAGGCTTAAGTGTTTGCTAATATTGAATACAGCTGAAAGGAAAAAAAAAACCTGGAGCCAAGCGTTGAGGCTTTTTCAGAGATGCAATGATTTAAATAAAAAAAAGTCTATACAGTACAAGTGTGAAAAGAAAAGCAAATCAACTTTATGACCTCTTAAAGAAGGCCGGTGATGACTTCCCCAACCACCTCTGAGGGTTAAGTGAAAGTTCAGCTGCAGTTCTGCCGGCTTGCAGTAAAAACGTGAGACTTTGGCGGGGCAAAGGCTACCTCTGTTCAAGAATTTATTATTCATTACCTTTTTTTGGATCAAGTGTACTGGCCTGTAAATGTTACAAGCCGGTGGGTTCTGTTTTTCAAGTTTTATGTTTACGTTGGCCTTCAAGCTACAGATTCACTGGCAGTCAACAAGTACTTGGCCGAGCTGAGGCAGTTTACAGCCAAGCAAGAGATTTGTTTGTCTTGGGCAAAAACATTATTCTTGTTTTATTGTTTAATTTAGCAATAGAGTAGAGGCAGCATATTATGCCAGAGAGCATTACTTTAATTGGACCATCATAGTGAGATGTATGAGTGGGCGTGTTTGTCTGTTGGCCATTGCAATAATGGAATGGAACCATCTTTTCAGAGTCACTGGATTGTAGGATTCAAGTGGCTGCTAAATTTTGGCTGATGTTAGTGTTGTATATTAGCTACCATGTAGAAAGGTTAATTTAACTGATGGACACAAAAGGAATGTACTGCTGAGTATTCAGTTTCTACATTTCCTTCTGTTCTTTACCTGTGAATCCACAATAACCTGCCAGTATGAGCCTGTTTGAGTGTGTTTTTCAACGCTTACTTTTTGAGAGTTTGCACTGTCAATTTTCAATATTTGCTGTCATTGTATAATCGACTCTGTTAATGGATCATGTTGCTACTGCAGAACTATAGCATGCACCCCACCCGTCAAGCCACTGGAGTGCTCTATAACAGCTATTTTAAAAGTAATCCTAATAGAAAGCCATCTTGCATCTGCAATATCATTTGGTTTTAGGAGCTGGAGAATAACCCTTTTGATTTTAATCTATTAAAGCCCTTTGTGTAAAATGTTATGACATGTATCGGATCATAAAGCCTTTGTTCATAAAAAGAAAAATGTAACATCCTCATACCTTTTCCCTGACCTTTTAGAAAGCATTTGTGCATGGAACAAAGACTGTACATTTTGTACCTTATTTCTTACAGCAGATAATGGATTGTTTATGGCCAGTATGAAGAGGAGTGATAACAGCGACCTATTCAATGAACTTACGGCATTCAAGCATTGATTTAGGAAAGACACATCTGAAGGTATCCTTAAATTCATATTAGCTGAAACAATAGAACTGTGGGAGATTTCAAGTTCAGTTTTTGAACCGTGTTAGCATGAGAATCAATTGTTGTAAAAAGAACAGGCAGGATTCTGATAAGAGTCAACCTGAGTTCATACCTGAAATAATGGAATAACATAAGTATGTGCCGACAATGGAGTAGACGCGCTGTTGGTTTTTTTGTGGTAATCACATAAAGGTACTCTTTGGATCCTTCAGGCGTACTGTGCTTATTTATTCTTTTGAAGGGCTCACTGCAAGGGTGAAATATGGACTCAAAAAAGTATAAAATAAATGTCTCCTTCAAAAAACAATCCAAGTCACATCTAGTGTTTGTGCAACATGAAAATACCTTCATTCTATTCTACATTAGGCAACATGTATTTAAAATGACCAACGTGTTGCGACCGACACAGGTCTTCATCAGGGTCCAATTGGAATGTGTCTAAGCAGCAAATGTAAACATTTGCTAATGACAATTATTCATAAACCGTGACACCACCTATTGCGACCTGAGTGTAAAAAGTGTTTGCAATTTGCGTTTGTAAAGAGGGCTGTAAGTGATCCCCATCATAACATTTTTAGGCCATTTTATCTGAGCTGTGATTATAAAAAAAACAAAAAATAAAACTGCTAAAAACAATTAGGCATCTTCCTTTCAGCTGTTGTCATTAGCATGGAAATATGTTTGGACTGATTTCGATATTTTCTGTTAGAAATAAACAATGGGCTTGATTCAACCGCTGAGCAGATTTAGGTCCTCGGGAAAAGTACTCAATTAATTTTAACATTACAGCACATTATTATGGACCCACAGGGTGACCTTAATTCCGCAGTCATTCCCATTTGCAATTCAGAGATAAAGCTCTCTGCCTTTTCACAGAGAAGATACAGAGTGACCTTCATTACTCAGCAAAACCTAGTTAGAAACCACAAAATAACCTTCCCTCCACAGTAAAACCCATCAGAGCTCCGCTGATGGAACTCAGTTCTTATGAAACAGCACAGGGCTCAGTTCTGGTCCGGCAGAACAACCTTCACTTCACATTCAAACTCTGCAGCTCTGCAGAGAGACACCTACTACTTGTAAAAAAAAAAAAGAAAAAGAAAAAAGAATGACGAACCAATCCAAACTGAACAGAATGAAAGTCATTCCCTCGTGGGGTGTAACCTCTCTCCAAAATGTCGTGCATGCATCTTTCATGCCGTGTTACACCCAACAGTATGTGGCAGAGATTAGGTCCGCTGCTTCTAGACTGCAGGTGGTGAATATGTATGAGTGTATGCCAGAGTGAGCATGTATATGTGTGCGTCTATGTGTGTCTGACACAGTAAGGAATTAACTTTTTAAGAGGGAATTCTGCCTCTTTGTTCTGACTTCAAGAAGTATTTATTGAATAATTTAATGACACTTTTATTGAATATTTAAAAGTAAGATTTTATTTCGATTCAACACTGCTTTTATACACAGTTTTTGCGGATGTGGTTAGCTTGAGGTTGGTGATTTCTGCTGCTGGTATTATGTTTTCAACATTTTCTACTTTTTGGGAATTCATAAGTGTTATCTAATTGCTTTCAGCAAGCCATAATTGTTGCCTCATTTCTTTTATATTAGTAATATTTTTTCCGCCTTTTTCACTTGACTTGAATTTTAGCATTTTGGTGTGAAGTTTATTTGGACATAAACCAACCTACAAACACTGCATTTAAGTCATCCATCTCTGATGTAACAGATATGCTTCTACTTTAATCAACCCAGCTGTCTACTGGGCCATGTATTATTTATGTTACATTTAATAATGTGTCTATTGTCCACGTGGCAGTGATTACTGACTATTAATATTAGTGGCTTTGTATATATGATGGTATATAATGGATTGCGTTTGTAAAATAATTGTGAAAACGTACTTGTTTTCAAAGTATGCCTACTAGTACACCATGGGGTAAACAGAAAATATCAAATATTTTCCAGTTGATAAGTGAATTAGTAAAAGTAATTTAATTATAAGGTAAAACAATTTAAAAAAGAATACCTAAAGAAAAGGAGATTTACTTTTTTTCCAAGGAGATATTCTTGTCTCAATTCCAATGGGAAGGTGAAGAAGGGGCCATTTTAGTAGGCCAGGTCTATTTTGGGTTATGGGAAATGGTGAGAACAATGTTTCTCCAATTTTTCATCTGACTAACAGATGGAGGGGGAGACGTGGGGGCAGAGAGAGGGAAAGCGAAAGAGGAGGATTGGGGCTGGAAAGAATAGAAATAGAGGGCGCCGGAGCTCAGCCAGCATGTATCATACTCAACAGCAAAGGGTCGGTTACAGAGTGGGAGGGAAGATGGCCTTGGGTTCACCAATGTGAGCGTCTCTGCTCAACACGGTGTGGATGTACGTTCACTGAAGGCAAAACACAATCAACAGAGTCGACAGGCGAGAGTTATAGAACATCCTCAATGTGTCCATTCCTCTTCTCAAATGTGTATATACGACTCTTTTAAAGGCACGGATAAGAGGCGACAGAAGCAAGTTATCTCTACCAGGGAAACAATGTCACCTTCAGGTCTGCATACAAATAACTGAGTTGTATTCAAGGAGGAAATTCTTCAGCATTCTGGAGAGCCAACGTGGAAAAAGCTTCCTTTGAAGTCTTCATCATCGTGCGTGGAGACAGTTTTCAAAAGAGTTTTGAGGAGAAACTGATACAGTTCTGAAACTGAAAAAGTCACAAGCGCTAAAAAGTGTTCATCCCAAAATAAATTGTCTGGCGGTGTAGTCAAAGGGAGCATAACAACCTAATCCAATCAATATTATTTTTCAGAGAATTATCCCAATTTCTGCGGCTCTACATTTTTGTTTTATCTATTTATTTATGTTTACAGTTTGGTTTTGTCTCCCTGTGTTTTTAAAATAACATTAACTCTGAAAGGACAGAGGAAATGGAAAATGTGACAAAATTGAGATAAGAAATATGCATGTAACACAAACCACTTTAATTAGTCAATCCTTTTATACTTTACTGACATGTTGCTATACTTTCCTGCACTTGGGATAAATCTAAAGAAACACAGTTGTGTCCCACATTAAAATAAACTGCAACAGGAGAAGAGATAGAGCCACAAAAATAGTCCAAAGGTGCTAAATGGATGGTGGCTTCCAAGTCATAAACATTTCAAAGCCATGATTTATTATATAAGATCGTGCTGTGTGCAAGATATACCTCATGATGTTGTTTTGGTGGATTCAAATGCACAAGATACATATAACGCCCATGTTTTTGTAGCACATTCTTTCATCAACGTTGTTACCACACATGAATGGGCATACATTAATGTATTCAAACTTTGAAATTTCAGATGCAAAGGTAGAGAAAGAGAGAGGAATGAATGTGAGAGGAAGACGAAAAAGGGTGGAATAGAGGAGACAAGGGAAGTCAGAAAAAGGACAAACTGAGCGGAAGGAAAGATTTCAGAATTTAAAAAGGGAGATTGGGCCTGTGAGAAACACCTGCTCAGCTGCAGCCCAGAACATTTCATTTTGATCTTTAGATTCCTGTTAACTTTGTCATGGGGGTTACGTCTTGTCTTACGGTTTGCACGTGCGTCATGTTCCATTTTTAGCTCTGATGCTGTTTTTCATTAATTCAACTCTTTCCTTTTCACAGCTAGAGAGAGAATGAAAGGATAATGAAGTGCCTCGGGGCTGTGTTTTCAGGCAGTGTGGGGTTATTTTTTTCTGATGGATGTCGGATGTTGTTACAGATGCAATCTGTCAATTATGTGTGCAGTTAAGCAGCAGCGAGTTCAACAGGTTTGATACCAATTTTCTCTACAGTTGTTGATTTGTTGTTGTTTTTCTGCCTGCAGAGCCAATTCTGTTGTCCACTGTCCCGCAAATCAACTTTAAAACTGATGAAGGCCTGAATCTGGCCAACAAGTCCTCCGAACTAAATGATAAAATATGTTCTTTATATGGTAAAAAAAAAAGAAAAACATCACCAACATCCACCAACATCGTTTCTCAGTGCCGTCTGAAAACCGTAACGCATGACTGTTACAAAATATTTTTTCACATGAGCGTTTTCTTATCTGTGGCATCTTGTCAAGGTTAGGGAATGCTCATGGTCTTGGTTTAATATTGAATACGACTAAAGTGACTTGACAAACAAGACTGTATTAGCATGTAAGTGAGACCTTTTGGTGCCAGAACTGAACCGCAAGTGGGACTCAGAATGTCAATTGAGACATCATACAAGCCGACCATGTCCAGATACAACCTGCATGAGAGGTGCAGACACGTGGCTCTTACCTCACTGGAAAAACCATAATCCAGGCAGCAATTACATTTCCAATCACTGTCAGAAGAAATTAATTTCTAGGACACATTGTTAAGTATTGAATCTTGTGCCGATGTTAACGTTTTTGCACGTTGTATGTCAGAGCAGCATGTTGTGATTAATCCTTGAACGCATACGTCGAGCCTTCAGCGACCAGGACCTTTATTCATTTCATTCAAGTAAGCACTCTATTCCCTGGTATTCCTCAAACAATTTGTTTTTAAATCTAAATGAAATCAAAATGTGTCCGTAGATAAAACAAATTGTATTGCAAAGTCTCTCCTGCTTAACAATAATAACGCCTTGTTAAAATGTATTCAGGGAACACACACACACATACACATACACACACACACACACACACACAGAGCCACTTACATTTGGTGGCTGAAACAATGCAAGTTCACTAAAATAAATGCAAAGTTTAATGCAGACATCTGTCAAGGACTATCTATTGTTTTTTAACTTGACATAATAATTATACACAGTTACCTATTCTTACCATATAATTACATATATAGCAACAAAATCAAGTTTGCTTTTATCCAGATTTCTTTTGTGTGAAACTCAATATGTCTCTGCTTTAGTTATGCACGATGGGTGAGGAGTACAGCAATAACGAGGACATGTATTACGAAGTATGGTTGAGACCTTGATTGCTAAATTACTTAGTTGGGTGACGTTAAATTCTGCATAATTCCTCGAGTAGATATAGCGGGAGTTTTGAGAAATATTGTGGATTATTTTTCAGTCAGTGGGGGTCTGATAAACAACCCTGTAATCTTTTCAACAATTCTATGTGAACAGCGTCAGCAGCTGGGGCTCAGCTGGTTTACCTGCCTTGCTTTGTATTTTTATTCATGAAATGATTATCATCATGTGGAAACATTCAGCTGCACACTCTATGACTTTCAGTGTTGGCACTGCAGAAATTTCAACAGTATGTTTTTTGATAATTATCACAGATGTCTCAACCAAAGATTTACAAATCAAATTGAAGCTTCCCTTTTATCAAGGGCAAAATGAGCAGCTCCTTTCATGGGAGTTAATGTGAATTTATTTATTTTGAGAATGCCTTGTTGTATGTTTAGGAATGAAAAAAGGATTTGCAAAATTGACTGAGGACCTTCAACCTCACCATAGTTTATTTTCACTATTGCCAACTATTTCAATGCATTTTACAGAAAGACATTTATTTTAGTTAATTTCTTTGAAAACCAACTTGTAAGACTTGGAACTTGTTGAACTGTCCTTGACAGTGCATTCAAGTACACTGCAACATCCAAGGAGTTTGTTTCTGAAAAGCATTGCACTTCCATCTTATATTTTCAGAGATTTGAACCTTGAAGACAAGCAAGTAAACATGGACATTGCAGAAAAGAATACTATGTTATTTTTGGACATTTCTTGCATTAAAAATGTTGTTGTTTAGCAAATCCCACATGCATGGAATACCCTTGAAAAGGAACACAATTGATAAATAAAAACTTTTATATACACTTTGAAATACATTTCAAGCTTTCAAGCACTGATTGACAACTGAAGTGAAGCTTCATTCCTGAAAAAGTATGAAATTGCAGTTTTTCAGTATTTTTCTCTTCTTTAAAGAAGTTTTGAGTTTTCTTGAATTGAGCTAAATCAAGTTCCATGAAAAGAACAAGATCTACTGCATAATGAAAACCCTGAGACGACCCGAGACTCTCTGGGGTTTAAGTCTGGCACAGTGATGCTAATTGGACCCCGTCTATCTCTCTCCCTCCATTAGTGTGTGTGGGATGATAAATTGCACCATCACAACAGATTTGGGGGAGGACAGAGCTTGTGATGAAGCTGCTTTCAGGGAGACAGACGGACGGACAGACAGTTCATGAGGGGGAGGAAAAGTGAAAAGAGCAGGAGAGAAAATTGGCAGAGATGTGAGCTGTGATTGTAGTGCTGTGTGACTCTGACTGTGTCTCTGAGTGCAGCTGGTAGAAATGGGACTTCATATGGGATTTATGTAGGTGAGAAGAGTTTTTTTTTCCCTCTCTAACATACTCTTAATTGGTAATGTTCCTGGTGTATTCCAGGAGCTGATGTGATAATGTGAAATTACAGTAAAGTTATTAATTTAATACATTTCCTTTTGATCTAAAATGATGAAGTGGCTATCGCCATTTCAATAAAGCTAGCCTGCCAATGTTTTAACCATACCCTTACTTCAGAACATAACACATCTACTAGCAGCAGTGGACTATATGATATCCCTATTCACATACATTCATGTACTTTTGGTTGGGGGCTGTTATTCATGGTTTGGGCTTGAACCCTTAGTCTGAAGAAAGGGAAATTATAATGCTACAACATACAATAGATGTGTTGTCGTGAGCAGCCTTCCAGGAAGTGTTTTATGGGCCGACACGCCCCCTCATTGTTCATCAGTTATTTGATTGGACGCTGCAGCTGATCAGACTGATCTGATTTTTCGAAATATCACTAGAGTTTCATACCGCAGTGAAGACAGATTACAGATTAAACTCAAGTTTTATATTTGATTTGTTTTCTGATTCACCATCTGGTTAAAATATAGGTTAATTGTAGGTCTCAACAACAAAAGGATCACAAACAATGTTCTTCATTTATAAAAAGAATTGTCTTTTCATGAGCTCTTATTTCCCCCATAACTTTGATTGTGGATACAATTAAAGTAAGAGAGAGCGGTAGAGACTAAACATTTTTTACATAATTTATCATGATTTCATTGAGTCACGTGAAGCTAATAATTCCTGAGTGTCGGGTTTGATAAGTTATGTCACATCAATTTCCCCTGAAACATGGACCCTAATAAATTAATTCCAGTGTTCAAGAGAAACCATAATCATATTGTGGGTTATTTAATAATGAATGCAAATAATTAAGAGAACTGCAATCCACCAGTACAAATTGGTCCTGTGCTTATAAGCAACAGAACACAGTATAAATACACAATGCACTTTGTTTAACAGGTAACAGGCTACAGAGAAAAACATCTCTACAGTACTGTGGCAGTGATGATAACTGTGTCTTTATTAGTATAAGTACAGTGATCATGTGTGCAGACAAAAACTCTGTAAAAAGTCTCTCTAGCTGTTAAAGCCGACTGACAGCTGATCCAGATGTGATCAGCTGATCCGCCGTCATCAGAAATAGACATTGCTTCAGAGGAAAGGATGTCTCATATCTCTCAAAACAGATTTCCTCATTTCCTCTCCCCTAGCATGGTTTCTTTTGGTCTCTCCATGAATCCTAAAACGCAAGGAGAAGACACAAATGAGGGAAACGGGGATGCAATTAAGAGACTTGGGATGCACTCCAAATCAGCTTGGCCATCTATCCCATCTACGATTGAAAAATGTAGAAAGATCTTCAGGAACTTGTTTCAATTGGGCAAGTTTTCTTTCATGTCAGCTCATATTGGCCATGGTTCACGTTGTCCGGAACGAAGACAAGCACTCGTACATTATGGGAATATCTGAGAAGACGTCAACAGCAAAATACATTTCCACAACCCATTTAACACAATAACTCTTTTTGAGGCAAAACCACCAAGCGGAAAAAAAGTTTATCCCATAATTCAGGAAATTGATCAAATTTTGCTGTTTCCATGAAGCTTTTCTTATGCAATACTTCCAAATGTGTGAAAGAATATGTGAATGGCAACATGGCTTATGATAGTTTAGACAATATTAATATAGTCCTTTCAACTTTGTGGCAAAATATCCTTTCCTGTTTCAGTGTGACAATGCCCCCTTGCCCAAAGCCAGGTCCATAAAGAAATGGTTATACCAGTTTGGTATGGAGAAACTTGACTAGCCTGAACAGAGCCCTGACTTCAACTCCATCCAACACCTTTAACTGGAACGTCAACTGCCATCCAGGCCTTATTGGCCAACATCAATGGAAAGGCTCTTATGGTTCAGTGGGAGAAAATCCTCACAGCTAGGTTCCAAATTCTAGTCGAAAGTCTGAAACCAGAAGAATCAAGGCTATTATTGCTGCAGATTAGTTGCAAAAATCATTGGATGGATTACACAATCAGAATTTGGGCACAGATGTCTAAAAGCCTCCTTTCTTACTTAGCAGCCACACACAGAGTCGAAGGGCTCATTTTGCATGGTGACAAAACGCACAGTGCTTAAACATCCTTGAGAATATAGACTCACTTTTAAGGTTTAATGATGTTTCTCTTTGTTGTGACGTTTTTTATATGAATGTGAAGGCTCTTCCTTCAGTTTTTTAGAGAGTGACTGAACCTTGTAAAGCTTGGCTTTGGGCCATCCTATCTTTTGGGCCTCTAAACAATATGGTAATACATTCACGGCCAAATCCATTTTTCGTTCTCTGTATACTTTTTAATCTCCAGTAAAGCCAAACTTCCAAACAAATGAGGTTTGATTATACTTAATATATTTGCAGGTCATATGAGGACTTCCATTTCCCAGTAGCTGCCAGCTGGACACGTTAATTACATTAGTGTATTTTTGAAAAACAGTGCTGTAGTTTGACTGTAGCCTGGTTTAAGTCAGTGCTATAGTTCACTAGATTAAAGCGTATCTGCGTGTTTGTCACTGATTGATGTTAGAAAGCTCAGTGTGTCCCCGGGCAACTGGCAGCTTTGTTTCAACGACACGTTGCATTGCAAATTCAATCAATTTCAAGCCACTGTGAATAAGAGGCACTGTGGAAACAGCTGCCTTCCACTCTACACATCACATGACCACATGTTGATATAACTTTCTTTCATCTTGTACATATTGCAGTCAAAGAGGCTTTGTGGAGCCTAATGAAACGCAGATGGCAAACTCGGTTGGTAATAAAGATGAAAAAGTAACAAAATTAGCTTCCGTCTCACAAGTTATTGATTCGGTATAATTCAAACAACGAACCATTTGTCAGTGGAAAGGACTTTAATCTCAGCAGATTCTGCACCTGTGAGAAAAGATAGTGTTGATTCAAGCTGCGTATTTGCTCTGAGTTATTACGTTAGCTACGCATCAGCAAATTGTGTAAACAGTTTCCTCAGCCGTGCAGACTTGTAAGGTCCATTTGTTTTCTAGCCGCGGCTCTGAAGTAAACCTTCGCCATAATGACATTTCCAATGTGTCCTCGTCTTCCTCCCGCACTACCTCTTCCCTCCACTATGTCCTTTGAGGTTATCTCACTCATCATGTGTTTACTTCTACTGCTTGTTATTGTTCTGGATGACACAGTCTGGGCTCTTCAAGAATCAGATTTACGGCTTCCCCTTGTCACCTTTTAGAGCATCTAAAGGCCATGTAAAACTGTAAAACCACATTCAAATCATTTTTCAGGAAGTTTAAAATGCATTTTGTCAGTGACTACCAACGTGACACTAAACATATTTTTTTAGAGTCAAAACAATAAAATATTTAATTGTCTAAATACTTCAGACCCTTTTAAGGGTTTGAAATCTTCACTGCAGAGATTTTCCATAGAAAATAGCACATCTGAATCAGTTGGATAATGACAGAAATGCGCTATCATCGGGCCAAACATGGGCTGTTATTCTTTGTTCCTGCAAAGTTAACAATTGGAGAAAAAAGGACATAAACTGCCAGCTGCAGTATCAATTTAGCTGGGCTGCAGATTTCTGAATTGACGCTTGCATCTCACATGTACATATTATATGCAGATACATGGCTATACAGTTATTCCCCTACACATGCACATGCATACGCCTACAGTACATCTGGGTCTGGTGCTCATTGACAGCGGATTAGACAAGGAAAAAAACAACCAAGCCAATCAGAGCTTTTGAGGCAGGATTGCACAGCTAATTTTGTACATTTCTGTTATAATGATAACAATCCAATAAACATAAAATGGGAGGCATGACCACAATGCCAGAACGAATAATGAGGTGAAAACTATCATTCAGTCTGAATAGTATCAATTGGATGTTTTTCGTCTCACCAGCACACTGTCAATTTGTTTGACTTTTTTAAGAACTGGGGTTACCACCTGACCATCTCTTGTAGCTTTAATGGACATAACAATATATTAATGAAAAAAACATGGCAGGTTTCAACTAATTTTTAATCACTCCAATGAGTCACTGCCAAACTTTGAACATATAGTTTAGCCAAGTGTTTCATCTTAACAGTTGTTTGTTTGCCTGATGGTAACATCTAACTATAAAGCGAGGAATCTCTGTATGTCTTTCGCATATCTCAAGAACCAATCATCTACTTTAGACTTGATGGGTGTATAGCTGGATACCCAATAAAGTGCTTTGTGAAATTTGACGGAATGTGGCCAGATGGTGGCCAATCTTTATATTTTGGCCCGTTACCTTTCAACAGTAAGTCTCAAAAACAAAAGTCTTTGTTTTCCTGGAATCTGTGGGTCCAGATCTATTTATCCGTACAAGTCACGCCCATGTGTGTATAGATCATTATTTCTGGCATTTTAAAATGTGTCCAAATCTTATTTTTCCCTAGTCCTCTTGCAAATTCTGAGCAATCGGCACTACATTTCGGTACAGAAATATCTCTGGACCAAACCAGAAAAAAAGTGTCTTTTGTCAGATTTTTGATGTTCCATACAGTTTTGCAATAGCTGGCCCTCAAAGTTTGCTCAAATGCTGTGGGCAGGGCTTATATTACAAAACAATTAATATATATTGAATTATTTGATCTATTGCAAACACATTTGATGTACATGTGTACATTCCAAGTAAATTAAATCCAGCACAAGTGCCATATCTTAATCTACAGAGGTACAGAAAATCTTTCAGTTGAAGTTCCAATGTGACTAATGAGGCCTTCAGAGGAAATATGAGGTGATTTGTTGGGAGGAGTCAATGATAATGTTTCGTCCTCCCTGCAACTTTTTATACCTTGCCTCTTTATTAACCTATTCAAATTGTAGTTTAATGACATCTCGTGTGACTTCTAAATGTATTGTGAGAAACAGACGCTAATCAGTGTTGATAATAAATTGTAACGTCAACCACTCAATGTGCTGATATATTCCCCAAATGCCCTGGGATGATAGATTGAGCCCTTGTGTGTTCTTGCCAAAGATCGCTTGAAAAGTCACATTAATTACAAGCAGTAAATTTGGTTCATAACTTTGATGATGACCTTGATGACTGTCTTTGTCTTACAAGGATCAGTGCTCCGACTAATTAAATATATAAAAAAAGGAATATTGTACCAGCTCAGGTATTACAGGATCAGCTGAATGATAATCGTGGCATTAATTCCAGAGTAACATGATACTGTTTACTTTTAATACCTGATTTAATCAAAAAGGGGAGGAGGTTTTTATAACAAAATAATAATAAAATAAAAAAACATCTGCACTGCTTTTCATCCATCTGCCTGTGCTGGAGAAAACATTATTTTGTCATTTCCCCTTGAAGGAATGTTTTGATATGAATAATACCGTTGACAGTCCATGCAACACAATGTCCTCCATGAAGGTTCACCTTACGGTTTGGTTGTTCATCCTGCATCACACTTTTATCCAAATAAATTATAGAAATCCCCTTCAAGCAAGCAGCCGACCAGCAAATACTCCCAAATGAAGATAGATTTTGTTAGATATGTAATGTGACAGCAAGTCATGACATACAGTTTCAAGTTTGACATTCCAGATAAAATGTCATGTTGCATAACATGCTGGTTTTGGTGGTATGTGGCGCCTTACAGTATGAAAGCAAGTGAAAAACCAAAGTAAGTAGGAGGCATATCTCAACAACAAGGCCAGATTGATGCCCACACCAGAACCATTGATCTAGAGACAATATTTTAAACATCCCAGTCCTATTTCCTCAGTGAAATCACATTCATTGCGACATTCACTTGTCTTGTTCCTTGATGGAAAGACCACTAGAATACAGGTGTTGTGTTTATGTTGTTTACAAAATTAGCTGCTTGCCAAGTGCCTCCACAAGAGAACATTAAATCACAGCGGCATTCATCACTAATGCGTAGCTGAGCTGGTTGAGATGCCCAGAATCAATCACCTAAATGGGACCATGAAAGCATAGAGTGTGCTATTAAATGAGTTGTATCGACAGGGCTCACTGCTTACCTCAAAGTGTAATCAGCATCACTGACGAAAGGGTGAACAACTATTTAGCATACAACATTGGTTCAATCGCTGATGTTTAAACTACTTTTCAAACTACAAGTTGAAGTGATTTATCTTTTATCTTTTTTTACACTGCTTATAATGGCTAGTAGTAAATAATACATTAAACAGATGAAGTAATAAGCAGCCCGGTCAAAATATCAACGCCTCACGAGTTGGACTTCGTGACAACAGCTCTGCTGCGGTCAGAATTGCAGTCGTTGTTGGGACACCATAGTACGACATGGATGTAGTTTATTCTATTTTGATGTAGTTTGTTTTACACATCGTGGCTACACGGCTGATGGGAAAATCGTATTGGTTTACATGGGCAGGGCTTGGAGGGTGGGCTCACACATGCCAGTAAAACAACAGCGCTGACCCACTCTGACCTCCTAGCTAACAAATACTCTAACTAACGTAACTAATGCTTAACCAAATAACTATAGAAAACACACGAAGCTGAACTACAGACAAACACAGGACTTTCATCCACTGTAGGTTTCGCGTGTTAAACTGAAAGTAAACGTTCACTTTTGTTATTAGTTGTTAGTCACGTGACTCCTTAGTCAGTTAAGTTAACGTCAACAACGCTGTTTTCCTAAACTTAACTAATGGTGTTTTATAAAAAAACTTAGTTTGGGAACGAAGACCACGCCCCGAACACAGCCAATTACCCGAGCACTAAGTACTTTAAGCACAACGAACCCATTCACTTCCTCTTCGACTCAGTTCCGACATCCCTCCCCCCAACCCTGTTCTTGTCTCTCTCTCTCTCTCTCTCTCCCACAGGACTACAGGAACAACGGGGGACTCTGCACCATGCACCACTAGAGCTTCTGAAGAGACGGCCCCCACTCACAGGTCTCCACTGCCACCGTTCCCACCAGCTACCGGACGCCGGCGGTCTCTCATCACACCCGTCCAACCTTCTTTCCACGACCCCATCTACCTTCTTGTTCCTTCTCCCCTACATCCCTTCATCCGTCAACCCCTTTCCGCTTCCTTAATCCAACCTTCTCGTTCCATCTCGCAATAAACCATCTGTAAACTCATATAGCTATTGCCATGGGCTTTGTAAGTCAAAGGGGTTTTGTTGCCTAAGCCTATTTGTATAAACTGGATAAAACATTCAGCACTACGGCCCACTGTTGTCCATGCCTCTGACTGGCTCGTTCTCCGTAAAAATGGCAGCATAGGCTCACCGGTGTTGTAGTGTTTTGGTCCCTGATACCAAACTGGTGAAAAGATATAATTTGTCAGATGAAGAAGATGAAATAATCAAAAACCAATGAGCATAACATGAATCTATAGTGTTGATAACAAATCCACTAAACGCCATGTGGTTCTATGTTGAGTACCAATGAGGATCCCATTAAATGAAAACTTTCAAATGGGAAGTTACATTTTACTTTACAACTCTATAGTTTTATGTTCTCTTGTCATAAAGCCAATTTTGTGCAACACGCTTCACTGCAGCCTGTAATTTACTCTCACTCCTTTCCTCTGTTTTATAGAGGCGGCCACTGGTGGTGCCGGTGGTGGGAGGTGTCTCTAAGTCTCTCACTGTAGTCATAGGTGAGTGAAGGGTATTGGGAACGTGTGTGTGTGTGTGCGGTGGGAGATCAATCACATGCAGTCAAGTAAAACAAAGTGTCCCCCTGTTGAGGTGAGGCTGAAGTGATTGAATCTGACATGTTTTATTATCAAGACACAGCACTTTGCTCTGCACTTCACCGCCAATTAGGGACGCTCACCTTTTCAGTCTTGACCTCTACAGGACAAATTGTCTCTCTCTGTGCACACTGATGAGATCTGAATCCAACCTGAACTGACCTGAATCCCCATACTGGAGCCGCAGGTCTGACAGATCAGATTCCTGATATATATAAGTTGTTAGCCCGCATTGACCTTGGCCTCCTGTTTGTTGGCTGTCAGCCTTCAGGCCTCCGTTTCTTTAAACTAACAATCTTCTGGCAGCGTAGCAGCGTACTGTAAACAAAAGCTGTAACCTGATCACCAGTCAGGGTCCCAGTTCAGTTTCCTTCTTGTCCCAGTGGAAGAAATTAGGCTTGCAAGACAAGCAATATTCAACCCATAAAAGCACAAGCCAGCAAAGTAAACAGGAAAAATATCCATACTCATTTTTCAGAAGAAAAAAAAAAAACACCATAACATTGGAATGTGTGTTTAAACTGTCAAAAAAGTTGTTCACTCTACATTATGGAAATTTCTGAGATCCTTGGTAGTGCATTGAATTGAACTTCAGAGCGCAGTAGCTGCTCGGGGGAATTTTATTTTTGTAAATCTACCTCTATGACCTCAAATAACAGCATTACCTTGAATAAATCATTTGTGCGCTAAATATGATAATTTTGTTTCCTCAAGTTATTTGTATCCTTGAATATAAATCTTGTCTCTAGGTGGAGGGAGGCCTTAAAACTCATAGGTTTGTTTTGGTCAATTGGTGAATTGACAAAATCATAATCATAATCAGCAATGATCATACTGAAGATGTTATTAATAAAACAGGACAAAAATAATAATAAAAGCTTATGAAGAAAACACCGTTCTTCAGAGTCAAAGTCTGGTCAGATTAGGAAACAGGTGCTACTGGAATAAAACATAAATAACAAATTCAGAATCCTGACAGCCAATCCTCCCAGGTGCACAACCATCTTTATCTATTGAATAATAATAATAATAATAATGATGTCTTTACTGTGTTCATTAAGTATACAATAAGGTGCGTATTTCCAGCCATTAAGAGCTAAGAGAACTTTTTTAGTGCACGCTCACTTAATGTGCTGAGGAACCTCTCTCTTCCCTAAAGCCTTTATTTTTCCAGGGCCTGCTATTCCTCATTTGTCCAACAGTCATTGTTTTTAGCTCCCTCTAATCACCTGGCACTCTTACTCCCTGCACACCTGTCACTCGTTCCTTCATTCAGCCCCAGCTTATAAATACCAGCCACTATCCTACTCTCAGTTGCCTGATTGTGTATGTATCTGATCTGCCATTCTGGGTGACTGTGGTAGCTGCTGCATGTCCTTTATGCTTTTGCAGATTTGTTTAGATTGTTTGACTGATTTTGAAAATGGTTTAAAAGTAAAGCAGCTTTTTATTTTTCTCCCTTTCTTTCCTTTCCCCTATTTCTAGTTTATCCCCTAGTCTTTTGATTTTTTGGAAAGTGCTTCCTAAATAAAAATGTTTTAATGTTATTAAAGTACCTTGGACATGATGGACAGAAAGTTAATCAACAATTTTGATAACCATGTCCGTCTTTTGAGAGGCAAAAAAAAATGTCAACTGTTCACTGAAGCTGTCAACTTGGTTCTGAGAGCTTGTGATAGATTTATTTGTTTTGGCATTTTATTGGAAAAAAAAACTTTAATCTATATAAATAGTAATTAGATGTACCCCTACTTAAAAGTTTCTAACTTGACTTAATATAGATGCTAGATTTGTGCAGTAGTTTTCCCTGTATCACCAACTCAAGTGTTAATCAATAGCCAGCCTTCACACTGTTATACAACTGCAAGTCCAACTTAACAAGCTCATCAGGTCCAGGTCAAATCCATCTGGCTCCTCAGATGAAGATCGTTTCCAGAAATAATTGTCTTTAGTCGCCAGAAGTCATATCTGTGGTTATTTTTACCCACCACCAGCTTCTCTACTCCATCGGGGGCTGAATTCATATGCTGCCTACACCTCATTAAGAGAAATGCACAAAGGGATATAGTTGCCAAGGAATATCTCGGTATTTCTACCATCCAATCAGTAAAGATGATAAGAATGAGTCGGCCACAGATTATACATATAATATGAGCAAAGATTTGTTATCAATGAGATAAAAAATAGTTCCATCTGGCACCTATTACCAAACACAGCCTGCTTATACATTGATTTATTAGTGAAATTGAAGGGATGGCAAACCAGGGAGTAGCTCTCCTAAATACAAGTCATCTCATAACTCAGCCAGTGCACAATTCTAATCAAACATAAGGTACAAAAATAGCCGGATGAATCTAATTGTTTTTCCGACTGTTAAGGAGATGATTAGATAGCATTTTGTTAAATGCACTGTGTGCTTGCTGTTGGTTGGAGCCTTGCATTCATTTCAGCTGTTCAAGTAAAATAATATGATATAAATTGCTGTTTTCTTTAGGGTTTTGAATTGTAATTGATTCAGTAGCATTACCCAGCAAATATACTTCGAAGGTTTCATGGTTTAGCAAAGCACGTTGTTATTCCTTTTACGGTCCCTGTGCAGCACTGGGTAAATCTCCCTTCTATTCTGCTCTATCTTTGTTCTGCTTTTCATTCAAGCGTCCCAGAGACAAAACACAACTCTTTTACAGACATCAATGTACGGGATAGATATAAATTTTTTTCTATATATATATATATATATATATATTATAATATTTTATAATATTTTGTTTTGGACACTGCTGCTCTGATTCATTGCAAAAGGCTTTAACTTTATTCCGATGGTCAAATAAAAGTTCTGTTTTTCTGTTTTTATTTGGTATGGTAATGTATTTCTGTCTTTAACATGCTGCAGAAAACAAACCTGAGTCAGGTCAGTTTCAATGTAACACAATTAATGTCACTTTTAGTTTTCCTCTATAATACTAAAATTAAATGAAAAATTAAGCCTTCAATGATTGGAATAAATTAACTCCTCATTTAGCAAAGCAAGTGGATAAATCTCTTGGCGTTCCCATTATTAATTGAATAAAAAACACAGCTTGCAAACTGGTTGACCCTGTAATTATTGGACAAATGTCCCTGGTTCCTCAGCTCTATATGGAATAAATTGATTAAGTGGTAAAGAAACTTTATTTGCACTTGCACCTCCATCTTTTTATGTATTGGCTCAGTGCAGGTTGGGGCTTACATGGGTTTCTGATTTTTAAATTGTTTTATTCTGTAAATCTTTGAATCCGGAAAGCACTTTGTGCTTAAACTTAAAGTGGTATATAAATAAAATAATAGTTATTAATAATGATGCTCTGTGTCTCTCTATCGTCATCTGATTTATATCCGAATGCTTTTACATGTGCACCTGGTTCACTTCCTTCCCTGAGTGATATTGTGGCTCTGTGACACATTGCAAAGAATGGCATCTGTCATAAGAAACTTTCAAGACTTCCTGTCTGACATTCAGGTGCTTAATGTTTAATTAATGACGAAAGGCATCTCTGTAAAAGGCAGGGGTTGTCTGCCATGCAGCTCCCGGAGAAAAACAAAGCGTGAGGGGGAAAAACGTCATCTTTATCTCTGGAGTCTCTTTTTCCTCCATCTCGACCCACTCTCTGCCATCCATCACTGCTCTTAGCACCATGTGCTCATCTGGCTTTGTTTTTCCCTCCTGTTGATTTGCGTTTTGATGATGAAAATATAACTGTCCTCCTTTTGCTTTTTCAAATGTCATAAAACGAGTGAGCTCATGCATATGATTGTGTTTATGAGTGGGTGTATTTAATTGTGCAAATGTGATTGTGTGCCTCCACACATGCGTGTAAATATGAATGCTTAGAGCTGAATGCACTTCACGGCACATATGGCGCTGAAGTAAACAAAAGCTAGCAGGCCATATGTCTTCCTGCAGGTGCTGCTCGGTGCTCAAGAGCCTGAAATCCTCTAGAGGCCTGTGCTGCGAAGCAAGTTCAACATACCCAGGATATCTTTTTCTTATATTTCCAACTATAATATTAGACAAATATGAGGACGTTAAGCACACAATCCAGGCTTAAAGATTCCCAGGTGCAGCTGCCAAATGCAAGAGGGACATCTGGCAACATATCACGGACTGTATGAATGTGTAAATTATTATGTTTAAAATATCACTGCCCCAACTAGGGCATGATTAGATCGGATTATAATAACATTTGTGTATTCCATTAAATGATTGTCATTTGCTTTGGGAAATTATGGCATGTATGTATGTATGTATGTATGTATGTATATATACACACACACACAAGTTTAATCCTGGGAGACACCTATATTGGCATACTAGATTTAAAGACAAAACACACACACTGTACTTTAAAGAGTTTGTGAACAATTTCTGCCTCAATGCTGCCCTCTGTTTTTCCTCCAGTCTAGACACATGGCTTTGCCTGTCCTCCAGCACAATCCAGCCCAGAAGTCAAATTTACCAAGCTGTTCAGTATTCAGTTCTCATCTTGTTGCACCTGTTGGCGGCCTTTGTCACGGTGAAACATCAAATCCTTCTGTCCACCTTGTCCTAACTGGTTATCTCTGGTGCAGCACTCCATTGCTTTGAGTCCAACCTCACAGGGCGATTGCTCAAGTGGCAAAGCAAGGACAAGTGTCCAAGCATCATTACCTCTCCACGGGTGGAACCGCAAAGATCAGTGCTTAGGCCCCTTCCTTCTCAATGTAAATCCCCTCCATTGCTATGCTGATGATACCCAGCTCTATCTGTCCTTCCTGCCAGACAATCCTACTGCGCTGCCACACATTTCATCCTTTCTCACTGAATGATGAAATGCAATCATCAACTCAATCTGACTGCGCTCCTGGTGGTCCCAGCCAGTCCCTCTGCACAGCACAACATTAGTATCCAGCTGTGCTCCTCCTTTTTTTTTCTCCAACAAAGTCTGCAAGAGATCTGGGCATCATGATTGATGACGACTCATTTTCACTTAGCGTGTTGCATCTGTCCCTTTGTCAACATCAGAAAGATCAGCTTGACTACTGTGATACCCTTCTATCCTTCAATTAACCAAAGACAACACTTTATTTCACTTTTCATGAATAGTCTCCACTGGCTCGCATTATGTCATGAGTGCTTTCCTATATAGCTGCCATTGGCTCAGAACCCACCTACTTGAACTTCCATATCTCATTTGCTAAGACCAACCAACAACAACGATCAGTCCTACGGCACTGCAAGTCATGGAATCTCAATCAAAGCGAATCCCTCTCTGTCTTCAAAAATCACCTGAATACCAACCTACATAAATAGACTTTTTTTTTTCTAGGCTCTCACAAAGTTTTACAAATACTATATCTTAAAGTAAAAACAAATCACAAAACAATAATGGCTTGAATAATTCAATAAGCTTTTTTTTGTTGGAATGACTGTGGGTCCCTTTGGAATCCATTGTAATTGCTTTGAATACAAGCTCACCATAGCATCCTCAACAAAGGAGTAAAACTACTAATCAAATGTTCCAGGCCTTTAGGCAGTAAGAAGTTAATCAATTACAATTTGGATAATAAATCTATAATTTCTCAATCATCAGAAGTGCCACACACATCTAGCCGGTTGGGTGATTAGAAGATTACACACACATTTTCAATGTAAGGCTAGTGGTGCATTGTAGCTATTTTCTAATCCAATATTTATAGGAGGAAAATGGCTACTTCAGGAAGACTTGTCCTGCCTTTTAAAGAAGAGGTTGACTTTTCAGAGGGCCGTCAAAAGGAGTTTTGCACAAGCAAATGTTTGCCATGTCCATGTGCAAAGAGTATTTATAACATCAAATAATTCTGTCCTTGTTTAGAGTGTCCCTCTGTTCATTACTGTCCAAATGCTGTTTAAATTAACCAATCTGGTATGGATCTAAAAAGAAAAACCACATGCTCTGATCAAAGGAGAATTCACACCCTTTGATTAAGTCAGAATCAAACATTAAACCAGACCTGCAGTCCTTTCACCAGTGGGTTAGTGACAATCGTTTGATGCACATGCTTTATTGGGGACTTTATCCTTTATTCATAAAGAGCTTTGGGTTACATATTTTGCAATTGAGTAAAATCTATATAGGGAACAGAACTTCATAAAGGACTTTTGTATTAGTTTTGACATAACCGTGTTAAAGGTAAGGGTTCATTAAGGAATCATTCAATTCCATCTGCACGGTCAATAGATTCACTTTCATGAAGAGGCATGTCTCCAAAGAACAAAAACAATTGCTCTCCACAGCCCTGTCATTGGTGGATTCCATTCAGCTCCTGATCCTGTGTACAAGCAACCCATTCATTCATTTATTCCCAACTTGTCGTCACATACGGACACTTGGTCAGGACCCCTTAACATCCCTTTTTAACACGGGGTACCCCTTGGCATCCCTTAGGTTTCGGCAACAAAACCCCATGTTTAGGTTTAGGAAATTATCAAGTTTATTTGTAACGAACTTAAGTCACAAAAGTACAGATGTTAAGTATGTTACATATGTACTTCAAATAAGTACTATAAATACTATAAGGACACATCCTTCCTTCCATGTTATTCAAGAGGTTGTATTTTTGACATGGCAAGACTAATTACAGCCAATTAGTCGCTGTTACCATCTTGCCTGCGCCAATGCAGCTTTCTGAACTCAGCATCTATTTACGATATAAGAACATATTGTCATTTGATTGCTAAGAGGTTCTAAATTACATGAGTGCAGTTTTTAAGGGCTTCATCAAAGAGTGACAGCTTATATAAGAGATGTACAGTACATTGCCATGTAGCTGTTACCATGTATGAAATCCTTTTTTATGATTGTCTGATACCATGTTATTGCAGGTGTAAAAAGGAGAAAATCAACCTCAGTATTAATTTTTAAAAAGGCTGCATTTCTGCAGAGTAAAATAGCTCAATTCGTTTTTTTAAAGTGAGAAAATTGGGCTCTATTTAAAGGGCCTCAACTGTGAGGACTATAGAGTTAAGTGTTAGCATTTCCACTTGTATTTCAGCATAGCCTGTTATAGTTCATGTTGATAGTGTAAAAAATGTAGAACTCTTTAATACCTTACGTCTCTGAAAAACAATGGGGTTTTTATCCGATTTGTTTTTTTTTTAACACGCTGAAATGATTGATGAAAATTGTTTGAGGAATACTTAAACAATTTTTAAGCTGAATTAAATTATTGCAATTAATGCATTCTAATTAAATGTCAGTCCTTTTATTTTCTGTGTTACATAATGTTCAGATATATTTTAGGGAATTAAAAGAGCTACTCCTACTGTTTGTCACAAAGTGTAGCCAGGAAGGTAAACTTTGCATGTTATTTTGAGTGTAATTATTCTTTTGGAGTGTGGTGTTTTACTTTTTCTTTTTTTTTGTGCTTTGCCTGGCTGGCAAACACGACACTCCCCAAACACACTTGAGGCAAATCACAATCACGGGAGAGGCGCCAGATTGGACCGCGATCGATGAGTACGCAGTTGGGAACTCCGAGGAGAAACGGCAAACTAGAAGAAGGTGGTTGCAGGACTAAAAGAGGGAGCCTGTGGTTCACACGGCCAAACAGTCTGTCACCGGTTATGTTAATCAGAATATCCACGGCTGCATGTAAACAGGAATACTAGAGGAATATTAATTGTCATTGGCCATGTAAATAGCTTTGTAGGAATATTGTGTTTTCGGAATAAGGGCAAAAACACTGAATATTTGGTGCATGTAAACATCGCCAATGATTAATAGAAGCTATTTTGCTGAAATAGATCACACAAGGTCAGGTGTACCATTATCAACCGCTGCACTCAAGCAAGCAGCAAAAAGCAACACAATCCAGCTTAGAACTGCTCAGATCCATAGCACTAAAAAACTTCCCTCAACCTAACAGACTGGGTCTTGCCGATGGGCTGTTTCTCTACCTGATAGGACTCTTGTCAGGTTTGGCAACTTCTTAGGGAAACGTGGACTTGTGTAAAAAGTGCACAAGTGATAAAAAAAAAAACGTGACACCTGAACATCGCATCAGCATTCAGAGCACAAGCCTCCCTCAGGCCGCATACATAAATATGTTATGAGCACGGCCTGCTGTCACTATACAGTCTGGCAGTAATGGATATTCAGGGTGAAGGGGCTCTTGTGGGAGCAGCATGTAAAGGATGACTGGGCTGGAGTTAGTAACGCACCATTAACTGACTCCTCAGGATGCTCACAGACAGGGCAGAGAAGGAAACCCGGCCAGTCAGGAAATCAATACAAAGCACATCAGTATGTGAGTCCGTGAGAGAGGGGGAGGATGATGTTTGCCATATCAGGATCACTTTAAACACCGAGTGCAATAAACACACAGGAATGCTCTCGTGGATGCTTGTACTTAACAAGTTTGAGCGTGTATGCTGACACACGGCGCAGAGACAACAGAATCTTCCATACTGCGGGTCAACAGACTCCTAGAAGATGCATACTAGATACCGAAGTGCAGAGTCAAAAAGGATAACGCCAACATAATTATGAAGTATAATTTATATAGGGTGTTCAAACTGAAAATTGCTTTTAGAATTGCAAAGCAATTGGAAAGTAATGCAATTGACAATCCAATAGTGAAAAGTTTATATTGCCTTGGACAAAAGCAGACTAATGCACATGACTCCTACGACAGGTGTAGACCACTCGTAAATTCAAAATAAGAGAAAATCCGTGCAAGCGGTAAGTTCTCCCAAATCATCGTACAAGCCACTTAAAGGAGCAATGTGTAGGATGTAGTGACATCTAGTGGTGAGGTTGTAGATTGCATCCAACTTAATACCCCTTGGTTCACCCCTACTTCTTCAATTGTGTCGGAGAACTATTAGGGAATGTAAAAATATGAAGGGCTCTCTACAGAGCGAGTGTTTGGTTTGTGCGTTCTGCCCTACTGTAGAAACATGGCGGTGCAACATGGCGGAGTCTGTGAACCGGACAGTATATAGACATAAACGGCTCATTCTAAGGTAACAAAAACACAATTCTTAGTTTCAGGTTTATGATACGCCAATGAAAACATAGTTCTGAATTTTTTATTCAATTTCTGCCAATAAATTCCCCTAAATCCTACAGACTGTTAATTTAAGAACAAACCTGTTTACACGTGTGGTTCTTGCATGAGGCCCAGTGCACACATTTCTTAAAAAATAAAAACTCTAGAAACACAATATGGATGGGTTCTGATGAAATCGCTGAGCTCCTCTTCCACCAGATGACGCACCTCCACAGCTTGAAACCGGGGTCGGGCCTATGTTTCCATCCAAATTAGGCCCTGTGTTTCCTCAGAACCATCCTTGGTTCATGTTAAAAATCTGTCTAAAACCTTTTTGATATGATGTGCTATACAACATTCAGTAACAGACAGAGTAAGGAACAAACAAACATGGACGAAAATATTATTTCACTGGCAGAGGCCCCTTGACTCGTCTCTCTGCTAGAGAAGCATGTTCAGACTCCTAATTTGTTTTACTATCTCAGCAGATCAGTAGTCTGTTAATGACTTCCCAAACCTGTAGTGTGAAGACATCAGAGAACGCCGAGCGTATGAGTGCCTTTATGAAGCAATGTGCTGTTCTTGTGATGCACTGTAGGTGGTAGAGGGTATAGAGGAAACGTGTGTGTGTGTGTGTGTGTGTGAGAGAGAATGATTGCGAGGCTGTCTGCTGTTTACGGGTGGGTGGGTTTGCTTAAGATTTTGTTTACACAAGCTGTTGCTCCCATGCGGTGTTTCTCCTTGTGTAAAAGCTTTCCGAAGAACTCAACGTGTTAAAAGTGCTGCCAAATGAGCAATCACACCCTGACAGCGTTTGTCTGCGGCGCCGTTCGGCTGCAGGAATCCAAACGATAAAACAGAGCCGTTAACGGCGAATGATGGGATGGTCATCTCGCCCTCACCTAGATCCATTTGAGTTTTGATGGCAGGATTTTTCTCATTCAGGGGGTCAGTGGAGCTCCGAGGCCGATGAGAACCTTGAGTAAAAATAATGTCCTAGCGGCTCGAGATCCAACATCTAATCTGGAAGAAAAATGAACTGATTTGCTTCTACACAAGCGAATGGTTTTGGTCTCTTTCAGTTCAGGGTATTGCCAGGTGAATTAATTGACACTAACAAAGAGGGGCCTCCCAGGTTTTCAGTACCGTTTGACATGAAATAAGACGTTACATAGAATGTCAATGTCATACAAGAGCGGCCACTCAGGGGAGCTTAACGAGAACATCAGAGAAATGAACCCAAAGCTGTAGATCGCGGAGAAATGAAGCATTGAAATGGTAGGACGTCTCACGGGCGCGGGCAGGAAAAGACAACTTTCTTTTTTCAGCTTTCTGAGTAAAACAAGGACACTCCTTTAATCTTAAAACCCAAGCTTCAGATCCTTCTCATCTGCAGCCATCTTCCCTGCATGAGTCATCCCAAATAGACTTGCCATGTTGAAAAGGGCAGGCAGCTCTTTTTTTTTTTTTTTTTTAAGGTTTAGAATTTTCTTCAGATCAAATTTTCATAGAATTTGAAAGGGTAGAATTCTATGTTTCACAAGAGATGAGCTAGTGTTACTTTTTTTCATTTTGCATGTTTTACTCTGTACTACAGATCACATATACTGTATATATACAGTATACACAACATGCCGCTGCCAACCATCTTCTAAAGCAAGTTTTTGTTTTTATAAAAAAACATTTTGTGTCTTGGTAAGTTTCCACCACGAGCCTCCACAACAGCTTCAAGGATTCTTAGATGTAGCTAACAAGTGTGCAAGCTCTCCTGGAGGGATGGACACCCAATTATTCCAAAAGATATTCCCTCATTTGGCGTTTCGATGCTGGTGGAGAGTGCTGTCGGACACGTTGGTTAAACATGTCTCGTGGGTGTTGAGCTGAGCTGGGTTGAGATCCGATAAGTGTGGAGATGATATCATATAGTTCTCATCATACCGTCGAGTTGGTGCTTGTATCCTCTATGGAAGCATCTGCATGCATTACAGCCCTCCACTTGTTTATTCAGGTTTTTCCTTTTTAGTTTGAAGCTCAACAGTGCATACTTTTGTTTTATTAGACTGCCTTTTTTTACTGTCTTTGTTGCGTGTGTCCTCGTGCACACAAGACAAACAAAACACTCGTAAAAACCTGAGCTACTCGAGCTAAAACCTTAACCTTGGATTAACTGCTATGACCACGGTCTTCACCTAACCTTAACCACACCAGCCATGCAAAGATATTGTAGAAAGCAATGATGTTGAAGGGACAACTTCTGACTTTCTACTTTCATGTGAGACTTTTAAATCCACATCAGAGGAATGGAGTAGGAATTGTAGCTCTCTTTTATGAACGTTCACATGCCCATTTTTATGGGAATGAAAATTACTGGAAAAATGAAAATAAACTTAAATAAAGTCGTCATTTTTTTTAAACGGTTGGTGTCAGATTCTCTGCAGTCTGTGGCTGAAGTCTCAACAGACAAGTCCTTGCAGTTGCTGAATGTCAGGTCTGTACTTCAGCCATATTCAGTTTTGGTTGCCTTCAGTCCTCAGTAGTGAAACGCATGATCAATTCACGTAAAGTAGACTAAAACTCAGGCATCGTGTAATAGAAATGGCCACGAGTCACGACACTGTTCATCCAATTTGTCTGTGAACCTCAAACTACAGACAGCAGTTTCACACTATAGCCTTTGTTTAATTTTGAACCCAAATTGCTGCAATCAAAAGACGGAACAATAAAAATCTATCACAGTCCTAAAACTTAATGAACTTTACTGCACTACGAGCTTCCCTAAAGCCTCCTTAAATCCTGGAAGAGTGTAGATGCAAACAGCGATTTAGTATTTCTGTGATGCCAACACACACATTCACACATAGCAAACTTGTTTGCAGTGTGTCATGTGTTTGAAGATTTTGCACAGACTGTATAATTGACTTGCCAGTTGCCATGACCTACATATGACAGAATGTTATTGCTATGCAGCTCGTATGGAGCCCATGTTGGCAAGTCCTAAAATAATGCTCTGTAGCTTGGGACCGTCTCTGACAGCTTGTCTGAGATTGATTTATGTAAATATAACCAGAGCTGAAATTCCTCCTTTTGAATAGTGGCTTGAATAGTAACTTTGCAGTCATTACAGTAATGTCATCCAGTAACTTCCAGTCTTATTTCACAGAGGAGCACATCCCACCTGTCTGTGGAAAGATGGAGGAAGAAGCTGGTCAATAAATATTTCATGAGTTTCATTACTGCATATTTATGGTGTGTCTGCCACTCAGTAAATCTGTCTGAGTCCAATGCCGTGAAACAATTGTTTAACCCAACAGCCACAAATTCGAGCCATGCAGGCAAGGCAGAGTCATCTAATTTAACCGCCCTGCCAAGTGATGCCCACGGAGTCGTTACCGCCAGCGAAATGACAACAAGGGCACCATCTTGTTAGTTGATCTATTATGGTGAAGTTTGTCTTTGAGAGCATCGGGGCACAATATGTGCAACAGAAGAAAAAAAAGCCACTGCTAATGAGAGGAGGAATGAACTGAATTCCAAAGGGTTTGGGTTTTTATCTGCGTTGCTTCTTTGTGCAGTGAGCATCTAATTGCTCAGCAGGACAGGGAGAGACAAATGATATCAGGTAATAGAAGTGTAGATTGCATGTTAGAGGGAAGAGCTTTTGTAAGCCCTAAATGGCTGAGCAAATCAGTTTTTTGGGTGGGAAAGAAATTCAAAACTCCATTCTACGCACATTATTAAGCATCAAAAAACATCCAAGCCAAAAGACTTAGTCTAAATGAAAAGAAATTCAAGACAAAACTAGATATTGATCGGTTTTAATTTAAATGTAATGATATGAGCCAGATGTGGTTTAGTTGGCAGCTCAGGAGTCCTGCAATAATCTGGTTTCCTGCCCAGAGTGCACCCATGAATAGGATGGGATGTATGGATGGATCGATGGTCAGGTCAGCCATTAATTGAAGGAGTAGTTGTTAATTGATCTGGGGGGAAAAAGTAAGTTGCTTAATCAATTTAATGTAAATTAAAAAAAAATCACAACTACACATCAAATTGTTGGAGAATGTTGTAGGTTGCTTGTATACACAGTGTTTTCTAACAAGCAAGCTACTTGTTGACTTTCTATCATCGACACGGCATCAGTACTTAGCAAAGTTGTGCGATTAGTTCTCATCCAGTGGTTCTTTGCGGTGAGGGGCGGTTGGATTAACATTTGCAGAACATTTACATCCTGGGTCCAACCAAGAGTCAGTGTTTGTTTTCATGACCGCAATCTTCTCTCAACCTTAACCATAAATGTTGGTCCTTATCATTTATTCATGTCCATGATTTGAACAGCACTGACAAACAAGCTATTTTTTAAAAGGGTTAGATACTGAATGTATCCGTGAAATGTTCAAAGTATTCCATTTGATTTCCACCAAAATATCCAATCTTGCAATACAATATCCCTTCCTAGCTACTACCACATTGTCAACCTTTTTTATGATTATGTTTAGGCACTTAAGACACTGAAAGATGGTGGTCTTGGTGTAGTACAGAAAAAGTCCACATTGATTAGAATCACACAACAGAACGTGTTTATTATCATGTATCCAAAACCACGATTGTTAAAGGAGCCAAGTCTCCTACTGTTGGCTACTGAGGTGTTGTTCCCTCTGGATTCACCTGGTTGACGCGCTCTTGTCCAGCCTCCATTACCTTGCGTTAACTTTGATTAAAATTGTAACAGGTACATAATCCAAAGACAGGTTGTGATGCATTAGAGTCCATTTTATTCTCTTCGGCCGTGGTACAACATAAACCCGGTGCCTTGGTGCCAACAATTAACACACGGTTAGTAGAAGCTAAACAAACTGGGACCGCGAAAGCGGTCAAAACCCTTTGCCCTTCCCGGGGTCCAACACCTGACGTCGATAATGATCTAATTGATTATATACCTGAGCACAGGACCTCAGACCCAATGTACATACAGAGTAACATATATTTTCACCACCATATTTGGCTCTTACAACGATCTTTCGCGAACCGTAGTCAAGGTTTTGGCCTAAACCTAACCACGGATGGTCCTCTGGATGCGAACCTCTGGATTTAAATTCATGCACTTTGTACGCCCAGCGTCCACCACAACCACCAACCCGCGATTCCTGTTCTGTCCATAAATGTTGTGCCTCATTGACTCAAACAAGTGTTGCCTGCTTCGTAACCCAGGCTGTGATTGTGTTTGACACCATAACGTGATTGAGAACATAATTTAGTTCCATTATATTGGAGATTCACACTAAAGACTTCAGCCCAGACTAACAACACACAACTAACATAACCTTATTCTCTTATATCCTGAAGAAACTTTCCTGAATACAGCCCTGTATTCATTGTTTATTTTTTTTACTTCCTTGTATTGTTCTGTTAGTGTTTTGTCATTTGTCTTGCAATACAAAATAAAGAAAACAAATTTAAACAATATCCTGGTTGCTCTAAATAATCTAAAAGCTTTAATTGGAAACCATTTCACCAAAGAAATAGCCATAATAGCTCAGTAATAAATTCAAATCTATAATCTGGTTTCTATTCAAACAAGCCCATATGGAAACTTAACAGAGACTGAATATGATGTAGGGAGGCTGAGCAGGTTGTTAAACCTGTAGGTTGTAAAATAAAAAATAAAAAACCAGTGACCGCTTGATACCCAGAGCTATTTCAACCTTTGCTGGATGAATGAAAAATGAAAAAATGATTGCCTTATGACATGTACAGTAACTCAAATGGAACATTTTAAATTGCAGGCTGGAGCAGAGAAAAAGCTTCACATAAAGGAAAAATGACGATTGCATGTGTTGGTTTGAAGATGTAATGGAATTGAAGGGACCTCTCGCCTTTTCTACAGAACCCAGAGCCTTAATTTGAGGCACTTAATCATGGTCTTATTCAGACTCGCATAATGCATCAAATTATAACTTGCAATGGGCTCTGTTTGTTCCTTTGGGACTCAAATTGCTCTCAGTGCAAAGAACACACCTGGACTCCAGAGAGGAGGCAATTTCCTGCTTCAGTTTTGATGCTTAAAGGTTTTGATTGTGACCTCAAACAAACACCATCCGGTGTGCTCAGAATATAAATCTATCAGCGGGTTCAAAATGTACTTCTTTAATCCATTATATTTCAAATTGAGCAAGAATTAACCTGGACGTTTCTTTAGCGGCAGCCATGCTCAGAACGTGTGAGAGTTTGCTTTTCTCACTCCCACAAGGAGAAACGGGAGCATCCTTCATGATGCCAGCCTCCAAAGTCCTTGATTCCACAATGGATCCACAATGTGAGTGTTCCCGACCAACAGGGTTGTACGCACATAATGCAGGAGGCTTGTCAGTTCTGCTTTTGTTTAGATTTAAAAATAAACACCTATGATTAAAGAAAAATAAATCATATTGTACCATATGCTGTAAATGTTTTTGAACACTCTGGCACATGATTTATGATTTATTTCCATTTCACTTATTTATATTTTCTTTTTTCTCTTCACTTTCTATTGCATGAAGCATATTCTAAACTCTGGAAACTGTGGATATGTGGTCTTCGCATTGAAACATAACATCATTTAGTGAAAAATAGGATCAACCTGCCAGCTGAATGTCGGTGGCTGATATCCTTAGAAGTGTATTTCTCTCTCTGAATCAATCAATTCACTGTTTTGCCGATTACTCCCAATGAATGCTAATGACCTGAACCCTTTATAGAGACTGTTCAACACTTACACTAGCAATTGATTGGAATGAATTATTTGTGACCGAGTCGATCAGCTCTGTGTGTGTGTGTGTGTGTGTGTGTGTGTGTGTGTGTGTGTGTGTGTGTGTGTGTGTGTGTGTGTGTGTGTGTGTGTGTGTGTGTGTGCGTGTGAGTGAGTGAGTGAGTGTGTTCCCTGAATACATTTTAACAAGGCGTTATTGTTGTTAAGCAGTATGTATATGTGTGTGTGTGTGTGTATGTATGTATGTATGTATATATATATATATATATATATATATATATATAAAAAGTCAACAGACATCACAATTCAGAATATATGGAGAATAATGGATGAATAATTACTCAGGTTTAAATTAAGCTTTCATTTCAAGAAACGTTCCTACTTAATACCAAATTGCATAAAACTGCTTTGAAAACGTGTAATTATTGACCCGGAAAATAAAGCATTGTCAAATGTTCCTCTACATCTATCCTTGACCCCATGAGGATTCCTATCAAGAAGGAAGACGACCTTCCAGGAAGCTTTCATTGTGCACAACGATGATGACGTTTCCCTGTAAAACAATCTCATGGTGCAGTGGTCCCCGTCCCCCGTGCCCCCCGTCCCCCGTCCCCCCCCTCCCACTCTCACCCCGAACCCTGGAGACTGATCTGCGACTTCCCTCAAAGCTTCATGGACACACAACTCAGCCCGTGTGACTTCATCCCAGTCACAACCTTTTCATGCGACCTCATTTTGCCGACGTCATTGCTCGCCACCTTCCCTCAAGATGTTTTCTCCCTGTGCAGTATGTATCTGTCCGAGGATGCAAGGAGCCGACGGAAGATGTGACCCCAATACCTTCACCCCAGTCCCCAGCGAGCGGCCCGCTGCTGTGATGCTGCTGCAGCCATTATTTCCCATTAGTGCCTTGACAGCGGGCCGTTTGTAGCAGCGAGACCCTGCAGAGAATCGGGTCAGCCACCGTGCCCCCATCCCTTTGTTGGCACATGCGCTGTTCGACCTCGCGTGGCCCCGTTCGCGGGTCCACATGTTTGGTGGAGGTTATCTGAAAATAAGGACAAACAAGCTTGTAACCTACATTTGCTTTAAACCGGTTGCTTTAAATGAATGCCAGTGCCTACTGAGTACAGTTTGATTTAAAGCCAAAACTAAATAAGAATGTAAACTTTACTTTACTTACTTCACTTACTTCCATGAACGTCCACACCAAATTGTGAGCTAATCTGGTAGATGTTGAAATATTTCGGTGGATAAGATCACTTTGAAACACATTTGAGAAACTCAATTTCCTTGTGTACGTGGGAGGTCAGACTTGAGATGTGTAACGTACACGGACCCGGTCCCTTAGGAGATCTTTGGTGCTACAGCATGCAGTGATATTTTAGTCAACAGTGAACCTCCAACTTTGTGTCAACAGTTTGCGTTGTGCTTTTGAGGGTGTGGAAGTTGTGCTTTTGAGGGTGTGGAAGAAAGGAAAAGAAGAAAAAGATTTGGATGGGCAAACTGACAGTCTTTACAGAGGGAACAAAAAGAAAAAAGTTTGGAGTGTTAGTTTGTCCTTCAGTGTACGAGACAATCTAGCTCAAAGCTAAGAGGGCAATGCTGTGTTTGGGATCATGCCAGTGAATCATAAAAGTACACACACACACACACACGCAGACACACAGCCGGCACAGCAGAGCTAATCACGACTGCTGCTGCATCTGCGGCGAGTCCTCTCCTCTAATGAACAGATATGACAAGCACTTCTCTCATCGTGTCATCTAATTCATCATCTACTGTCTTTTGCTTTTTTATTTTTTTTTTTCCTGTCTTGTTCCTTCAGGCTGATTGGAAATAAAATGCAATTAGCGACAGTATTCTTCTGACCCGATTTTATGAGCAATTTAAATTCAAGAGGCCCAAATTTACTGCATTCACATGCTCCATTCATTTATAAGTATGCATAATCAGATACACACACACACACACACACACACACACACACACACACACACACACACACGTCTGTAAAAGGCTTTTAATGCCTGTAACAAGCTGAAATATTAACAGCCGGGTTGTGAAGCAAGGCGATTCTTAAACGTCACAATATAAATGGAAGGTTAGTCTGGGGTCAGCACTATTGGAATATCAGCTGAGAATAGCTGTGTGTGTGTGTATATGTATAGTGTATATATATATACACTATATATATATACTGTATATGTGTGTGTGTGTGTGTGTGTGTGTGTGTGTGTGTGTATATGTATGTATATATGTGTGTGTGTGTGTATATGTATGTATATATGTGTGTGTGTGTGTATATGTATGTATATATGTGTGTTTATGTATGTATGTATATATACATGTATTTAATTCTTTCCCTTGCTCACAGTGCAGTGTCCGTCCTTTCCAGCCTGAATGTGTTTAGTTTACCTCGATGACACAGAGGACCAGCTAGAAATACCCATATCCTTAAAATCTTCCTTCCCCTTCTCCTTAAACGTCTGCTTTGGCTCGGCATGATGAATGATCACTCGGACCAATCAATTCTATTTAGATAAGCGTGCCTCCAGAGAGGACAGGAAAGGGAAGAAGGATGGCTTTTTTTGAGTTATGCAACACACGAGGCCCAAGGTTATTGTTATTTGGGCTGCTCTCCAACCTGCGATTTTTTTTTTTTCAGGTAGGGCAGACTGTAACACATTGATAGCTGTATTTCTAAGATATTAACCTCTGGGAAAGGACTGTGAGTACAGCAGCAGTGTGCAGGAGGAGCTTAATGAAGCCTCAGCGCATCATTTCCACTCAGGTGCAACGTACAAGGAATGGATTATGTGTTGCCTGGGTGTTATTGCACATAAATTACAGCAAAAGCTAATTTAATCACGTTCAAAAAGGATTCAGTGATTTCTGACAAATGCTAACTTGAAAGTTGTTTCTTTTGAGAATAACCTTTTTAATTATTTTTTTTTTTAAGTATCAGGCTTGTGTATATACATATAGGCTTACAGTGTTTACTGTTTTTACATTCATATGTAAATTTGCCTGAATTCCTTTTTTTTTTTATTGGCCTTAGAGGGACTGTCACTTTTGACTTTTTTTTTCATCTCTTTTGTTTACTGTACTCTGTACTTCAACCAAGCAAGTCCCAGAAATCTGAGCCTGAAGCTCAGCTCACCTTCCTCTTGAACAACGATAAAGTCTTCATCAACAGCAGTTCAACTCCAGCAGTTTTAGTCGTGAATGCACCAATGTTATAGCTGATGTGCAAACGTCATGTTTTGCCCAACAGCGCCACCCAGTGGCTCATTAGCAATGTTTCCCGAAATGGCAGAAACCACCACCAGAAAAGACACATTTGGAAATTGTTGATTGTATTTATTTAATTATCGTCTCTTAAAAGGATGTTGCTTTCGGTCCTTGCATGTGACCTTAAACGCAGTCAAATATGATATTATTTCACGCAGAAAATTCAGCAAAACATTTGCAACATTTACTGCAAAAAAAAAATAAAAAAAAGTTAAACCAACGTTGTCCAGTTCCACAACTTACTCACAGTTAACATCTTGCGTGACTCAATTTTCTTACATATATCTCCCTGAGACCGAGTAAAGAAGCTGGATATTCATGTTTCACAACACTTGGTTTTTAGGTTTAAAAAAAAAAAAAAACTCCTCATAGCCACAGAACAGTACAGTACAATGTGACTTTGAGAGCGACTCCTTTTTAGATTTTACTTCAAGAGCTTAAAAAAAAATAATAACAATCAAAACATAATAAATTGTTATTTTTATTGGAATGTTAAACAAATATATATATATATTTTTTTTAAGCCTTGTGACCCCATCTAGAAACACTACTGATATTAGACACCTCGCCCTGCATATGGATGATCTGTGCACATATATAAACAATGACACAAAAGAATAAATTACAAACTTTCCCCCCAAATGAGTTTCCTGTTTCCTGTTCGACGCTCACATTTGTCACGAGAAATACAGAGAAAACGCTGCATCACCTTCATGAAAGAAAAAAAAAAGAAAATCTGACTTTTCCCAGGCATGCACACATCAAAATATGATGAATTACACCTGCATATTTATTCGCACAATTTCAGACATTTTCCATCACATTGGACATTGATTGGAGCTATGATGTAAAAAATAATCACGTTTTATATATTTCAGCTCCTGCTGCTTCTGAAAAAAGGTAAAAGTAGCGGGAAGCTTTTGAAAAAAAATCCTCAAACATCACGGACTAAATATATATATTTATTTTTAAATGTTTACTTCTTTCACTCTGGAGAAAAAGCTAACCTGTAATTATCCGCCGCTCTGACGAACAGAAATGAAGAGACGCGGCGATATCCAATCGCGTCTGTGAAGTGAAACGTTTTTGAGGCATCACTTCAAAGCCTCCCACTTCTCCCTGCGAGTGACAGGTGACTGACAGGAATCTGCGGCATGAAAACAGCCGACACAACGGAACGAGGATATTTCGTGACAACATTTTGTTCTGTGGGAGCCGACTCGACGGTCAAAGGGAAAGGCAGCAAATGGTGTCGAGGAAAATCAGCTCTTATGGACATTTGCTCCTACACCAGCTGTGTGCCCGCGGAATGGAACGTTTAAGAGAGCCCCCCCCCCCACCCCTCCCCCTCCAACCACACAAAACAAGAAAACTAGAGATTAAATGTATTCAAGGCAAGAGAAAACAGAATTCGGAGCTCTGTTGACGGTCGGAAATTGCGATTTCTCTGTTGTTGTTGTTGCAATTTTAAGAAAAATTGAGGATCGCGGCAAGAGCCTTTTGATATGCGAAAACCCAATTGGACCGACAACGTCACATGGAAATAATGTCATGCAGGAAGGAGAAGGAGCATGACTCGGCATGTATTTTTGAGCACCTTAAAGCCATAATGTCACCCGACGCCAGGGTGCCCGTCTCAAAGGAAGAACAAGTGGAAGACATCCAGAAGCCAACTTGTATATGGCTAGATAGCCGTTTCTTTTTTCTTTCTTTTTTTTTTTGCCTTCACCATGTTTTGGTTTCTTCTCTGACCCCAGGTTACCAACCCCACTTTTTTGCTTTTTCTTTTCTTCTCTTGTAAGCAGTTAAGACACCTCACACTTCAAAGGGTGTCTTTCTTCTGGCGGGAGTCAGAGTCAGATAGCCTATATGTTGCTTTCATAGGACACACTGGTCCGTGAGCCCGGCACGCGGAGGCTCATCCCAGCGTCCATATCCTCGTCGTCGTCGTCGTCGTCGTCGTCGATGATCTTCTCGGACACCGGGTGGATGGAAACTTTCACGTCGTTTGACGGCGGCAGCAGCGCCTGGCACGCCTCCCCCCTTTCCACATCCCCAGTTCTCTCGGCAGAGGGAGGGCCTATAGCTTGTCTGCTCCTGGACCCCGACGGCCCGGCCTGCTCCTCGTGGCGAGGCAGCCCCGCCTCCGCGACCTCCTCCGTGGACGCGCGGCAGTTCATGATGAGCGGCGGCAGCGGGACGCTCCGAGCCAGGTCCTCCATGTGCCGGGCGAACTCCATGGTCTTGAACTGCGTGACCTTGGCGAGCTCCAGCGTCTTGGCCGTCGTGATGATGGGAATGCGCTTGGCGACCTCGAACGCCTTCTGCAGCTTCTCGGCGCCCTCGGTGCGGAAGAAGTCATTGATGGCCCGCTCGGTCTTCTTGAGGTGGCTGCCGACCATGCAGAGGCGCGCCACGTTGAGGATCATGATGATGGTGAAGGTCACCAGGCAGACGATGACGTAGTACAGGCCCAGGCCGCTGTTGGTGTGGGCGACGCGGAGTGTTACGGCGTAGCTCTGGATCCCGTCGGTGACGCAGGTGTAGCGGCCGCGGTCCTCGAAGGAGACCGTGGTGATGTTCAGGGCGCCATTCTCCTGAACTTCCCACTTCCCGCCTGGAGTCAAAACACACGAGACAATGCAAAGATGTGAGTTGAGGATTGGGAAAGCAGGAAAAAAAGTCATCATCTCCCCCATCCAAGTTTGGAATGCATCAAACACAGTTAGCTTAATTTAAAAATTAGTACACAAAACACTACCTGATAAGATAAAAGCAGTTCATAGGTCAGATTCATTAACGCAATTAAGTCCAGGATTTATGGCCATTTCGGTGCCGAATGCTCAGCAATGTATGACATGAGAATAGTGAGAAGACATTATGCCTCTGGGTTAAAACTATGCTTAATTACATGTGACCTTTGTTTGAATACACAATATTAATAAATGCATTTTTGCACATATGGCATTAAAAAAGTAGTTATTCAAATGCTGTTGAAATAACATGTAAAAGTAACCTTGACGTGTTGTATATTATTAGAAATTCACCAAATTGAAGCTTGCTGGGTGTTTTCGAAGTGTGTTGTTGACGTATAGGGTTTATGTCCCTGTTTTAATTACATCCGTTTCAGAAATATACACATTAATTTGTGTGTATATATATATATATATATATATATATATATATATATATATATATATATATATATATATATATATACACACATATATATATTAATATCCTCCTCCTACTTGTGTCGTCACCCAGCAGAAGTCCTTTGGAGTTGTACCACTTGATGTCATCGTAGACTCCGGTCACATTGCACTCGAGCACCGTGCTGGTTCCCTCCTTCACCACAATGTTCCTGACGGAGGGGATGGAGGGGACGATGGTGGGGCCGCTGTAGAGGACGGTGGAGGGGAAGGGGACGGCGGAGAGGCCGCTGGAGGGGCCGCCGGGGGGGCCGCCGGAGGGGACGCTGGAGGGGGCGGTGGAGGGGAAGATGAAGGGGACGGTGGAGAGGCCGCTGGAGGGGCCGCCGGGGGGGCCGCTGGATGGGACGACGGGGGGGCTGCTGGATGGGACGCTGGATGGGACGACGGGGGGGCCGCTGGATGGGACGACGGGGGGGCCGCTGGATGGGACGCTGGGGGGGCTGCTGGAGGGGACGCTGGAGGGGGCGCTGGCCGTCACCTCCTCCGACCCATTCGTAGCTCCGTCTGCCGTCCAGCCGCCGAGCAGCAGGACCGCGAGAAGCAGGCGGGACAGGTGGCGTTTCTGAGGCGGGGACATGTCGAGAGGAGTTGCCGCTTCAGCTCACATTTAGACGGGACGAACCTGAAAAACAGGAAAAGTCAACGCTCATGGCTCATGGAGGAAAACAGAAGGATGGCCGTGGGGGGCATACTCCGGTTAATGGATCACTTTCTAATTGAAAACAGAACTTGAAATTCAAATCACATTTTCCATCTGGAAGTTTGATGTTTTTTTGGTCTTCTATTTTGTTTTCGTTCTTACCACTCTATTAGATATCTTATTATTAATTACGTTGACTTTTAACACCCATGTTTCATTGTCTGCGTTTGTTTATCTTGAAAAGCATTGCTTTTTTTTTTTTTTTTGCTGAAATATTGTTTGATTTGATCCCTTGACTTTTCAATGCCAAATAAAATCACTGATCAGTGTTGTCCCTTAAAAATGAACAAAAAAAATTGTATAAAAAAATTAGATAGAAGATAACAACCAATGAATTAGCCCCGTAGAAGAAATAAAAATGTGATAATTTAATGAATTTACAAACTGAATCTATTTGGTAATACATATCGTGATACAGTAGGAAATTTAAAATAACATTATTTATGTAATTGTTAGGCTACACACTTTATTCACATGCTTTACTGATCTGTGAATGGAACAGTTGATTTATTAAGCACTACATGCAAAGCTCATAATATTGGTGAAGGCCCATCGAGCACACTTTACGTAAGGAAGAAAGCCGACAAAAACAGCAAATTCACCCAAAAACAACCAAACAGAGCCTGAGCCACGTATTCTCACCTGCTCGGACAAGCGACCAAACAAACAGAACCGAGACCAACACTTTGTGTAACTTCTCTGTTCGAAGATATTCCGTTTCGACTTTGTTTTAGTCTGTTGACCAGCTTTAGCTTGTCTGAGCAAAGCTCCGCTCGGTCCGCTCACTTCCTGGTGGTGGGTTAGGTGCGTGTCAGTGGGCGTGGCTTCTTCTCAGTTCTCCCACACTTGTGCAGGTAGGTGATTTCTGTGTGCATAAACAACGCTGAATTAAATATCGTTAATGTTAAAAAAATAAATAATAATATGATGATACTGATAATATATTTTTGTCTAGTTTTGACATCCAATGTTTTCTTTTATTTATTTGTATCAAGGTAAATGTACTGAGAATGTTGTATAACAGTTCAAACAACTTTTTTTTATATATATTCTTTTTTTTTATTGTTCAAATGTCATTTATATTTTCTAGAATAAAGGAATTTATGGATTTCTTACATTTTTTAAATATACATGGAAGATAAAATGTACGTTTTTTGTTTCTTTTTTAGTTTTTTAGTTTTAAAAAATTTAAGTTGTTGATGTTTTTTTTATGTACCGGAAGTTTTAATTATTTAATTTCATTGTTCCGGAAGTGGACTGGCAACAGCTTTAATCAAGCTGTCTGGTGAGAGATAGAGGAAGACAGGTTGTCCTTCCAAAATAAAATTGTAATGCCGCTCAACCCTTGAGAAAAGTCAGATAACAGGGAAATATAAAATACACACCACACATTTTAGATTTCCATAATTGTTGAAAAAAATAGGAATGAGCCTTGGTGTATGTTGCAAACACATTATTAATTTTACATTTTTTTTTTGTGAAACGTCACCGTTCAAATAATACTTTTATTTTGAAGGTGCTCACCGGAACCCATATTTCTTAATTTCCCTAACTGTCGGACCTGATCAGTGAAAACAAAATGTGACGTGGCTAATCTGTAGACAAAAAGAACCAGACAACCTGAACCATTAAACTCTTTACTGGGAAACTAAAAGGCGTTTCGGGTGTCAATGAGGTTAAAATAAAGAAGATAAACCCTAAAGTGTTGTTGATTTTGGGAAGGAAGGAAACTGGCAGCTTAGCAGGTTAACTGCTCGCGTCAAGACTCTGACAGGAGGAGAAGGTGAGTCTATAGCTGGAGCGTAACTGTGTCACGTCATGTTGTTTTGTGTGCTGATAACTTTTAGAGCAGCGTGTGTTCATGAAATAACAGCTACACGCTCCTCCTGGCCGTGGTGCCAAGTTGTCATTGACGTTAGCTTACTGGAACTACTAGCCACTCATTAAGGCGTGCACAGCCACAGGTTCGTACTAGAATGGTTAACTATCCAGTTGTTGTTTATCTGTGCAGCTTGGAGAGATAGTTTAAAGTCCAGTCTTGGTTTTCTTAAACCCAAACTGCAACAAAACACTGTGTATACAAGCAATAATTGATATTATGAGAATTACAATCCATAAACCATACATTTAGATCTGTAAATCACACATTCTCACTGCACAGTAATACTAGTTTAACTGGTTTCCTGCATTTTGAAATGCATTCTGGGAAATGTATGATACCACTGAAGGAAAGTCAACACCTGGAATTGAATGCATTGAATATCAGAGAGTGTTTCTCTCTAACAGTTGAGGAATAATGTGATTTTCTTTTTTTCATAAACATGTCATCTGTGCAGTTGGATAGTCTCCCTGTCTTTGATTTGTTGGAAAACTCTCACATCACACACTTCAAATGTCTTCAGTTTACTTCAATACAAACCAGCTCTGCATTGATTTTTTATTTTTTTTTCAGCTCTGTTGGATAATTATCTGTAATATTTACATCCTCCATCACTTTTTTCCCATTCAGGCATGCACTAAGACGTTGGGATGTCAGACAGCGAAGCAACAGCCGCCGAGGGTCCTGAGGTGGCGCCGGAGATTCAGGATGCCGCTCCCGCAGAGACGCCCGACGACGGCTCCTCGCCGTCCGCCCCTGACAACTCGACTGACGTGGCCCCGACGAGGAAAGCCAGGAGGAG